>JAMJFZ010003581.1:4342500-4830000 GCA_026225945.1 Cricetomys ansorgei | reverse complement strand
AGGTAGTGAAGGCTTCTTAGACTAGATGAGCCCATTCTCTCTCTTTTAAACTATTGAGTCCATAGTATCTTGAATGGTACCTAGTAACTTTAAATCCCACAGCTTACTTGTAACAATAGGCGAAGCATAAAATACACAAAATTTTGAGTGGTTTTTGGCTAATATTTCTATATCTATCAGCAAACTCCCTTTTTTGCCAATAGTTTTTGGTCAGCAAATAAAAGTCAATGCTAATATTAGCCCACATTGAACATAATGAGGAAGAAAAGTTCTGCAAGGAAATGAATGTCATGTCTTCTGAGGTCAAGTGTTGTCATAGATTATCACAGTGTTCTTAATGAGAGGTAGTTTAGCCCCATGTGGGATATTCAACATCTAAACACAGTTCTGGCTGCTGTGAAAGGAGGAGTGGTATTGGTGAGTAAGCAGAAAAAGAGTATTGAACTCATTCAAGAGCTCCAGCAAAAACAAAAAACAAACAAACAAACAAACCAAAATAAAAAGAAAAATTCCCCATTTTCCATAGCGTTATGTTGAGAAAGCCTGGGTTTTCAGAAGCAAGGTCTCTGCCTATTGGCACAGAATCAAAATATGGTCTTATCTTTGAAATCTTTGACTCTTGTAGCTCCCAGAGTCCAAGTTTAATTACCACAAATCTATTTTGTTCCTTGAAAGAACAAAATATCATAGGAAGCACAGAGAAGAAAACAGCCTTGCCCTGGAAACAAGGGCACAGGAAGGACTGGCCATTGTCGGCTACAGGAATGAGTGGAAATACTGAGCCAACATTTCCTTTGCTTTCTTTACAGAATGGAGCCTGGTAACCTGGCATTTCTCCTAAGTAATCTCTTATTATTGATGCTCCCTTTGCTCCACTTCTGTTTTACCCTTTATGAGTATCAGCTCATCCGTGACGGCCCTAGTAATTACATTTTCTTCCATATCCTTGCCATTCTTCACATTTCCCATATCTTATTCTCAAATACCACTTGAGGAAGTCCAGCAAAAGTGTCTTCAGCTGTCATAGCTAACATAACTATGTTTAAGAAAACAAAAATGAAAATACTTAACCTGAAGTAGCTGATGGATGGATGGTGCTGAGATTATAAGAAAGGGCCAATCAAAGTATACCTTTAATGTGGTTTGTATTTTAAGAGTGGGTTGATACATAACAGTGTGCAAATCACATGTCCTCTTGTTTAAATGTTACCAGTGCTGTAACCAGGATTGGTCTTCACCATTAGCTGCAGGGCTAGCTACAGTTAGCCCTTGGCAATAAATCAATGAACTCCTAAAACATTTTCATACTAATAGGTAGATAAATGATTTTCTGTATATACAATTATCTTTGAAGATGTAGCCCTAGTGTAGACCCTTTCCCAAATCCTGCAATCATCCATTATAGTGTTAGTGCTTAGACCCTCTAGTCCCTTCCTTCCTCCTGCCTCCTTACCTCTGCTTTTTTAATAGTTCAGATAGGGTTTCAGCCAGCCATAACAATTGTCCCCGACACTTACTGTCATCATTGTTAATGGAAATATTAGCTTCTTCATGGGTCCCAGTGAGTAAGTGCGAGCGAGATAGTCTCACTCTGTACTTGCTGGAGAGTTTCAGGAGATTAAAAAAGTCTCAAATGTAAGTCCAAGTTTAGCCTTCCATGATAAACCTTACCAATGGCCTAAGATAAATACAGAGTCATCTAATTGAAGAAAATTAGCATTAGTAAAATAACTATTGAAAAAATACAGCCATTCTGTTGATATTCTTTTTAAATGCACATTACAAACATGATGTTAAAAATAACTGTATGAGTTAAACACAACTCATAATAATAAAACATATAATGGTGCGTATATGGAGAAAAAATGGTGAGGAAATGAGTAGCATGGAACCAGTGGCGTGGTTAGACGAGTACTAAAAGCATTTTATGAAATCATCACACAGAAGCATGATACTGACGAGACAGCATCCTTCAACACGCAAGCATCAAAACCAACTAAAAGACATTCTTTCAACCCCAAGTCCCTAAAGACGCTTTAGAGATCATTATTACGTAAACCTCTAAGAAACCCAAAAAGAGTTGAAAATGACTCCAGGTCTCACCTCTTAGAATAATTATCATTAACATTTAATGAACCTTAGTCTGGATATTTCTCACTTATTATTTACGCAGGCATCATTCATGGATGGATAGGTGGATAGGTGGGTGAGTCTGTTGATGGGTGGGAGGATGGATATTTAGATCAAGTGTCTGATTGATTGAAAACTGAAATTATTATGGATATTTGGACATATTTCATTTAGTGTATAGTTTTAAAGCCAACAACCATCATTCCTTCACTGAAGGAAGAACACAGTTCTTCTTAGTTTTGCGATGCATTTAATAATGCTCATTGCTGACTTCCACTAGTGGACTGTGACGACTTAGCATACTGACACCATTTCTAGCGTCCAAGTTTTTGAACTCTCCTCTTATAATTACATCTTTGTAAATCAATAGTCTATGTTCATGTTACTGCGTCCAAGTATATTTCAAAAGCTAAGCCATGGTCAGAGTTTTCTATTGTTTACTGTGTTCCTCTCAGGTTTGGGACTGAGTTTCCTTTTATGTTGTTATCATTAATCCTTCCCTAATTTAGTGTTTCTTCCTTCATGTCAGTAATGAATTGAATCCATTTTTCCTTGTATGTGATATTGCTTCTGGAGCCTCATGCTCTCCGGAGCCCTCTACTGCTCATCCTAGATCTGCAGAACTGCCCTCACTCGTTTAGCTAAAGCACCTTGAGGATCCTCTTCCAGCCCTCTGACGGTGACCCTTTGTACAAACCCACGTCTTCTTGTTTAGAAGACATTTATTATTTAAGAAACAAGATATTCCATCTGGGCAGTAGTGGTTCTTGCCTTTAATCACAGCACCCAGGAAGCAGAGGCAGGCAGATCGCTGTGAGTTGGAGGCCAGCCTGGTCTACAGAGTGAGTTCCAGGACAGCTAGTGTTACAATAGAGACACCCTATCTTGAAAAGTCAAAAAAAAAAAAAAAGTAACAAGATATCTTCTTGTTTAAATAGGATGTGTTTTGAGTAAAGGAGAACGTGATGGGTATGTGTGTGAAATGCTGAACATCTCTAAATTTTCAAAACAATAGTCAAAACACTTTTCCCTGGGGATGGAGAGATGGTACAGTGGTTAAGACAAAGTTCTACTCTTGCAGAGGACCCAAATTTGGTTGCCAGCACCCACAAAAGGCAACTCACAACAGCCTGAATTCCAACTCCGGGGCAATGCACTGCCTCATACCTCTTCAAGCACTGGTACTCACACACATATACCCACACATAGACATACATAGAGACATAGAATTAAAATAATAAAGCTTTAAAATCGTTATGTAGAGAAGAAAGACATTTTTTAAAGTTATTTCTGAAACCTACAGGCATTTTCCTGTCGCCTTTGCGTCTGCTTCAGTGTTGAAGCCATTTAACTTTGTAGGTTTTATGCATCACTTTCCTCTAACTCTCCCACACCCTGTCTCCCTGAAGATTCAGATTCAAAATAGATGCTAGCATTTGTATTGATCTGATGGACTTTTATGCTGGGCGCACAGGAGACCATTTGAACTTAGATGACACAACTATTCTTACAAAAGGCCTGTTTTTAATTCCAGCAATCATATTTTCATTTCCTAGAGAATGCCTTGTTGTTCTTTTTAGAACTCACATCATCTGAGTTCAGGGATTCAGTCTCTTTGCTTGGCATTTTTTAGAAGACCACTTACGGTTTTGACAATCCCCTGTCCTCGTCAATGTCACACCTTTTCCATGCTCTTTGATTATTTGGGATTTTGTTTCCTGTTTTGTTTCGTTTTTTGTTTGGTTGGTTAGTTTGGTTTGGTTTGGTTTGGTTTTTCAAGACAAGGTTTCTCTGTTCTAACTTTGACTTTCCTGGAACTCACTCTGTAGACCAGGCTGGCCTTGATCTCACAGAGATCCGCCTGCCTCTGCCTCCCAAGTGCTGGGATTAAAGGCAGGTTTTAAATTTCAAGACTTTATTCAAATCTTTTGTGATAATCTGTGTGCCCACAGGCTAAGTTCTGTGAGCTTACTTAAGTTTAGCCAGTGGATGGGCTTCAATGGAAGAGTCATCTGGTTGACACTGCACTTCTTGGGCCAGTCAGTTTCTCTAGGACACTGCTACTTGAACCTGAGTTTGGGATTGAAACCTCAATGCTTCGGGTCACTTGAATGGTTCATTAAAATAGAATTTGAGTCAGGACTCACAGCCTGAGAGGTTAATCAGCAGTTTCGATGTGATGCTATGGTGGCTGGTCCTGAGAACCACTTGTTCTGAAAACACCTTTCCCTTTTCTTGTCAATTACCGTTCTTCCCCCTACTGTACGCAGTCCTCTTTGTTAACAATTAAGTCGTCCAGAAGTGTCCCTCCGATGACTTTGTTTATAGATTTTATATAATAAAATGATCTCTGTTGTTTTGTTGAGGCTCCAGTGGAAGAACAACATAAACATATCTCCTGTCTTTGGAGTCACCTTCTTTTCTTACCTCTCCTTGCCTTCTATTGGTTTCCTTAAGACCATTAAGCCAGAAGAAAACCAACTCACAGGCAGTGAGCTTCTGTGGGCACATGGGAGCTCTTCCCTCTTCCTGCACTGCACCCATGGGTTGAGACAGTGTTCTCTTGAGAGACCAGTGTGAGCTACTGAAGGCTTTGGGAAGAGGTTCTGTTCAATTTTCTCACCTTCATTTGCTTTGGTCTCTACTCGACAAGTGTTTTATTCCGAGTGTATTGTTGGTTGTGAAATGGTTGCTATTCTATTGAGGGTAAGTTCTTTGTCATTTAATTTGTTCTTAATATTGGTAATTTCAAAGGAGATTAGAGTAGAAAATTGCATTGTGCCAACTTTAATTGGAGATTCCCTTTCTAAGGATTTTAAGTTTACTGAATTTTTATTTATACTGGCTTGAAGTAAAATGATAATTACCCATTTGGAAATTCCTCAGGCTCTCTGTAAAAGAGTAATTCTACTTAATTTCTTTTTCTGTTTTTTTTTTTGAAGTTTCACATTAGTGATTTTAATATATATTTAATGTAATTACCTTAACAATCAAATCTACTAACTTTTTAATTTTTAATTTTTAATTTTTGAGAATGTCATGTATGGATGCTACATAATCTCCACATCCCTCTCAGCCACCCCAATTCCTCTCCTGCCCTCCCTCAGTCCTTCTCAAATTCATGACCTCTTCTTTCTACAGATAATCGAGTCTATACTACTTAATCCATTTAGTGTTGCTCCTGTGTTCAGGTGCCTAGGGATGATTGGAGCTGGAAAACCTACCTGGGAGCTAATCCCTAGAGAAACCTTGATCCTCCACTTCTTGGCAGCCACTAAATTATCTATAGCTCTTCACATAGGGGTGAGGCCTTGTGAAAAATCTCTCATCCTCGAGTTTACTAACTATTGAATTTAAATGGAATTTTTGTTTACATACACATCTGTGACAAGTAGTGACTGTTTGGCTTGTTTGTTTGTTTTTGAGACAATGATCTCACTCCGAGCTCAGACTGGCTTAGAATTTGCTCTACTGCTTAAGCTGGCATCGAACTCAGACCCTCAGCTACTCCAGCACCCGGGTTAGTGGAATGAGCTATCATACCTGGCTCAGTTTAGCCTACAAGCGAAAAAGCATGACTCCTCAGGATAGGCCATTAATCGTCTAAGAATTTCGACTTCGTATTTTCCGGTGGATGCTTGTAAGTGTTAGCTATTTGAGGATATTGTCTGAAGCAGCGAATTCAAATCTGGAATCATGCGTATTCACAGGACAGGGGCCGCTTTCATAGGCGTCACTGTGAGCGGATCACTAGTAGGAAAGTGAACGAGGACAACATGGGCGTATGAAAGCAAAGGCCACCTCCTCCGCTACCCTGAAATCTTGAAGTTTAGGGGCTGGGTATATTAAATGCTCAGTTATCTTAGTTGTATTTGCCTGTGTTTCATTCACAGTCCGTGGGTCTGATGTTTTCCTCATTATCCAATGAAATCCTATAAAAATCCGTCTATCGAATCACATTCAGACCATGAGAAATGAGCATTTCTGGATTGTTGCTAAGTGTATGAAGTGTATCCTCCACCAACAGTCAAAACTTGTAAGTTAAAACAAGGCATTTCTTCCTTTAAGATTTATATGAGGGGCTAGATACATAACTCGGCGGTTAAGGGAGCATACTGCTCTTTCAGAGGATTGAGCTCAGTTCTCATCCCCCCCTAGCTGGACCATTCAGCAACCACCTACGACTCCATTTTCATAATAGGGGACCTATTGCCTCCGTGTATTGGTTTGCTTTCTGTTGCTATGATTTAAAAATCAAAACAAAACAAACAAAAACTATGACCCCCCAAATCTATGACCAAAAACAACTTGGGAAGGAAAGGGTTCATTGAGCTTCCACATCCAGACCACAATTCATCACTAAGGAAAACCAAGGCAGGAGCCCAAGCAGAGCAGAAACCTAGAGACAGGAACTGAAACAGAGACTATGGAAGAAAGCTGTTTATTGCCTCCTGAGACTTACATTCAGCTACCTTTCTTTTTTTTTTTTAATTTGTTTTAGATTGATTTATTTTATGTGTATGAATGTTGTCCCTGCGTGTGTCTATGTGCATCACATGCAAATCAGGGATCAGAAAGCATTAGATTCCCTGGAAGTGGATTTAGAGATAGCTGTGAGCCATCATGTAGATGCCAGGAATGGAGTCCCCGCCCTCTGAAGAGCAACAAGCATTCTTAATCACTGACTCAACTCTCCAGCCCCTCAGCAACCTTGCTTACACCTCCTAGGACCAGCTTTCCAGGCATAGCTCCACCCACAATAGGGTAGCACCACCCACAGAGAGACAAGCAAGGTTAGGAAAGCCCACATGTGACACCAGCTCTTGCTGTGCTGCAGTCGACATGGTTTCCTTTGTGCTTTAAACTAGCTACCTTCAGCTTATTATTCTTCAAGTAAAAATGCAGCATGACTTCTACTATGTGGTACACTATATTGCTAACCAAGACATAATACAGTACATCATATCTTTAGTGGAATCACCAATCAAAAGACACCCCCACAAACTTTCCAACACGCCAATCTTATGGAGACACTTTTACATTTGAGGTCCCCTCTTTCTAGCTCATCCAAGCTTGTATCAAAGTACCAAGAACTAACCACAGACGCTAGCTTCCACAAGCACCCATGCTCTCATGCACATACCCCCACACACGCATACATACGCACTCTTAACTAAAAAATAATAAAATTAAATCTTTAAAATGAGAATAGCATAATGTTTATGTTCCCATGTCTCTTTAGGGGTAGACAGTTGTCTTATAAGTAAGAATATCAGAGTTACAAGCAATAATTTCAAACTGGTACAGCTACAAAAGAAGTCTTTGCTTTGCAAATACTTGCTTTGCAAATAATTTTTATGGGAAAAAAATCTACACTCAACTGTGCTCTGACAGGTTTCAATTCATCCTAACTTAACATATGTATAGAATGCTGAAAGTTGCTTCCTAAAGAATTCGGATTGATAGGCGTTGTTCCAGAGGGCAATTTCTCATTTAAAAAGTTTACCATTAGTGCTCCATTAGATAAACCTGAAGAGCAATGAAAGGAAATTGTCTTTTAGCTAATGACTGACAGGAGCACTTTTATAAACAGAAGCATTTAATCATTGCTATCAATCCTCCAGAAGGTATTTCATTCAAACAAAAAGAGATGTTTGATGTGCTGTGGTTAATTCTTCACGAAGCCGCCCAACAACAGCACTAACATACTGCATAGGAAATAAAATGGGATTCCAATTGAACTTGGAGTAGAGTATGTTCTGCTAATTACTGAAAAGTTACTGCTGCTCTCAAGCAATCAAATAAACTATTCAACAGAATGTGAGGCTTATGGTGTTGACAAGACTACGATATGATTAAACCACTCGTTTCCAAGATAAAACTACTTTGTATAAAACTGCTATTCTAGGTACTGAAATTTAGATGGTTTGTGTATATTTGAGATATTTAGAATGTCTATCAATATTTCTTCCCCAAAAGAAGCAAGTAAAATCCCTCTAAGAAGTGGCATAGAATGTTATTTTTAGTCCATGGTGAACACTTATATGCCCACCATACATTTCTAGCCCTTTAATAGTTGTAGGTAAGCAGGTCTATATGATTAGATCTGACCAATGTGTTTAAGCAAGAGTGATGTATAAGCTGCTTCTCTTCAAAGCTATGGGAGCCCATGTGTGACTCCTGCCCTTTGATGCAGCGGACATGCCTCAAAGCAGCTTCCTTTGATTCTTTATTCCTCAAATAAAACACATGAAATCTATCCCTTTAACATGTTTGTAAGTGTGCGATATGATACTGCCAACCAAAGGCATGATATTGTACAACAAACCTCTAAAACCTATTCTCTCAACTTTCTCTCATAGATGAAACTTTATATCTACTGCAAGGCAACAGCTTACTTCCCCCTGGCCCTTATTTCTAGTTCACCACTGCACTGATCTTTGTGTCTGTTAGCTTGGCTACTTTAGATAATGCCTGATAGAGGAATTGTGCACTATTTCCTTCGGTGACTGGCTAATTTTACTTAAAGGAAGTCTTCTAAGTTCATCCATGCAGTCAAATACGTAAGCACAGTGTACATTCAAGGCTGAATAATAACCAATTGCCTATGTATACTAGGTCTTCTTTATCCATTATCCACAGACAATTAGATTTCTTTCCCCACTTGGCACCAAAGAATAAAGCTGCCGTGAATGAGGGAGCACAGGTATCTCTCTTGAATACTAATTTCCTTTTACGTTAATGCAGAATTAAGATTGTTTAATCATAGGAAAGTTCTATTTCGAAGTTTTCTCTAAGAGCATGTGAGCAGCTGTTCTGAGTTCTTCTGCCATTTTACATTCCCACCAATAGTTTACAGGTGTTCAGGTTCTTCACCTCCTCATGAACACTTTCCGTTTATCTCCCTTCTTGTATGAATGCTTTTACTGTGTCTTCTTATTTCCTTGCTTAGCTCATTACTTACAGTTCTTATAGCTTTGTTTTTCTTTTTATGATTGTTCAAGTGGCACTTTAGAACTTTAGAATTCATAGCACATCTTTAAGCTACTGCAGTCTAATATTTCCAACTCACAGTCCGGTCCATCATTGAGGGAAGTCAGGGCAGAAACTCAATCGGGACTGCAGCAGAAACTACAGAGAGACGTTACATATGGGCTCACTCATTGGCTCAGGTAGCTTTCTTATAAAACCAAGCCCCACCTTCCTGGAGATGGCTCCACCCACAGTGGGCTGATCCTTCCCACATCAATTTTCAATGATGACACTTTCCCACAGAGACAGACAACAGATCAATCTGACCTGGGTAACTATTTAATTGAAGTTCCCTCCCCCTCAGTTGTGACCATAGCAACTACCCAGCACACCTTCTTGTAACATTTCTGCCAAGTTTTTATTTCTGCTATGTTCTCTAGGTACAGAATTCTAGAACGGCAGATTCTCTTTTTTTCTCTTTGAGTGTTTAATGATATTTCTTCACTGTCTTCTCGTTTTTAATTTTTCCAATGATGAATTATTGGTCGTTTTCATTTCTGTTATTCCGAGTGAAATAAACCCCTCTTTTTCTTACTGCTTTAAATTTTGTTCTTTGTTTCTGGTTCTGACTACTTTAAGAATGATGTACCTTTGTGTAATTTTCTTCGTGTTTCCTTGTAGTTGAGTATAAATATGTTGGATCATTTGGTTTATAGCTTATAGTTTTCATCAAATTTTGGTCAATGTGTTTGCAAACCACCATATGCGTGACTATTAATACAATACAAGCATCCACATCTTCTTTTTATTTTTTACATTTAGTTTCTTTTGAGATGGTGTTTCCTTGTGTAACCTACGTTGACCTTGACTTCTTCCATCTCAATCTCCTGAAAGTTGCAATTACAGGAATATACCATCACTCAGAGCAGAGTTTAATATCGAGAAATTGATTTTTACATTCTATACGGAATACAGTTTTCCACCTCTTTGGATGCCTTTCAATGCTTTATTCACTGACAAAGATTATCTTTGTATTACTATAATTATTGAAGAGATTTATATGAGGACAGCACTTATTTACCAGAATTCATTTATTCTTTTGATTTTGTATTAGGATTTAAGGGAAACCAGGCACGATGCCCGTAGGCCACATGCATTTCAAGATAACTCTGACTAACATTTGTCACTAACATCATAATGTCAAAATCTCAAAAGGCAGGACAACCCTGGCAGAGCTCACCATTCCCCACTGTGTTGTATGACCTTTATACCATGCCTCATCAATGAACATTATTCATGAGCCCAATTGAATACAGGCTCAGTTTCTTCTGTTACTTTTAGATGCTTTTCCCTCCAATTAGAGGTGATTTTTTTTTCATTCATCCTTTGTGGATTCTCAGAGTTCATTCCATGCAGCTATTTGTTCTCCTGGATCTTATTTTGCAAACACTAACCAGGCTGACACTCTCATACTCTAAGCAACCCCTCAACTCACAGCATATGCAAGACTCTGCCTGAGGTTTTCCCCTCTATACTGTAGTCTGGAAATTCTCTTAGGGTGGCATGCTTCAAATAATAGGATTCATATCTTTGTCCTCCATTTTTTAAGATGGAAAAATTCAAGGCAATTTTTGATGCCTTGAATTTTATGATGTCTAAACACTGAAAACCATAGCCAGGGCTAGTGGCCAGAACACCTCCCCTTTTCATGGAGCTTGGGCTTTTTCACAGTATGACAGCTGGTCCTAATGTAACCCAAGAGAGACAAAGACAGATGGAATCTACATCACATTTTCTAATAATCTGGCATTAAGTATTGCACACTGTTTCTTCTCCTATTTTTTGTTTGTTTGGGTTCTGATTTTTTGAGACAGAGTTTCTCTTTGTAGTCTTGGTGTTCTGGAACTCACACTGTAGACCAGGCTTTGATCATGGCCTTGAACTCAGAGATCTACCTGTCCTTGCCTCCCCAGTTCTGGGATTAAAGGTATGCACCACTATACGCAGCTCTATATTTTGTATTTTGAAGTCATCACAGGAGTCCATCCAAAGTCAAGAAGAGGAGAAACATTCTACATATTCTATGTATTTCTTAAAAGTAGAAAAGTCCTAGAAGAAAGTATAAGGGGATTGCCATTGTGATAGTTTTGGAGAAATGCAATTTAACATGCTAAAACTACTCATACTAACAGTACTGATGATACTATCGAATACCTAGAAATAACATGCATTGAAGTTGCAGTACCAATAAATTTGCTGCACTCCTCTGGGGATGTCTGCCTCTCTTTAGTGTCCTTGGTACTTGCATCCACATCTTTCACTAGGACACAGATTCTCTGAAAGTGTAACTTACACTTTATCATTCATTTGGTTTCAGAACTTTAGCAATAAGTTTGCACAGAACAAGCGAGCACACTTGTTACGTGAATGGAAAGTTGGAATCATGGAAACTGATAAATAAACAAAAGCCATGCATGCTTTTCTCAAAAATTTCCAATTCATCAGTAAACTTCTAAGAACTAAGTGTTTTTCCATCATAGATAGGAAAAGATTATGTCAAAATTGAAAGCATTGTGGGACTAAACTGTAGCTTTCCTTAACTGTAGAATTAGGATGTCAAATTATACATAGAACATTGTGAGTGGGGGTGAATATACATTCAAAAGATTCTGTGATGTTGAGCTCATTCAACTTTCCTGGATCTTCTGCTTTTGCACTTCTATTTTTTCAGGCATCATTCAAAATTAATAGAGGTTCTAGCTTGGGACAGATAATGTTTTATGTAACTAGTCAGCTAAGCAGCCAATGTTTGCCTAAGAAATTATTCCAGCCATAAGTCACATCAGGGTATCATCAAAAACTGCTGTCTGTTTGTTTATTAATGGAATACATCAAAGCATTTTGGATAAGATAATCATGGCCTTGCTTATTTTCAACAATTTCTTTTATGTCCTCTATTTTTGTACCCTCTAATTTCTCAGTGACTACCCTAATTTTAATCTAAATCAACATAATACCAACTTGCATCCATGCTACAGTCTTCCCTTTAAGAGCATCTTGAGCACTTAGTGCAATGGGAAATCTTGTCTGGAATGCCTAAGGAGGAAATGGTTTCATTTTACCCTAACCAGGATGAAAAGTGTATAAAGTGTAAACTCTGGGGTGGAAAAAGATTGCTTCTTGGTTAAAAGTTCATTCAAACTCAAAGGCAGACCCAGCATTTGTGTGTCATTAGATCTTTCAATAAAGTTTCACCTGAAAAGCAGAATTGTTAGCTTTTGGCAAATACCCTGACCATTATGAACTGATGATTTACAGAACAAGACTTCACCTGTAGACTAAAAACAAACATGTGAAAGATGGGCTGCGGTGCCACGTGCCTTTAATCCCAGCACTCAGGAGGCAGCAGCAGGTGGATCTCTGTGAGTTCGAGGCCAGCCTTGTCTACAGAGTGAGTTCCAGGACAGCCAGAGTTACAACAGAGATACCCTGTCTCAAAAAGTAAACAATAAAAACACAAAACAAATATGTGGACATAGTATCACAATCACAATTTGTGTGTGTGTGTGTGTGTGTGTGTGTGTGTGTGTGTGTGTGTGTATGCGTGTGCACGCAATTATCAAAGTTGCCACAAACACTCAGAGGGGGCATTTTCCATAATCTAAAGTTTATTTGTGGAGTCCTTTGTTCTGGAAAGTATACTTTGTTACATTTAAGACACTACCATTCTTTATACTATAATTATTGTATACTGTTTCTACAGTAACATACTAAGTAAAACTATAGCACTCAAAATCTCCATATGTGTGCATATATACTTGTATTCATGTCTGTGTGTACATATTTATTCTACTGTTCTCTTAACTTTTTTTAAATTAAAATATAATTACATCATTTTCCCTTTTTTCTTTTCCTCCTTCCAACTATTTCTACGTAGGCTCCCCTTCGTTCTCTCAAATTATGGTCTCTAGGCCCTTGCTTTGATTGCCATCACACACATACACACAGAGGTATGTAGATAGATAGATAGATAGATAGATAGATAGATAAATGATAGATGATAGAATATTCTCAGTCCATAAAATGTTACTTCTGTGTATATAATTTCTCAGCCCTTATTTGTGCCAGGTACTTTTGTGGACAGTAAGAATAAAAGGAATGAGCATATCTTGGAAAAGTGTGTCTCTCACGTTGATAGATTCACAGCAAATAATAACAGAGAAATTGGATCCCTAAGCCAGGGTATAAAAAGACACAGTTGCAGAATTGCAACCCAGAAGACAGTTAATTTTCTTTTGCGGGAACTTCACTATGAAAGCTTACATTTGAACAAATGTGGAAGACCAAAGTTCTTATCAATAGGAGTAGGGAGATGGTAGCTCATCCAGTAAAGTGCAAGCTATGTAAGCATGAGGATCTAATTTTGATCTCCAGAGCTATTGTTTTGAAAAGTCAGGTGCAATGGTCCTTGCTTGTAGTCCCAGAACTTGGGAGGTAGCAGAGGAGGGGGGTCCCTGAAGATCACTAACCAATCAGCTTATACCAAGTTGCTGAGTTCCAGGCTACTGAGAAATACTTATAAAAAAGGTAGACAGATACTGAAGAAGGATTCCCTAAATTAAATTCTGTCCTTCAGAAGCAGGTAGATACACACACACACACACACACACACACACACACACACACACACACACACCTGTTTTAGTAAGGAAATTCACATAAATTACCAATTATTCAATTTCATCATCCCCTTTTGAGAAGATTTTTCTGCAGTTCTTTCTAATCTTTTTTAAATTCATGCTAATGACTAATTTCTCAGCCCTATCACACTTCACTCCTGACATAAGATTATGACACAACCTGACATGTTGCCTTGTTCCTAGCCTAAACATCTTCCTTTGACATTCAATGCTATTTTCTAGTCCAGAACTTTGTGATAACTTTACATTTTGGTATATTTTGTAAACTACATAGTATTTCAATCTCATTTTCCCATTTTGATCTTGGGAAACTTTTCCAAGGTTATTATAACATGTGCCAATTCATCAATTGTCTCTTGCATTCATCACCACAAGACTCTTCTATTCTTCAGTTTCTTCATGCACTAATACCTGGCCAAATATTATATAAGGAAATAAATTAGTTCTAGAGCAATGAAGAAGATCCAGACTAGAATCAAAAGGGAAAAATAACTCACATTTCCTTGCTTGGGATAGCGCTATTTTTAGTTAGTCAGTGAATAATACCTGAGTGAAAAATTCTATCATAATTTAAAGAATTGAGCCCTAAGTAAAATTCAGGGGTGGGAGTTGGCAGCTCCTGGATCAAAAATTTAAACTTTTTTTAATAGAAAAAATGTGGGATTCTTCTAATGACAGAAACCTAGAGAGCTCCACATGGATAAGGCTCTGGCTAAGCATATATACTCTGTGATAGTTATTTATTAGGGAGTGTTGAAATTTCTAAGCAAACAAGGAAGTCATCACTGTTTTGTGGATGAGAGAAATGGGAAACAGAAAATTGCATTCATAATGATTTAGAGCTATTCAATCTAGACTCCACTGCATCCCAGTCAATGGAGTTATTACTCTGTCATCTAAAAAGCAGTTTTAGGTGTCTACTGAAATCTCACCAAAGTACAAAAGAAAATTTCGTAGACAAAGAACTAGGAACTTTGTTTTAGTTTGATTTTAGTATTTCAAACTGCATGAGATCTCTGTCAGCTGTTTTATTGCCTACTCCCTCCTCCCACCAAAAAAATCTTATGATACAAGACTCTCAGAATTCCCTCAAACAATATCTCAAAACTCAACTTTAATGATCCTTTCCTCTTTTACTACTTTCTATGCCTTTGGGCTATTTCCCCTTACAAAGATATTATTTCTTGACCCTTCTAATAAAAACAAGTCAATCTAGCTGCCTGTGGCCTTCTCAAATAACTTGTTCGTCGCTCCCTTTAATTGAAGAAAGTCATATTAAAAAGTATTCAAGAGAAAAATAAGAAAAACGCAGAAAAAAATAGTAAGCAAGTTGAAGAAGGGGAAGGTAGGAAGGAAAGAGAGAAAGATCTGGGGCACACATGGCTACATCAACATATTTCTGTCCTCTGATGGTCTGACTCATACTGACATGGAATCTAAACTCTGTCCATCACTGGCCATACACTCTCAAACACCGTAGCTCCCTGATGATAAACACACAAGATCTATAAAGTCACTGTAATGATGTAAAACATCACTTAGCACCCAAGACTACCTCTTATCAATAGCCCTTTAAGCATAAGGATAAAGGCCACTACAAACTAGACTTGGGAGTAATGGGCTTTGATTTCCCTTCATTCCATCCACTTTCAGTTCTTACATGAAAAATAGAAGAAAGGGTAGTGTGCCTGACCCCATTCCTCTGCAATGCCACCGTGTATTATTTCACTCCCATTTTCAGCGAAACTTCTTGGAATATTTTCTTTTCAACTCACTTCAATCAGGAGTTTGCCCTCATCATTTCACCAACAATATTGACAGGGTCAACAATGAGTCTTACCTTGCCAGATCCAATTGATTGACATGTTGGGAATTCCTTTATATATCTACTGGGACCCGGAGTCTCCTGAGTTTTTTCCATGCAACCCAGATTGCTCTTCTTAATGTTTTTCTTCCAAACTTTTAAAAGTTGGTGCCTTCTTTACCTCTTCAATTTCTATGTGACATTTAGTCCTTTACATTGCATATAAATTATGACATCTCCCACAATTAGAACTCTGTTTCTTACCTCCATTACTAGACATATATGGACCATCCATCCTATCTATCAAAATACTCTGTATAAACTTCTCATCTGCACTACTCCACACTAGTGCAATTGCTGTCATTACTCACCTGAATGCCTAAATTCATGGATCCTAACTAAGATCCTGAGTCTTGTGCCCCTGTTCAGCTTCTGTTCTCCATGTGGGAGTCAGTGATCTTAAACCTGTGCTTCGTGACATACAACTTACCTCCTTCAAGTCCTTCAGAGGCTTGTCAAAAATTATTACTACTGTAACTGATTTACTGCACTGGTTACAATCTCTCAGGAACAGGCTGTTCAAATTGGGCTTTGGAATCAATTTTGGCAAAGTGGCCGTTGACAGAAGCATGAGCAAAATGTAGAAGATCACAACTGATTGTCAACTGGTGCCATCATTGACAATAATATTTACAGGTAGGACGTAGGTAGTCCTACTCGCTCTGTGGGGTTAAAGGACAGAGCTGGGGATCAGCAGTGGGGAATTGCATGGAAATAGCTGCCTGTCAGGAATTGTGACCTTGAGTGAATGACACAGTCAGCCATGGTGACTCCTCAAACAGAGTCAGTGAAGTAATTTCCCAGACACCTTCTCCCTCTTGCAGATTTGCTACTTATGGCTCTGTGTTTCCTACCAGGGAACATGTGGGTGCAATCACACCAATGAACCTTCTGGGCTGAGGGCAAGTGGAGGCAGCTGGAGGCTCAGAGAGAGCATAGAGGATTCTGATGGAGGCTGGAAAAAGCCTTCTCCCCTACTTAATCGTATCTGTGAATATCCTCATCTTACTATGTCCTGGCCACAGAGACTTGACAGGCGTTATCAAATCTTAAGGCTACCTCCAAGGCCTTTACTTCTGCTCATACATCCTTCTTCTTGCAACCTGAATCTCTCCTCCCATCATTCCAGTCATCTCTTCACTGTGTCTTCTGCACAGGCCAGCCCTGGCAACTTATCTGAATGTACTCAACTGTCCTCAACTTACACTGTCATGCACCATTCATGATCTCAGAAACACAGAGTTATTAGTCTATCCACCTGCATCCCTTTGCTAACTCACTTATCCATTTGCCTAAACGAAAATAGAATTTTCAGGAGTGCAGGAACATTGTTAATTTTCAATGAAGCTGTTGAAGGGGTGACAAGCCCAGCCACTTCATATGTGAGCACACTATGCTGGGAGATGATTGGGGATCCAATGTCAGAAAGCATCAGAGAGAGGCTAGATGATGGATAAGAGACCAATCGGGTACATGTGGAATCTCAGACCGAGACAAAACTGGTGAGAAAATGAGCAACTTCAGAAGCACTTGAGCACAGGTGTAAACAAAAAGACATCTTTATCCAAACACTTAGACACATAGTTGGAATTAAAAAGCGCAGAAGACACAGAGAACATTTTAAAATCATCTAGAGAAAAAGAAGACAAAGTGAAACAAGATTTAAATTTTTAAATATTTAAAATAGACGTTTGAACAAAAACAGTGAAATAGAATTATCTTTAGTGCACTGGGAAAAAAAATTCAGACATGGAATTAGGTAGCCAACAACCACAACAACAAGAATGCTCTCATATATAGATAAAATAGCAGCATTTTCAGACTGAATGGGTTTAATAAAAATAAATTAATTCTAAAACATAGCTGATGAGTAATGATTCAAAAAAGAAAATGATCTCAAATGTATTATATTAACTGATTAAGATAAATATGAATGTGAGAACTGCATTAACTTATTGATAAATTATTATATTATATAGATTATATATAGAGATTATCATATATATATATATATGATTATATAGAACAATAACAAAATTAATTTCAGAGCTCAAAATATCAAGACTGAACTAAAAGTCAAGGAAATCTTGACATATAAGTGGGAAGTATCATCAACATAAAATTTTCTTAAATTGATGCAAAAGTGAGTTATTTATAAATTCAGACACTTTTGAATTAAACATGCAAATTAACATTTCTAGAATAGTCCTTAATAGATGTTTGCATATAATTTTTAAACTACTGAAAATTATTTGAAGAAAACAGGGAAAATAAGGCTAAATTTTAAGTAAAAATTTTAAAGACAAGATAAATTAGATGTACCAAGTAAAAGGATAGAAATAATTAAAATATTTAAGTAATTGCAATGTAGATTATCTGAACCATCCATGTAAAACTGTCCAACTGTATCATTTTAAAATATAGTTATAGGAGTTATATAGATGGCCCAGTAAGAGCACTTACCGCTCTTGCAGAAAACCCAGGTTCAGTTCCTTGCACCCACAGGAGAGCTCATAATCATCTGTAACTCCAGTTCCAAAGAATTGGAATCTGGTGCCCTCTTCTGGCCTCTGAGAGCACCTGCACACATATGGTACACATATATGCTCTCAGGTGCACAGGCATGAATACACACACACACACACACACACACATAAAGAGAGAGAGAGAAAGAGAGAGAGAGAGAAAGAGAGAGAGCATATTATAAGACACACACTAAACACAAGGATAGGGAAAACGTAAATGTAAGATAATGAAAATTACACATCAGCAAATGAGACCCATAGAATGTAGGTAATACTATACTGGTGTGGGGGAGGGGAAAGACATCCAGTTAAAAAGCTTTATTAGTAAAGGCAAGTGTTCCTGCACCATGACAAAATTCCTCTGTCTATCGGAAGTATTAGTGTTCTGGTGTGTGCTTTCACTGTGCATTCGCATAAATATCTGGGAATGCATTTTTCAGATTACCTGACTTACCTTGCTGACCCCTCAAATGCTTCCTGAAACTCTTAGCAGTCACAGGAAATAGTGTTGCACTTCAGAGGAAAAGAAAAATAAGCAAAAGATTATTTTCCTCCTCTCCCCGCTGGATGGCATGCTCCATTGACAAAAAGTGTGCTTCCTTTTGCAAAACTGAGCAATGTCTGAAGGGAAGGTTGGGCAACATCAATCTAGTTTGCTGGGGAATAAGGAGCTCTGCTTTCCATTATCAAATTTTTTGTAGCCCTGAACTTTCAGATCTAAATGTGTGCCGAACATTAGGGACACCTTTGCAGCCTTCTCAAGTGTGACAAGAGCAATAGAGAGAGACCTGCAGCTCGAAATTGCTGTCCTAGATGGGCTAGTACACTTCTGTGTGTGTGTGTGTGTGTGTGTGTGTGTGTGTGTGTGTGTGTGTGCGTGTGTGTACGCGCGCATGCTTATTGTGTTCACTTTCGCTATTCTACCTTGAAATCTTTGAGATTATGAAAGACAACTCCACAACCTTAAGGGTTATCATACCTTAGAAAACTATTATGTGGGAGGACTCAGTCCCACCATAAGCTAATAATCTCTGGCAAATCTATGGCTTCTGGGGGAGGCACAGCCTGTTTTCTTTAGGAGTGCAATCCCTGGCCAGCTACCTATGTTCTGGTACATGATCATCATACATGTACAGGCAGCACTAAGTGGATCGAGTATGTACAGACCACACGGAGTTGGGAGGGAAAGTGGTAGGAGGAGCGGGGACAAATTGAAGGGGAGAAAATGAGTGATTGGCTAAATTAAAATACATTGCATACACGTATGAAATCCTCAAATAATATATTTTTTTGTCCTTTAAATGCATCAACCAAATAGTTCTGTCCTTTTCAAGCTATTCTGGGGCCACCAGTGTGTGCCAGGGATGGTGCCATTGTCTGGGATGTGCTGGCAGATCCTCAGTTGGAATCCCTTTGCATTCTCAACTATGCTATTTTGAACATCTTTGAGGGCAGAAATGCTTCGTCCTTTGAGAGTGTGCCTGGTTTTATATGAGCAGCAATGAGTCATTCAGCACCAAAGCCCATGAACTGGGAGAATGGACAAGTTACATAACTCCCTCTCAGTTGAGGTGGGCAGAGAACCTAGACTTCGGAGCTTTCTGCCCTGAGAAAAGAACTCAAGGTCCACAGCTGTTACTTTTCTGATATGGTTGCTAGATGGGGCATCAGCACAGTTTCAAAAACGTCTACAAATCCTAAAATGTGAAGTACTGCAATTAGTGTCTAGATGTCCAAAAACACCAATGGAATTATCAATGTATGCATTTTATCATTTTTTTATTTATTTATTTTTCTTCAATTAAGCTTATTTTGACTGATGTAAAATATTTAACATACATATTTATTGGGTGCCACGTAATGTTTTAATGCATGTAATCATTATCTAATGTTTAAGTCAGGGTCTACACGTCTATCTCCTCAGACATATATTATTCATCTGTAGTACAAAGCATTCAAAATCTCTTCTTCTGGTTTTCTGAACACACAATAAATTATCGTCAGTGAATACTCTAGAATACCAGAAGTTATTATTTAAATCCAACTATAATTTAATACATTGACTAAATACACACACACACACATACACACACACACACACACACACACACACACACACTCATCCCTTTCTCCTACTACTCTTCCTAGTCCCTAGTTACAATCACTCTATTCCCAATGCCTATAAGATTAGCTTTGCAGAGTTGATGTATGAATGAAAGCATGCAATGCCTTGCTTCTTTCACTTAATGTAATCTCTAGCCCCATGTCACTATGAGTGACAGTATTTCATTCTTTTTAAATGGCAGAACAATATGAATAGTATTCTATTATGTCTGTTGTCAAATTTTCTTTATCTATTCTGTAGTTAATGAACATCTACGGTGTTTCCATCTCTTAACCCCAACATCTGAATATATGTGTGTGTGTGTGTGTGTATGTATACACACATATATATTCATATATATATATATACATATATATTCATGAATATATTTCTTATATATATAAACATGTAAAGAAAATCATATAGTACTACCCTATATCAGTCTTTTTACTATACAGTTTACAAATATTAGTTCCTTAAATCACACACTATACCTATGAGGTAGGTTCTGTTTTTAATTTCACTTTACAGATGAGCAAAGTGAAGTAATATAACTTCTCCAAGGTCAAACAGTCTCCAAGGTCAAACATTCTAGTTTACAAGGATAGCTTGAACCTTCTTCCACTCCATTCAAACTCCCAAGCACTTGGTGCCTTTTGGCATGTATTTTTGCCACTTTATGGCAATAGACCTCCAATAGACCAGCCTATAACATGGGTTCTAGTAGTGACCATCCGACTCCCAGGTCATTTCCTCCTACCCAATCTTGATGTGTACACGTTTTTTTTTTGTCAAGTAGAATGGATGTGTTAAGACAATTAGGTTTAATATGTGGAATTAGGAGCTTGAAATCCTTGGGAAGACAAGAAGAATGGTCTCCACGCAAACTTCACCCAGCTGCAACACTCATGCTAAATCTCTCTCCTGTCATAGTGCATATGTAGGCATCTCATTTTGGATGAGCACAAGTATTTTTTCTGTATTTCTCTTTCCTCCCCAAATCTCATCCGTGTCTATCATTGGAAAGCTGAATTATCAAACCTACTAGCAAGGACTCTGGTAAATCTGGTTCCTCGGTACAACTACCACACATAAAAAGGACCATGATGCTAAGTGGCTAACAGTGGGGTATACTAAGAACCAGGGAAGGCTTTCTTCAAAACGATTTGTTTTGTGGCAATATCAGCAGACCAGATAATAGAAGACATGTATGTTAGACTCAGTGTCAAGGAGTCAATACTTATTAGTGATCTGCTATGGACCAGCCCTGGAAAAGATGGTATAGGAGCCTTAGCCTTGCACCCTCTCCTTTATTGCAGTATTGATTTGTCTGTTAGTGTAGGGTGGCCTATTCCTTCCCCCTTAGATTAGACACAGACTCATGGGAGTCCTGAAACTAAGCATGAATGAGTAAGAAAGAAAGAAAAGCAGTAGCAAGTACATTGTTTCCTCTCATAGCCAATTCTCCTAGTGTCTCTGCTTCGAAGCTGTATATTTCAAAATGTCATTTCTCAAACAAATGAGCACAATAAAATACCCAAGGAAAATATCGACTTCACCAGCTTTTAAAGGCTTGTAGAGGTAAAGGCTTTACGTATTTATGGTTTTAATTTTAGGCTGAGATTCTGTACAGTGACCTAGAAAAGCTAATGCTTTGTGATATAAAGGCTTTCAGCTGAACAACTCTGGGAAACTCCCTTTGGAAATTAAAGGAAAATCACTTGTTAAATTGCTTCTCTCTTTCTTTATGAAATTTTTTTAGAAAGTCATCCAGTAGGGGGAAATACATGAAGAATGAAGAGCCCAAGCTGGCTGAAGTTAATGCTTCTTCCTAAATTATAGAACAGAATTCTGGGAACATATGGATAATTTAAACTCAGTATTCAGGTCAGTTCACTACATGGTCAGTTATATTATAACGACATTCAAGATGCAGTAGAAATCTGTCTACAGATTCATCCTGTGGTATTGTTTAGTATTTTCTCCATGATCAAGTATGAATCTAAGATTTTAAGAGGTAACAGAAAATCTATGGCTAAATCAATATCTACAATTTAATGAGGGCCCTTCAGAGAAATCAATCATCACAGTTTCCAGTTCCAGGGCATGTGAAGTTGTAGGCAGATGTGAGCCACTTGACATAAATGCCGAGAGTAAACTTGGCAAAAGCGCTATGCATTCTCAACCACTGAACCATCTATTCGGCCCATGGGGAATTTCTTGGTTTTGTTTTTCTTTTAAAAAAAAAAAAAAAAGTAACATTAGACTTGGAAGCTTTACACTGAGGATTCCCTCTGCCCATGGTGCTCTCCTGTTTGATACAGTCAGCTCCATAAACCTTCTTGGACCATGTCTGCATTAAAACTAGAGGTTAACCTTACAGCCTTTCTAGACTGCTCTTTAACCCATTCTGCTTTCACATATTTTTTATTTTATTTCCACTGCCATCACTGTGTTGTTCCATACTCTATATTACACTTATTCTTTATGTTGGTAATTTGTTATCTTATCTTTAATGTAATCTGAAAAGTAATCAGGATCTTTGGCTAATTAATGTGTCTCAGATACTTAGCACAGTGTATGGTACATAATAACACTATTTTGTTGGTGTTGTTGTTTTGGGACAGGGTTTCTCTGTTGTAGCTCTGGCTGTCCTAGATATCACTCTGTAGACCAGGCTGGCCTTGAACTCACAATGCTCCACCTGCCTCTGCCTCTGCCTCTCCCTTGCAAGTGCTGGAATTAAAGGCATGTCCGCCACCACCTGACATAACACTAAATTTTTAATGACTAATGAGTGATTGAATAAAGTTATGGAATACTTGTATCTACTTATAAAACTTGACTGAGTTTATGAAAAAGAACATCAGAGGAAAATCCAAAAGATTTGTTTTGAAATTTCAAATCTTCCTTCACTGTCTATGGCTTTGGAGAGAACTCCACCATTTTCTTTGGTCATATTCTGTGTCTCCCAAGGGATAATCATGCTCTCTTAACAGAGTATATTTTTAATCACGTTTGAGGGAACACTTGAAAGTTTAAAAGCTTATAATCCTAGCACAGCATAATTTATCATAAACTTAACACTTTACTGTTTTTAGTTTTTATTTGTTTGTGAGGTTGGTTGGTTGTTTAGTTGGTTGGTTGGTTTTGGAGACAGGGTCTCTGAAGTGCTGACAAAAAAAGGTGTGTGTCACCATGTCCAGTGCTAACACTTTAATGTTAAGCAAAGGTGCTCTCATCTAGACATGGTGGTCCATTTGTAACACCAGCTCTTAGGATATTGAGGTGGAAGGATTACCATGAGTTCCAGGCCAGTCTATGCTTGCAAAGCTAGACCTTGTCCAAAAACTAAATGAATAAATAAAATGTAAAAACTGAGTAAATTCTCAAGCCTTATAACTATGGTACCCAATAAAAGCCAGGGCAAAGAGTCTTGTTATATGTGCCAAGTACCATGAGATATACCTTCAAAATTAGAACCTTGTGATTCCCTTTACTTCTGCCACCTGTACTGTCTTCCAAGCCATTGTCTTCATTCAGTCATGCAGCCTCCAGCTTGTCTTCTACTATTCCCCACACACTGTTCTCTACGGCTCACCTTGAACGACCTTAAATAAATCCAACCAGGTCAGTTTCATGCTTCAAATTACTTAGAGACTTTTCTCTCACTCAGGACAAGGTCCCAGCTTCCTAGCATAGCACATAGGGACCAAGATCAACCTTCTCTCCTTTGACAACCTGGTACCTGCTATGCCAACATTTCTGTTTCTGTAGTTCCCAAAACATGTTCTTAACTTGGAGATTTTTTTCCTTGCTGTTTCTTCTAGTGAGATCTATTCCTTCTCATATTTGCATGTCTCAGTGCCCCTTGCCTCTCTGTTTAAATGTCACCTCTCGCATTATGTGACAGTAGCAGTTTCTCCTTCCCACGCCACTGGCACACTCTACCAACTTCATCTGCTTCTTTGGATTTGTTTCTTTCCATGGACTTATCACCCCGAACATTATACCCCTTGTCTGTATTCGTTATCTTTTTCATACCTTAGCAATAAACAGTATCAATTAGAGCAAGACTGCTTCCTTCACTGTTGCTGTGGAATAGCATCTAAAACAATGCCTGACACCTAATTAGCAGTTGAAATATCTGATGACTAAATGAAGGAATGAAAAGAGCTTGAGATCATATACAAATGAACTTGTTTAAAGCAGTAGCTACTGAGCTAGGATTTGCAAGTGCATGGATTCTGATTAATTCCTAGTGATGCTGTCTCGGTGTTTGGGCTCTCCCATGATGCAGTTCAATATGTACTGAAGAAATGTGTAAGTTAGCCACAGTATGATCTAAACCAGACTTGACAGAAATCACAGTGTGAGCCAAGGGTTGATACTCCTCTGGAGCCCTTGTAGGCATCTGAACAATGAAGTACCTCATGGCATACTCTTATTTTAAAAGACTCCAACATATTAATTCCTTCTATGAGCTATGCTCACCATGTAAGCCCTCCAAGTACAAATTAGAGCTATAGAGAAGAAGTACAGAGACGTTATAGTTCCTAGCTGATTTGATAGTTTCATTTCTTTAAACTAAGAATAGAATTTCATATGTTTGGTATACAGAAATTCAAAAGGAATATGAAATTATTTTTCTGATGAAATTCTTTAAAAATATCTAATTTCTTAATGCATGGCTAAACAACTTACCGGAATGATATACTCAATCAAAAGTACCAAATAAGCAAATGACATATTTTCAATGGAATTTATTTTGCTATTGTGACGATAACCTTATTTGATTTTATATGTCACTGGAATGAAACATTCAAAAATTTAATAATGTAATATATACCCAATAATTGTAAGGGCTTTATAAAGTCCTATAAGTCTGAAATTTCATTTAAACTCTTTCCCTCAAAATTGACAGGTTTTACAGTCAAATACGAATAATATCCCTCACCAGGAGCTGAAGATAACAGAATCAGAGTGGGTGAGGAAGTGAATGAACATATAAATTTAGAATTCTGCAGGGAGAGGGCTTTCTGAATCCCTGTCGTGGCACTTCAATTCAATCCCAAACACTTTATGAAGGGAGTTTATGAAAGACATTTAAGAAGTTTGAAAAGCAAACCAAAGAGCGTGCTAGTCAAGCTTAACTTCTTGAGCTAACTAAATCATGTGTATATGTGCGTGTGTGTGTGTGTGTGTGTGTGTGTGTGTGTACAAGCATATATAAAGTCAGTAGGTTTAGATTTGTAGGATATGTGCTGGAAATCAAATACAACATTCTTGACTTGATATCCAGAAAGCTTACGCAAATAAAATGCATTTCTTTTAGGAGGAACTTGACAATATGGGCATGTATGCACATAATATATACATTAATGTTTCAAATGACCAAACAATCTTACTGCTGTACAAAGAATGTGTATCTATTAGCCATTTCCTGCACTTCACAATTTTCTAGCTCCTTATTAAGATTCAGGACAAGGATGGAGTACATTCGAGACATAGTACTCACTTTGAAAACTTTAAAAAGTACTCACTTTAAAAGATTAAAATTATCTAAGCCAATCTCTTCGTTTCATAGAATTCCAACCCTTGAAAGTGTTAGTGAATCTGAAACTCTCTTTCCTCTTTCACTATTTTTTTTTTTAAGTCAGGCTACTTTCTTTCATTCAGGCTTGAAAAGTAACTGACACAGCCTCTGAGAAAAGTTCCAAAAGCATACATTAAACAAATAATAATTATCCTCAATAAATCCCACAAAGTGTGAGAAGTTTACTTATTTGATAGCGTACAAGTCGGTACTCCCAACGTGACTGATTAATGCTAGGATGTTTGTGCGATGAATATTAAATATGACGGTATTTGTGTTCCATCAACAAGCTTTTAGGAATTAACATAGTATTAGTAATTACTCACCTCAGGCATGTTTCACTCTTGATGTCATAGCCTCCCTAGCTTTCCCTCTTCTAAAGAAGTCCAGGAGACCTTGAGATTCTGTTTTAAAACTAAGAAAGGGGAAGGAATTGAGGTTCAAGTCCATCTGGCTTTTCAGTGAACAAAACCCAGACACTTCTTCGATGACTACAGAGAAGAAAAAGGCTCTGAAAGTGAGAAGAAGGAGATGAAAATCTCGTCTCTAACTGCCAATTTATAACAAACAAATTTAATACTAAAACAAATCACCCCTGCTGCAGACAACCGAATTTTACAATTTATGAGAAGTGTCTCCAAAATGCTTGACCATTGCAAGCATTTTGACCACTGCAATGCAAAATGCAGTATTGTACAAGTATTGGGGAGAACAAGAAAATATTCCTAGGAGAACTAAGGGAGTTATCTTGTCAACATGTGGCTAAACTATTCAGCCAGCTTTTGTAGAACCTTGCCGAGGAACCAGGATTTGGAGAGGAGGTGGATAAATAAGAGGGACAAAGAAGCATTTTTTTTATTGAAGTTCCTTAGGGGAATATTAGAGTGAATGGCTGTTTTACAGAAAAAGCCAAATTGGATGGAAAGGTACCAAACCCATTCTGATATGTTGGACTTTTCATGCCTTGTAGCTTGTGGGTAAGGAGACTTTGATCATCTTTGGATCATATGGATTGGAAACTCCAAAGAAAACCTGGAAATTGGCTTAGAAATGTTTAAGATTTGCAATTACGGACTGGGGAGATGATTCAGTGGGAAAAGTTTTGCTACATAATTGTGAAGACCTGAGAGCAGATCCCCAATACTCTTGTAAATAGCCAGACACAGTGACAAGCATTCTTACTCCCTGCACTGAGGGCACACAAACAAGCAGATCTTGGAGACTATCTAACCAGCCAGTCTAGTTAAATCAGTGAACGTGGGTTCAGTGAGAGACCCTGTTTCTAAAATAGAGAGCAATAGAGGAAGACATAGACCTCTGGAGAGCCTCCATATCCACAAAGAGACAAGTACGCTATGTTCAAGCTTGAAAAACGGAAGTATCATGGAAACATATGTGCCCAAGGCATGCGTACATGCATAGATTCATTCACACAAGTGCAAGCACATGTGCACGCATGCACACACACACACACACACATTGCTATTATGGGAGTGAAAGAAAGTATTACAAATAAGAGAGCAGCCATGTAAAAGGGGGGGAAAAGGAACCCAGAACAAAGGCCCAGAAGAGGCAAGAGAGAAAGGACATTCAAACAGTCAACTAAGAGTGATTGTTTGAGAGAGAAGAAGAAACTGGGAGATAAGAATAAAGGATCTGTCAATGACAGATCAGTGTCAGGTGTGACTTGGCTTTATTTTAGATAGAATTATGTTACAATAAAATTAATGCTCGTATATATTAATGCCCATATATCTCTCTCATGTACATGTATACATACATGTGTAAAGATATATATATATGTATAATATGTATATGAGAGATACATACATGCATATATACATAAAATTGTTGTATTACAAATATTACATTTTTATATGTTAATAAGGACTAGTTTCTGTGCTATATGCAAATTGAAGTCTACATTTCAGACATCCTTATATGGAGTTCTAGACTGTCCAATGTGTACACAAGAATCTTTTTAGTAGATGGGTCACTGTGCCTTTAGACCTCAATTTTCCCAAATTATGATACTCTCTAGGTTTTTTATTTCCTTTACAAAACACTTTAGAGGATACATAACATACAATCTGGGTAACTTCCCTGGCCGCTAAAAGATGAGGGTTTATCATTAGCCTTTCTGTTGCAAAAGCTAGGGCTGAAGAAGGAATTTGTAAACTTGTAAGTTTATTCAAAGAACGCACAGCATAAATGAGCATAAGAACTTAATTTTTCTTCAGTTTCAAGCTTGATCACAGTTGCAAAACATGTTTTAAAAGCACAGAGCATTTTTAAATCAACTAAAGGAAGTACTTCGTAGCTCCTCTCACAGTGATGACTTACAATTGCACCTGAAATAGCTACCACAAATGTGCTTTTACTCATATGTTTGGTTCTTAGTCTTTTAACAACCTTTCAAGATGCTTGATTTTTGCTGTACATTCCTGATACTGTTTGTTCATCTGGAATTTCTTCCCAAAATGGACAAAATAGTCAAAGCCAAAGTAGCATATGTATGTTTATGTCCCATTGGACTCTGATGACTTTTTCATGTACTATGATGAGATTTAAAAAAAATCACTGATCCCAGGAACAATGGGGCTCATCACAGGAAGACTGGTGACCATTTCAGACATGGATGCAACACACACACACACACACACACACACACACACACACACACACACACCCTTGTTTGTGATGAACAGGGACTGCAAGGCAAGACACTCAAACCCATTGCTTAAGGATTTGAGGAGTTGATTGATGAACTGTCTGAAAGGGAACCGTCTTATACAAAGCCAGTGTCAAATAAATCAAGGAACTCTTCATAAATCATGTGAAGTAAACACATTACCCTTTCTGGTAACGTGGCAAACATTCCGCATTGGACATCAGCTCTCTGTCCTGCTCGGTCAACAAGAACTCTCCAGAGCAAACTCATCAGATACTCAGAGCATTCCTGCTCACACTCTTGTTCTCATCCTCTGCTCTTGCTCCCAATGATTCATCACTTCTCTTTAATAAGAGCATAATGACTCAAATTTTGCAGTATCCACATAGAAATATCTGGTAACCACATCTTTACAGAGTGGTAAACCTAATTAAACTGTGACTAAAACCAGTTCAAAATGAAAGGCTATCTTGGTTCAATGTACTTTCTCTCTCTTTGTATTCCTGTACACACACACACACACACACACACACACATTAACGGTCATCTTTTCCTAGGTAAGAACAAATAGTAGATGTCTTAATTCAGTAGAGCGGCTCCTGAAATCAGAGGAGACCCATAGGAAGACCAAAAAAGACTCACCTAGGAGGTTACCCGTGACAGCAGTGGATAGCTTGGATAGCTTAGAGATCAAGGTCTATAACTTGCCTGTACATAAGAAAGAACATGATGTCTTCCCAGGAATTCAATCCACCTTCCATAGAGGAGCTTATTACATTCATTTGTAATCCACTTTTTACAATCAGACACTGTCTTACCCATGAATCTGGGTCATGCCTGCTCCCAGGACCCCTTCTCTGTCACACCTAACATGAAGCTCATCTCTGGATTCTGGCTCTCAGTATTCTATATCATGGACATGATCATATTAAGCCTTGCATATTTAACACGTTACTGATTGCATTTTTAGAGCCAATTCCCTGTCTCTGAAATAAGAAATGTTATTCATGGCACACACATTTCCTATATGCTTGCTGTAAGAAAGTTGGGGAGAGTACTTCCTTATTCAATATAAGTCCTATAAAAACACCTCTTTTAATACATTTTTGAGCATTTTTGTCTCTCTCTGTGGGAGACTCAACATGGGGAAAAGGTTAGTGCTCCTTTCTGTAAGGAATTTACAGTTTTAGGACAGCTACTGATCTCCACCCAAGAGATAATATTAATAAATAATGTTGCTGGTTATCTCTGCTGACATACTTCATTAAACAGAAAAGAGTGGAAAACGGGGGAAATCAAGTTGCATTTGCTTTTGCCTGAGTTCTTTAACTGGTGCCCTCCAGTACAGAATATGCCCTGAGTTACTCAAGTAATTACTTCTATGTTTCCTAAATATTTACATATTTTTTAAATATTGGAGTCCAAAAAGCCAGTACAGAAATTCCCAACCAGAAAAATTCAGGATAATTGTATCTCATGGCAACATTCCCTAACAAATAGCTAAAAGGAACATTTAGAAAGTCTAGTCCATATTTCATTGACTCCATTAGCTCCTTTATGATGCTGATGTTTAAAATATGAACACAGAAACATTTCTAGGACTTACCCTCATAATGTGAACTTGTTAATGCTCAAACGTTAAACTAGTGCCTAAGTAGCACCTTGAATATACATTTCCACGAGTGTCTGTGTTCTAATAAAACATCCATAGCTCTCATGAATGCTTCACTGATGTTCAAAAGACTTAAAATACCTGCTTTAACGTATTTATCCATGGAGACACATGCCAGGGATGCCCCAAAATGTGGTGACTTTATATACACAGCTGCCTAAGATTTGTTCTGAATTTATATGTTGCAGAGAGACACAATTTGATCACCTGATCTCTTTCACCTTTCAAAAGCCTTCATGCATATTGTGATATGTTGTTCCTCCTCCCACTCGATTCTTCTTTCTTTTTTCTTTCTTCAGGAAAGTCTTTTTATTTTCTGACAGCTGATTTAAGGTCATAGGCCCAGTTTCAAACGCAGGTCACAGCAATCAATAGATTAGTCAAAGTAAGTTTAGTATGAAGACCTCATAGCGTGTTTCTTACTTCACAGTGAATGAGTTCTGCTTCACACACATAAATGTAAGAGGTGCAGGTAAGCTGAGGAGCCAGCCGCAGGGTCCATGCTTCTGCTGACACAGTCTCGGCTGGCTGGGCCATAAGGAGAGCACCCCATGGTGAAATGACTAGCAAACAGAAAATGAGGGTGTACGACCACAAACAAATCCGACCAAGAGTGGGATTGTCACGATGACTTACATTGACATGCAGTTAGTACACAGTGTGTGAATGTCTACAAAGCATCCAACACTACCAGGGAATGACAGACCCCACGTCAAAAGCAATAATTAAAACCCCGCATAACAGCCTAGAAATGCTCCAGAATTCTGAAAATTTTGTCCGGAAATTCACAATTTCACATCCATGGGATGTATACAGCACCACAGTGCCACAAACTAAACAAGGAGGTGATGTTTTGTTTTGTGATGTCTTAGTTTGATCTGCAAGATGAAAGGGCTCAAGCTATTTTCTATTGAAAACAGGAGAGAACTCAACATGCTTGAAAGGTCCAGGGCAGAAGAATTACTATGTACTACTGCAGAAGCATTCTTTTGAATCTATCTAACACTCTTCTCTCTTGTGATTTTATTAACTATGACTGTATAAAATTAAAAATAATAACCTTCCACCTGTATGTAGGAAGGATTTGACATTCAGTAATACATTTTAATTTTTATAAGTAGATCTTTTTCTTCTGCTAAATCTCTTTCTGGAGGTTAAATCCTCCATTCAAAAAAACATTTTTATTGTAGATCATGAATTGCCTTTCTGTGTGGATTACTTTCCCTACCATTTTTTTTTTCATTTTGCACTGTTTTTAAGAAAAAAAATTCTATAATTGGGTACTTATATAAAGCAATCTCGATTAAAATTTTCTAGTAGTTAAAATTAAGTATTAGGTACCAATTCGTGACATTAATAATAATAATAATACTTCATTCTAAATACAGCTCCGTTTAGATCTCTGCTATTTTAGAATGTTCTGCATACCCTAAGCATAACTAGCCTTAGCTCGAATAGTGTTTTCACTTAGAAGTTTCCATCATCCTGTGGGAAACCCATGATAACTTATAATACTTCACCTATCTAGCCCCGCTGTAAGTTTGCTTGTACCATTTGCTCATCAGTTCACTCATTCAGCATCAGAAACCTATTTGTTGATTATCACCTGTACCAAAATTCTACTTCAGTCACCTGAAAGGACATAGATTATTAATGGAACTCACAACTGGGGGGAGGGAGGTAGGAAGAACTAATACAAATGGGAATTGCAATATATCAGGTTACATGAGGTCCTGTGATGTACAATTATGTATAAGTCAATAACATGCAGTTATGCACAGAGCTAAAACGAAAAGGTTACTTCATAGGAATAGACGTACACAAGAAAGTGATGTTGAAAGGAGAATGTTTTCATTGTTTCATAGGATTTCTTTATGCATCTCAGACATAAAGAACTGAGTTCCTTGCATAGCCCAGGCTAACCTGGAGCTCATAACCCTCATGTCTCAGCCTCCCAGTATGGGGATCATAGGCTTGTGACACCATACTGAGCTCCCACTGGTCTATTTTAACACAAATACCGAAGACTAAAGAAAATGCTTAAAGCAACTCCAAGCATTTTCTTTCTTAGTTGGGTTAGAGAGAACTTTTGTTTTCATTTCTAATTCTAGGTCCCTACCTTCAGGTCTTCCTTAATTCGGGATTTTACTTATTTAATTGGCCATTGGTTTCATTCTCACTAACTTTCTATTTAGAGAAACAGATGTCAGCGCCAATCACATGAACTGTCTTTTTACCTCAAGTTGGCAAAACTGTTTTCATTCATCTCTGACACAAAATACTCCTTTCAAAGTGGTTCAGATGGGCCTTCTTTACTACTTTGGAATCCTTTCTTCAAAATTCAACAACCTGGAAGTCTTTAAGGATGTGGGTGCTTGGGAAACTCCATATTTAGAAAACTAGAATCACCGGATGAGGAGATTCCTCTTAAGATCACAAGAGCTGCAAGCTTGCATGAAGAATGGGAAATTTTCATTTTTTCATTTTTCATTTTTTTCATTCTTTATCAAGTAATATCGCTGGGAAAGTTCTCTGACCAGCATGAAGAGCATCATCTTGAACAAGCTGGAACTTGTCAACAGAATCAAGAATGAGCATGTACCTTGTCATTTCAGCATCTTTCTCAATGGCCAAAGGGACTACTCTGTCTAACAGCACATTATCCCCTCATCACTCACGTTCACCCTGTGTAAAGAGCTGGTAGAAAGGGAATAGCCACACAGAATATGCTGCCCCATGTAGCTCTCCCTCTGTAATAGGGCAAGTGTGTGGTAAAGGAAAAAGGATGCATAATTACAGTGAGCTCAGGATGTGAGTAGCTGAGCCTAGCTCTTAGGAAAAGAGTCTCCTAGTACCTGCAAACCTTGTGAACCACTGGTCCCCAGAGAAGCTGAGGTGGGAGTGTCTTCTTCCAGTGGAGGTTACTCCAGTCCCAAGAGGCTCTCTGGGTAGGCCATCGAGAGGACACTCACTCAAAAAATTGAACAAGAAAGGAGTGTTTCAAGAATTCTCTAACTACATAGATTATAAAGTGGGATGATATTATTGATAATCAAGTTTGAGGCCAGCCATTGTGAATGTGTGTGTGTGCATGTGTGTGTGTGCATGTGTGTGTGTGTGTGTGTGTGTGTGTGTGTGTGTGTGTGTGTGTGTGTGTGTGTGGTGTTCTGAAACACCCTATTGAAGATCCTTAACAGTTACATTTGCAACATTGAAGTCAGAACGTCTTTCAAATGCCCCTTGAAAACAAGGGTGAGTTAGCTCCAGCACCTCTGAAGACAGTGGTATTTTGTGTTCATTAGGCTTGACAGGGTGAGGAAAATGAACGGGAGCTTGCAATGCCTGATTCCTGGCAACGTTTCCCACCAGCCCCCAGGTAAAGCTGCAGTCTCTGCACAACAGAATGCTCATTAGTGTGGGAAGCTCCCACAATCAATCTCCAGAAACTGTTCTTTTCTCAGTTGGAGAACGAGATTAAAAAGAAGAAGAAAGTCATGTGTAACGGGGAACAAATCAGGAAACAAGCCCCAATAAATTGTCTCTAAGTCTGGGAGAATGAGCACCACACGCAAATATATTAGGACGGAAAGAATGGCTCAAGGCAAGCCAACACAGACAGCCACAGACTCTCTGAATCCTTACTCTCTGGTTGTCACCACAGGCCATGCGCACTGAGATGTGAGACAGGTAAGAAATGAAGAAGCTATAATGTTGCTGGCCTTCTATAGGCATGTAGTATAAAGCAGGTCTAAAGTGGAGGGGAGAGGGGGAAAGGACCTGCAAGTCTATCAGGAACAGACATTTCAGTTTGGCAGCATGGGTGGTGACCACATAGTAAGTAACTTTCATGGCCAAGAAATCTAAGAATAATCATGAAAATTCCCTGACTGCAAATGCTGCTACAGATAATCATCACAACAGTGTTTTCATAAACTGAAGTAGGAATTAAACGTCTTCATGCAAGCATTTGTGGATGCCTTCTTTCTTCCAGACATTTTTCTGAGTGCTACAATATAGCAGAGAGCTACCTAAAGCCTGTCCCACTCAGTTCTAACAGTGAAGAGGACGCCATCCTACACCAGCAATAGCAAGAGAGGGAGAGAGAGAGAGAAAAAGAGAAAGAGAGAGACAGAGTCAGAGACAGAGAGACAGAGAGACAAAGACAGAGAGAGACAGAGACAGAAAGAGGATGGAAGAATGGATGGAAAGATGGACAAAAAGATGGATGGATGGATGGATGGATGGATAGATTGATGGATGGAGAAATACTGTTTACAAACATAATGCCAAAAATCAAGCTAAGACAAGAGGGAAGAAACTGATCCTAAGTGCAATTTCATGAGGTGGTCTAGGAAGTCTCTCTGAGGAGAACATTTGGGCAGATATTTGAATGGATTGTATAAAAGGAAAAGGGAATAATCTCTCAGTTTAAGAGGGTTACATTCATGTTCTTTGCTTGAGCACACTGTGCCATTTTTTTTCAGGTAGGGTTTCAACATTCTTTAAGAATCTAAGAAAGACCTGTTCTGAGCCATCAGTTATAGGATGCATGTTGCAGTCCATGCCTTATTTCATACCATCTGCACATGTTTGTAAGGGAGGCATCATGATCTCTAGTCTCCATACACGGTCCACATACATACATATGTACATACATACATATAAAACACCGATACATGTAAACTAAAAACAAATAAATATAAAAATGAAAATAAAATTATATTATATTATTTGAAGCACACAAGGAAATCTATTAAGTATTTTCTCCTTTAAAATTTAAATATGAAAGATTATTTTAAAGGTTTTTTTTCTATAATGAACATATTTAACTAATAGCTGTGAATTTGATTAGTTTTCCCAGTTATTTTACCTGGAATCCACTCATTTTTTTGTCTCTGTCCAGTAATAGCCCATAACATTTGGGACTGAAGAAAAGACTATGAATTTTAAATGTTAAGCGTCTAATAATTACAAGGGCTCAACAATGTAAAACATGTGCTTTACATTGAATGAACAAGATTGGGTAGTAGAAACTATCAAAAGTATGTCAGCCATGGAGGTATATGCATCAACAAAGGAACCATGATAGGATTCCTAGATGCAACTGGGAATGAGATAAACAAAGACGGTCAATATATAATCATGGAACCCAGGTTCAAGACTGACACATGATCTGAGCCCAAATATCTGTGCTCTGAGCAAGGGCACCCTCACCCACTTCCTTGAATCAGTCCTATTGTAAGTGAGCCAAGCCTGAAGGTAAAGGACTGGCCTGCTGAAAATATGTACATAAGGTTTATTATTACAGGGCACACAGCCAAGGGGGTGAATGGGAATTGAAACTCTGCCCAAGTTCTGCCTGCCAAACCATATGCTCTGTGAAGGGCTGGATCCACCTGAGAAAGTACACTTTTTGCTGAGTTTATCAGCCCTCTTGCCAAGTCATGAACCAATGCAGTTGCAACTGCCTTGAGGATTTTCTCATTCCAACTCCTCCAAAGAAGCCAATTGTGCTGGCAGCAATCTTGGTGACAGAAAGCAAAGACTGATATTTAGAATGGAAGGAGAAGAGGAGAGAAATGGAGTGAGATGGAAAATAAATTGAAAAGAAGAGTCAGAGAATCAAGCTCAAGCAAGATATTTTTTTTTTCAAATAGGTTTCCTGATTTCTTCTGATTAAATAACTATCTTGAATTCAAGGAATATCTCAAAACCAACATCAATTTGAAGATTAAAAGTTGAATTCAGTAATTATTGTGTTAATTCAGCTTTCCATTGTGATAGAAAATACCCAAAAGAAACCATATTAAAGGGAAAATGTTTGTTTTGGTTCCAATCTTCCAAGACTTCACTACAGTCAACCCAATGACTCTTTGGTCTATGGTGAAGTAGAACACTATGTCAATGAGAGCTTGGTGATAATGAGGCTATTTATTGCATGGATTGAGGCAGCAGAAGGAGAAAGAAACAGAGATAGACAGACAGATAGATAGGTCATCCAGGGTCAAAATAACCCTTCTACAGAGATATATTCCCGCTGAATTACCTCCTTCAACAAGGTCCAGCCCCAATAACTCAATTAGTTAAGAACTCATTAGTGGATTCATCAGAGAGGTGAGCACCCTCATGACCTATTCACCTCTAAAAATCTCACCTCTGAACACTACTGTTCTAAGGATCAAGTTTTAAACACATGAGCTTTAGAGGGAGCAATTGAGAATTGAACTGTGACATTTATGTTAAGACTGGGCTTCTCTGTGGGTAACAGATATCTGCAAACTAGTAACTTCATTGAGATCAAAATCTATTCCTTGCTCATGTCATGGTGTAGATATGGAAATAGGGTGTTCTCTGACATCTGGAAACCAGTGTGTTTATAGACAGCCAACCATGGAGGGCACACTTTCCTAATGGCTCAGATGACGAGCCAGTCATCACATCAATGTTTTATTTTTTTAATTTATTTTTTCTTCTTTCATATAATACATTCCAAACACCAGCCTCACCTCCCTCCACTCTCCCAGTCCTCCTTTCATCTTCCCTCTCCTGCAGATCCTCCCTCCTACTTCCCCTCAGAAAAGAACAGGCCTCCCAAGGTTACCAAAATACAGGGCTTAAAAACAGGGCATGGCTGGGTAGCACCTTCCCCCACATCAATGCTGGACAAGGCCACAAGTAGGAGGAAAGGGGGTCCCATGTAGAGGAATATTTGATCATTTAATCAAGTAATATGAGAAAGGATCACACTGAAAGGCCTATGTGTTAGATACGAAGGGTTCAAATTCAAGGGTCTATATGAAAGGATCACATCCAGGGGTCTATAAGAATGGATCATATTCATAGGCCTATATGGTCTGGATGGAATGTAGAGAGAATGTCAGTACACACCTTTAATCCCAATACTCAGAAGGCAGTGGTGGGGCACGCCCTTAATCCCAGTACTTGGGAGAAGACAGGAAGCTGAGCTCAGGAGTCAAACAGGAAGTGACATCTGAGCTGAGTCAGAGTGAAGGGCAGGAAAACTGATGAATCAGAGAAAAAATTGGCAGTGTCATTCAGAGTGAGGACATGACCAACTCTCACGATAGAAAAGCAGGTTCTCAGCTCAGACGCAGAGATGCAGAGAGGCAGTATGAAACAGGCTGAAGCAGGCAATATGAGGCAGAGACACAGAGGCAGTATGGGATAGGAGACACAGGCAGTCTGAGAAGTCTGAGAAGTCTGAGGCAAAGACACTGATACAGTTCGGTAAAAGTCAGTATCAGACAGGAAGAGTGAGTCAGTTTGGAGCCAAGCAGAGCAGTTCAGTCAGAGAAATTGCAGGAGTTAGCCAGAGTCTTCCAGAGGCAGAAGAGTTTGATCAGAAATAGCCAGCTCAGATCAGTTTGAACCAGCAGCTTGGAGAAGAGTGTGGGACAGAACAATGAGTTGAATCAACCATCCAGACAAGTCAGAGTTCCAGTACAGCCCTGAGTTCAGAAGGAGCTAGTCAGAATGGCTCAGTCAGCAGTCTCAAGGGCAGGAAAAATGTTCAGAGACACCCCCCCACTCCAACTGTTAGTTCTACAAAAATGCCAAGCCAGAGATAACCTTAAGATGTAAATAGGGTACCTAGCACAGGACCATGAAGGCTGCTTCTGCCACTTCAATCTCCATGAGCCCCTAAGAGACCTGGTCCTTTTACTCCATGGGGCTGTGTTTTTCTGTTGACCTCAACTCATAATCCCTCCTCCCAATTTTCCGAGGGGTCTGGCAAGCTCTGCCCAATGCTTGGCTGTGAGCTTCTGGAACTGCCCCCATAAACTGTTGGAGGAAGCCTCTTTGATGATGCTAGGGCTAGGCACTGATCTATGAGCAGAGCAAAATATCACTAGGGATTGTCTCTGGGATATCCAGTCTTGGGTTCCTGGACAACTCTGTAGGGTCAGGCATAGGCTTCCTCCCTTGGTGTGAGGTTCTGTCCCTTCACTACCCAGCCTTGCCTGGTTACAGGAGATTGCTGGTTCAGGCTCTCTATCCCCTATTACTAGAGATCTCTGCTAGGGTCACCCTCATAGATTCTAGGGACTTTGCACTATACTAGGTTCCAGATGGTCATCTAAATGTTCCCCAATTCTTGTTTTCTCTCCCTATATTCTCTCTCCCAACCCTCTCCCCCTACCTGATCCTTCCCGCAGGATTTACTGAAGGGAGTGCAGGCAGGAAGATCATGAGTTTGAGCCTCTCCTACATATCCATGTTTTAAACAGGAAAGTAGAAAGGGTCCATGTCACAGCCAATTAAATAAAGTCATCAAAATCTGTTGAACTGCTTTTCAGTTAACGTAGCAATACATTGTAGCAGAATCTCACCTTGCTATAAGGAAACCTTGGAAATGTTGCTATAGCTCATGTGGCCTTAAATATAGATAAAAATTAGGGATCCTAAAAATGAGAACATGGATTTGGGGTGAGAGAATAAATATGATTGAAAGCATATGGATTCAATTTTGTCTTACTATGTTAATCCCCCCACAAAGAAAAAAATGTTAATTTCACACTAATATAATGGTAACATTAATTTTATCTTGTGGCAGTGGGACTAGAGTGTATTCTCAAACTAACATGTTTTAAATCTAGGACATGTATGCTGTGAGGTAACAATGGTATTTCCTTTAAATGTTAGATGATATTTAGTTTGGCTGGTTCTTTTTTATCACTGTCTCCATTTAGCTTTTCCTGCAGACAATTTTAGTCCTTGTCTCAGTGTCCAAAGCCAACAGTGTGGTAAATGGAATCACTCTTCAGTGATCATCTATTCTTCCTTCCTCTTCCTACAATCTCAAGAACAATCAGCTGGAACTATTTAGCTGTACTTAGGAGGTCCCTGTCTTCTTGTCTTTCCTTTTCTTTGACACTTGGGTAGTTCCCATCCTTCTGTATGGAATCCAAGTTTAGCTAAAGGCCAGAAACTCAATCTGTGAGCTAATTCTTCACACCTGCACCAGTTAACTTGCTTGTCTGAGCTCATGTCTTTCTAATAATTTTCTCTAGTATAATTCTATGTGGGGATCTTTGCAGGTATTATTACCCAAACTTAAGAAATTGCTAAGTGTATGTATGCCTATAAGAAACAATCTATTCTGCGGAGAGTTTTTTTTCAGAAATTTTTACTATTTATTTATTTGTATTCATGCGTGAGTGTGCACATAGTGTGTGGGGTGGGAGTGTTGGCATGTGTGAAGGCGTAAGAGAGTACTAGGTATCCTCTAACATTCTTTGCCTATTAATTTTTGAGGCATAATCTCTCTGTATTCTTGGGGCTCATGTCTTCTTACCTGGCTTGGAAGCCAGAAAACCCTGGTAATTGTCCTTTCTCTGCCATTATCAGAGCTTGGAGTTGCAAGGGTCTTCAGGATATGCTGTTTGTTACATCGTCCTGGGATCTGAACTCTGGTCCTCATGATTGTGTAGCCAATGCTCTTAGCCACTGAGACATCTCTCCAATTATACTGGCTGGTTTTACGTCAACTTGACACAAGCTAAAGTCATCAGATAGGAGGGGGCCTCAATGCCTCCATAAGACCCAGTTGTAATGCATAGTCAATATAGGAAGGCCCAACCCATTGTGGGTGGTGGCATCCCTGGGCTGGTGGTCCTGCATTCTATTAGGAAGCAGGCTGAACAAGCCACAAGGAGCGAGCCTGTAAGCAATAGCCTTCCATGGCCTCTGCATCAGCCCCTGCAGATCCAGGTTCCAGCCCTACATGAGTTCCTGCCCTCACTGCTTTTAATGATTTTATGGAACTCTGAGTGCAAGAAACTCTTTCCTCCCCAAGTTGCTTTTGGTCATGTTGTTTCAAAACAGCAACAGTAGCACTAACTAAGATACAAGCCCTTGACAAAGCTTTTAAATGCAAACATTCATTGACTCTAGAACATCTGTTGGATAATGATTTCTGATTAGTAGCTTAAGTCTACCCTCATCTAAAGAGCAGATTCATGCTTCCAGCCTTTCCATTTGAAGGTCTAAATAAGAGTCTCAAAATCTGTCACTGGGAGAATACAATGATTAATTCCCCTCATCCTGTATACTGAATACTTGCTCTTCCCCCACTTTCAGCCCAATACCAACCCTACAGTTAATGAAACTCCAAACCACACAAAAGATTAAGGAAAAATTCCAGAGCCAATTTTATTGATGCCCCATCTTCCAGCCATCAGTGAGCCTTGTAGATACATTGTCAAATCATAGCTCAGATCCCACAGCTTTATGTAACCTTCTGTGCTCTCTTCAATCTAAGCCACTAGGATTTCTTGTTTAGACTACAACACTAGCTATCTGTATAAATAGAGTTAAGGGAATGCTAAACAAACAACATCCAAATTTCTACAACTTTCCATGTGTCATAGTTTGAATTGGGAGTTTAGACACATAGCCCATTCTTGTTCATCTCCCTGTCCCTGTCTGTGTCTCTCTTTTCCCTCTCCCTCTTTGTGTGTGTGTGTGTGTGTGTGTGTACACGTGTGCATGTTCTCTGGTCTACCAAGATGTGAGCACATTATACCACATGCTCCAGCTACCACTGAGTCACATACCACCATGAAGTTGCTCAGCTGGTGACCCTGATATGAAGGACTATACCCCCCTTACATCATAAAACAAAATAAGCCACTCTTCTCTTGTTTCTGGTCAGATATTTGATCACAGTGATGAGAAAAGTAACTGATACAAAAAATTGATACCAAGAAGTGGTGGTATTGCTGTGATAGATGACAGATGATGCCATCAGAGGCCCCAGATATGAGACATGGAAATCTATGGTTTGCTGTTTGCTTTCTCGAATTCTTATCTTGACTTAAGCCTGCAGTGCCTTCCTAAGAAGTTGTCTTGAACCTCAGAAGACACTTAGGGCTTCAGGCTTTTGAATGGTGTTAAGACTGTTAACGACTATGGAGACTTTGGAAGCAGCTTTGCAGGCGTTCCACACGTGGATGGTCATGAGCCCAGGGAAGCAGGGGTGGGATGTTAAGGTTTGGAATATGAAATGACTCTCCAGGCTCCTGTGTTGTAATACTCAGACCCCAGCTAGGAGCACTGTTTTTAGAAGTGGAACTCTTAGCAAGTTAAACTCTCACTGGAGGAAATATGTTTCCAGGGAGAAGACCTTGAGAGTTGTAGCCCATGCCTATTTGGTGTTTATTCCTCTGCATCCTGATAGTCTGAAGTGTAAGAAAGTAGCTGTTACTTATTTCCACTGTCACAGAACTGCCTACACCACGGACCTGCATACCACCAGTCCTTCACTACCGTGATGGATTTTATCCCTTCAAACTGGGATCTGAAGTAAACGTATTCACCCTTAGCTTGCTTCTTGACAATTGTTTGGTCACAGTGATGAGAAAAGTAACTACTACACCACTAAAGAGGACTGTAAAAGAGACCTATTTTCTGTACAGGTATTCAGAGACCAGGTTCCTTCAACCAATGTTTTTCCCCATTACCTAAAGCCTCAAAATGCAATATCCAACTTACAGATAAGGAAAGAATAAACTGGGGCTGGCAAGATGGCTCAGAGGTTAAGAGCACTGACAGCTATTCCAGAGATCCTGAGTTCAATTCCCAACAACCACATGGTGGCTTACAACCATCTATAATGGGATCAGATGTCCTCTTCTGGCACGCAGTAGACATGCAGATAAAGCACTCATAAATAAAATAAATAATGTTTTGAAAGAGAGGAAGAAAGAGAGAAAGAAAGAATAAACTCTGGACATTCATGTCAAGGTGTAAGGTCATGGATCTAATGCAGTCTACTTCTTTTCCAACTATAGTCACTGACTTCAAGCCATAAGGTACTACGTATCTGTAAGGCAGAGTAGGCACTCTAGTACTCCTGATGGGCCAAGAATAAAATCAAAAGTGTCTTGGTAACACACAGGAGTTTTTGCCATGCTTTTCCTCTGCTTCTGCGAAGGTTGGAATGTCTGTTCAGAAAGATATAAAATTAGGGCATTTCATTTTCCTGTTTAAAATCCTCCAAAGTGCCCACCACAATACACCAAAATCCAAGACCATACGGTGACTAAAAATCGCACATGGCTCATGTGTCTGTTTAACTCCTAAATACATTTCCCATTGCTAGTTTACTCTTTTCTCATTCCAACCTCACCACCCCATGGCATAGCCCTCTCTTGGCCTGGGACTTTTTTATAATCTGTTTCTCCCCAGGTCAATTGTTGTCAGATATCCAACTCATTATTTAGAACTCACCTTAAGTGCCACTTCTTCACACTCTATGATTCCCTCATTATAAGATGCCTCCTTACACACCCAGTAGTTCTGTCTCTATTGGATCCCAGATTCCCTATTGTTTTGTTTGTTGCATAGTTTATTTTGTCGATAATCATGAAATGTTACCTTATCTACTACTTATTTTTGTCTGAGCCACTCTGTTACCAGTGGTCAGGGTCTGGGCTGAGTGTTTCCAAGTTCTTGGTATTTTATTAAACGAAAGGAAATAAAAGATCACACAGATTTGCTAAGTAGCAAGGAAATTTTATTCAAAATCAAATTAATAGTACAGATCAGAAAGAAATATGATGTCAAGACTGACAGAGGGTCACAGCAGTGAGGGGATTAGGAGCTCCAATTATTGTTTGGGGCTTCCTTTTTATAGGCTTAAGAAAAAGGAAGAATTTGGTTGCTAAGGGGCATAGGAAGGATGGTTCCCTATTTTGATTGACAGGTTTGGCTTATGTAAACCTTTGCTTACTACACATGTCTCTTCCCATGATAGGTCTGATTTTAGTCATATGCATACCCAACTATGTAGAGGCATAATGTGCCAAAGAGCAGGTTATCCCTCAAAATTCACAGAGAGGACATACTTTGTCTTATTTCAGGTGCATGTAAAATCATTCTAGGTTAGATTTGGCTCCTACCATCATACCCAGACATAACTGGAGCACATCTGAATACAATCTATGTTTGATGAGTGTGATGAGGCAGAGAAAGCTATTCCATTTTTCAAAGATAGATATGTATTCTTATGGATGCAGGTGTTGGGGTGCTCAGTTGCTAACAGGTTGCTAGGCACGTTTTTCAGAGAGGCATATACATAGCATATGCAGGTAAGGGTCTCAGGCTGCCAAGTACAGTTTTAGAAGACAGGTATCTGTATAGCCAAGCAAATAAAGTCCCAGATTACTGAACTATTCCCTAACCTTGCCTGTTTAAATTGCACATTATTAAGAGTGGGGACCTGGTGTGTTTTGTTTATTGTAAGATCTATAAGTAGGAGGTGGATATAAGCATAAAATATCAATTTGTTAAATGCACATCTCAGTTGGATATGAGTTGGGACAAAGTGACCCAAGTAGTATTTACTAAATAGATATGATCAAGTTTTAAATAATTCTGCTATAAAGAGCCTGGAGTTAAGAAGCCAAGGGCTGCAACATTGCCATCACAGGATCAAAATCCTAGATCCCTTCCACTTTGTTGCTCTCCTGCCCCTGGAGTTCCTCTAATCTGACTGGTGTTCAATGGCTCACACTCTACCCACGTTCCAGACAGAAGAAAATCAAATGTAACCTGTTCAGTATTCACAAGCCAAACACATCCTTTTTACATTCCACTAGTCACAATTAATCATAGGACAGGACACAGTATATAAGCCATTGAGTCAGGATAAAAATTAGACTTCTGTTATCACTGAAGAAAGGGGGGAATACTGGGAAGAAAACTTAATTTCCGGTATAATATTCAAAGTGATTTTGTTTCTCCATTTAGAATTTTCTATGAGAGAAATCTCTTTTAAAAGACAAAACACTGAACCCATACTAAGGAATGATTTCTCTTGGATATATCACCGCTAAATGTAGCTATGACTGGCCAACAACAAATACTGCACAAATACTATAGCATTAACACACTCCCAGGCCCTTTTCAGTTAGTTGTCAACAAAATCCTAGCTCTCATGGTTTAGGGCAATGTCTGTCCTAATTCTGATTTGACATTTGGTGTTTCGTTCCCACACAGTGTTTTCCCTCAAGCTGATATGGGCTGTTTCTAATGTAGAACTGAGAAACTAGTTACAAAGAACTGTCAATGTCAGGTCCAAGCGCCAAAATGCAAAGGCATTCATTCTATCTTTACTGTGGGAGCTTTATGAATGACTTTCACCGGTTACTTTTTTCCTCCTTAAAATTCACGAACAATAAGCAAACTGTGAAATTGAAGAGTGTCTTTCTGATGCATGTAGTAGATTTCTCAGCTCTAAATGCCTATGAACGTTCTCTGCAGCTGCTACTGGAGGGCATGCCCTAGTTTGCCTTCTACTGCTGTGATAAGCACTATGACCAAAAGCAACTTGGATAGGAAAGGGTTCATTTCGCATTATAGGTTACAGTCCATCACCAAAGGAAGCCAGGGCAGGAACTCAAGGCAGGAAGCTAGAGACAAGAACAAAAGCAGAGACCGTGAAGGAGTGCTAATTACTGGATTGCTCCCCATGACTTGATCAGTCTATTTCCTTACACAAACCAGAACCACTTACCCAGAAATGGCATCAACAAAAGTAGGCTAGGCCCTCCCGCACACATCATTAATAAAGAAAATGCCTCATAGTCTTGCCTACAGGCTTATCGAATGGAGGCAAGTTCTCAAACAAGATTTCATCTCCCTGGATATGTCTCCAAGCCTGCCCATCTCCAAGAAACTAAAATGGGATTCGTTGGAGAGGAATATTAAAGATCAGAGGTTCTTAATGTTCCTAATGCTGCAACCCTTTAACACAGTTCCTCATGCTGTGGTGATTCCCCAATCATAAGATTATTTTCATTGCTACTTTATAACTGTAATTTTTCTACTGTTATGAATTATAATGTGAATATTTGTTATGTAGACGGTATTAAGTGACCCCATGTGAAAGAGTATTTGGCCCTCCAAAGGGGTCACCACCACCAGGTTGAGAATTGCCATTTTAGACTTTTGAGAATCTATATATAAAGCATACACACTGTGCACTCACTTTTAAGCATGCAGGCCTTTGAGCCTTCTTCTCCAGCAAATAATTCACTATATTTTCTTTTTGAGAAAATGTATAGCAGAATACATATAGTAGACTCAAGATGATTGATGGTCTAAAAGAACTGTGGCATACGAAAATAAAGATGTATGGGAAGGATTCAGGATTACCATGGCTTGGCTTATGGCTTCCTCTGCTCTCGTGTACCTGCCTACTTAGTACTTGTATGATCCATGTGTGTGAAAGTCACCATCTGTCTCACTGGAGATTTCTCCATCTGTCTTGCTTTTGCGACCTGGATGTATAGAGTTGTCTGTAACACAATAGATTCCAAATCACTGTCAAAACATGACTTTGAGAAATTTACTCAACTTCTCTGTGTCACAAGAATGGCACCACCAACAATAGGCTAGGCCCTCCCACACAAATCATTAATAAATAAAATATCCCCATAATCTTGCCTACAGGGTAATTTGCATGTAGAAACAACTAAATCTTTTGTTCTCACTCTTTGGTAGTATGGTATTGTTTAAAATCAGCACCACAAACAACATTAGTATAAATTGAGTTACTGACAATGTATTTTACGCACACGAAATCTTACTTTATATTATGGCTTTACTTCATAGAAGGCATCTCTGCCAGATAAAAAATAAAACAGCTGGACTTTATTTAAATCTGAGAATTTGTTTTTATCATCTGAGGTTTTTCTCTAAAATATTTGTGGAGTACCAACCAAGGGCGAGGTAGATAATGATTTTATCTAAAAATTGTCTTCGAAATAAGCCTTTACAATTTGGACAAACTTTATCATTTCAGGTCAATTTCAGACATTGTAATATAGCCATTTTCACTATAAATCTTCAATAGTCTGTCCTATTAGCCAGACAAGGAAGTGGCATACAGCTGTGTACCTCTAACCTTCTTGAAGATGTGTGTACGTGTATACGTGTGGAAAGGTGAGTGGAAGATTTCGCTAAGGGGTGCCTCCGTCTGTTCTTTTATAATAAATGGAAAAGAACAATTAGGCTATCTCCTTGTGGATATGTTTGCTACCTGTGGGTGGTGGAGAGGAAGCCTTTTCTTGCTCTGACTTGAAATAGATCCACCTACAGCTGGAGACATCCACAGTGTCCACATGGAAGCTGGGGGTGGTTTGTGAGGATTCCTATAAAGAGGGTCAACAGTCTATCCCTCCAGCCTCACCAGCATATGGTGCTGGGAGTTTGAATCTGAAATGCCCCCCTGCCAGACTTATGTTTTGAATGCTTCTTCCCGGCTGTCAGCACTATTTCGAGAGGCTGTGGAACCTTTTGGAGGTAGGGCCCAGCTGGCAAAAGTAGCTCTCTTAGAGATAAGGCCTGTCCCTTGTCTCAGCCTCATTCTCTGCTTCCTGTCTACCACCACATGAGGAACTTCTGCCACGTGCTCCCAAACAACGAATGTGGTCACACTGTTCCCCGATAATGAACTAAAACCTTGCAAAACTAGAAGCCAAATTAAAACTTGCCTCCCAGGGCTGGAGAGATGACTCAGCTCTTAAGAAGATGTGCTGCTCTTGAGAAGGACTGCAATTTAGTTTCCAGCACCCATGTTGGAACGTTCACAGTTGCTTAGCATTCAAGTTCCAGGGGATCCAATACCTTCTTCTGGCCTCCATGGGCACCTGCACACACACACACACACACACACACATGCACACATGCACATGTACACATGCATGCTCACATGCACATGCACACATGCATGCTCACAAATGCATACACTCATGCACTCACATATCCGTACATGTTACATGAATGCACACATATTTACAAAAAATAAATCTTTCAAAATATAATAGCTAAAATGTATCTTGCCTTGCTTCTATCAAATATTGTGTTTATCTGAAACGCAAGTCACTCAGATATTTTGCCTTGGCAGTCTGTGCTCCCCTTCCTCATTCACCTCCTGGTTCTTTCAGTGAAGCTTCACAACCGGCTAAACTCTTCTGAATACTCAGAGTCCAGTGTCATATCTAGGTTTTTATTGCCATGATAAAACACTATTTACCTGGAGCCAAGCGGTGGTGGCACACACCTTTAATCCCAGCACTCAGGAGGCAGAGGCAGCCTGGTTTACAAGTTCTAGGACAGCTTGAGTTACAACACCATTTACCAAACTGCAACTGAAGAGGGTTTATGTTAGCTTATAGTTTCATCTCACAGTTTATCACATACTAATGTGATAAACATTAGGAACCCACGGCAAGAACCCAGAGGTAAGAAATGAGGCAGGTGACAGGGAGGAGTGCTGCATGCTGGCATGTTCCTCATGGCTTACTAAGCCTCCTTTCTTATAACACCCAGGACCACCATCCCAGGGATGGTTGCCACCCACAGTAAGCTGGGCCTTCCTACATCAATCACTGATCAAGAAAATGAACGAGCAGCTTGTCCGCTGATGAATCTGGTGGAGAGATTTTCTCTATTCAGGTTACCTCTCCCCAAAAGACTGTAGCATGTGTAGACATGAAACTAGCCAGCACACACAAGAAACCAGACTAAGATGCTTCTGTCTCTTCGTTCTACCAACACAATACTTTAGTCCTTTGTGAGTTTGCTCCTGCCGGGTGCTCTAGCTGCCTGATGCTTGAAGACCTGAAGCTAACCAGGGTTTCTTAGCTCACACTCACAGCCTCACATACATACTCATCACACTCTTTCTCTCTCACTATGCACTGGGAAAAAATAAATAAAAACACCTCGGATTCTGCAGATCAGAAGCCTTGCAGGTTCGCAGTGAAGGAGAACATCACCACGCACCCATCTCCCAAATCTCCCACTTCCGTTCCCATAATTGTGCGCTGGGTGGTTTCTTTCAGGTATTCTCTGGTACTTTGTACTTCTTTGACTGAATAAAAGACAAACCTAAGAAACAACAGGAAAATCCCCGTCAGTGTTTTAATCGACATGGTAATTATAAATGCCAAGCCTGTAATTGACTATCAAATTATTTACAAATAGCTTTATTATTTGATCTTCACTCATTACTTTTTTTGCTATTGTTTTTGGGGAGGAATGCAATTACCCTGCATGGGAGGTTTGGATTCCAGTTTCTTCTACCAACTCAGAAGCTTTTGTAAGTGCCCACACTTTAACTTCAGAACTGATGAAGCTGTCAATCCTCCATGAAAGCCGCTAAGGACTTTCAAATCCAGTGCATATTGCCCTGCACCCAGTTGACCTCCATAAAAACATTTCTTTTTTCTCTACTTTGGCATATACTTCAATTCTGACTCTACTTCAGTAACGATAACTCTTATAGTATAAGCCTTATCATAAATCGACATATTTCATAATGTAGAAAGTGCTGACAGACTAAATATATCAAAGTATCTTGTTCTTCAATAAGTATTTAAAAGATTTAACATCAGCCTTTGAAATCCATATTGACAAGTGATCTGGAGGCTGGGGCAAACGTTTTTTGCCTTTACTTTTTGAGCAGAGAGGTAGTAAAGTATCTGTGACATTTAATTATGTTTCTTTCCTGTGGGATTGCCATCCTAAACCTTTCGATGTGGCTAATAACCACAAGAGGCAGACTTATCTTATTGTCTCTATTTTGAAATGAGTTCTAATAAGAACCCAGGTAGTATCTTTGAGAGATTTTAACAAGGTTGATGAAAGTGAACAGGTAGGAGAATCTCAAGACAAATAATGTATCATATGCATGCCCTCTGCAGACTGGTTTTAAGGAAGTGTGCCCTTTTTCTCTTTATTGTGTGCTGCAGATATGTGTGGATGTGTTTGTGTGAATGTGTATCTATGTGTACGCATGAATGTATATGCATATGGAGGCCAGAGATATTGTGTGTCTTATTTCATCGTTATTCACCTTAGTTTTTGAGACTAAGGCTCTCTCCCTGAACCTGTATCTCACCAGGAGGCATCCTATCTCTGCCTCCTTAACACCGGAATTATAGGCCTATGCACTGAACTTGGCTTTGGTGTGGGCGCTTGGGATTTGAACTCAGGTCATCATGCTTACACTACCTGTTCCTCTTCTTTTTCTTTTTCTATTTTGTTATCTTCTGAGGATTCTCCAGAGAAGCATAACCAAAAGGATACATAAAATATCACACACATTCACTATATAAAAATTAAACATATCCATTAGGAAAACTACATGAGATGTAAATGTTTATTATCTTCCCCCCATGTGATTGGAGAGCTGAGAAGACTCTCATATGTCATAGACAGATTAAAAATTCAGGAAAGTCAGTCTGAGTGTAGTCCTACCTTGACAGTTAGACAGCAAAATCTTCCTTCTTTTAAGCTTTACCTATTTAGGCTTCAACGAAACTGAGTGAGTTCCAGTTATTCTGAGGGCAACATACTAAGTCTAATGATTTAATCTCATTCTGAAACACTCAAATAAATGTCTAGCCAATATCTGGGCACTCTGTGGCCCAGTTAAGTTGAGATACAAAATTATCCATCACATAATGCTAAGAAAATATCTTACATGTCCACTGAAAGAAGTATAAAATACACTGTTGAGAATAAGAAAATTAAATCTTTCTACCAAAAGAAATTCTATGACTATAATATTCAGCATTTATATATTTGACTAGACTTATTGTATGGCACAGATAGAACACTCAAAATAGACAGGAACAAATGTATCAGTGTCTCCTGGGCATGGGTAGGATATCAGTACCATGTTAGCATTCCTGAGTAAGGATTCTTCAGAAATACTCAGAGCAGCAATGTAGATAAACACAATTTTAATATGTGGTCAGGAAACAGCTGGCATCAGAATTTCCTGGATACCAGCTAAAAATGCAAGCTTGAGAGTTATAACTCAGTCTACAGAAAAGTTGGAACCCACAACCTATGTAGCTCCAAACCTCCTCAGGCACGCCAAGGTTTAAATATCTCTACTAATAATCTTTACTCTATAATAATGTGAAAGAATTATAGAGTTAAAATCAGCTTTCATCAGTTGATGGCTGCTGAGCGACTCTCTTTTGGGGACATGGCTGTGGATAGCTACACACTCACGAGTAATTGGACTCGGGGAGTTACTAATAGCAGCTTTTGAAAGAACATGAAGTTGGCAGTGAGAAGGCATGAGGAGAACGAGAGGAGGTGGAGGGAGGAAGGGGTGGGTGGCTATGATCAATGCTCATTGTATAAATGTAAAAGACTTGCAAAGAATAAAAAACCTATTATTAACCCAGAGGAAAATTGCAGAAGAGGAGGCAGAAAACTTTTAAGAGCCAGAGGACTGGAACTCTCAGCAATGTGGTTACCTGTACAAGACCAGCCTAATGACAGTACCAATTGACATGTCAATGTGGAAAGAGGGAAATCCACAGAAGAAAATTATCTCACCTGTAGACGAAGAGCTACAGGTGGTCAATGGCTGCTGAGAAAGAAAGAATCAGTTACATCTAAGGACAAGCTCCCACGTTGGTTGTTCGATCCCAAGGGGTGAGCCCTGGATACATGCACATAGGAACAGTGCTAAGCAGACTCATTAAGGTGTATATAAGTCCATTGAGAGGGAACATGCAGCAGTAATAATTAAAGAAGATCAATTAAATTTGGGAGGAAGAGAGAGGACGTGGGAGGAGTTAGGAGGAGGGGGTGAGGGATAGGAGTGATGAGATATATTGTTCTTGTATGAAGTCCTCGAAATATAAAATTAAAAAGTTATTTTAAGGACTAATAAAAGAGCCCAAAAGCCAAAAAATAAAATAAAATAAAACTTTGAATATAAAAAAGATCAGTGGTAGGGAATGAATCTGGGCTCTCTTGCTTTTATACATTGGGCCCCACTACTCGTGGCAGCATGCTTTTCCAAAAAGGCTTCTTCTGTTTTATCTTTGCCAGTCTGGTCCAGAATTACACTTTTCCCCTCCACAGAGTGTCAGTAACTTCATTTGATCAAGTACCAGCTCACCAAGAAAGTGCAAAGCCTTCTGTTGGCTCACCCACCGTGTGCCATTCTTTGATCTCTCAGTAGAGTGGGAAGGGGTGTAACATAAAAGAACAGAACATTGCTTCAGTTTGGAGGAGTTAAAATGGGACTGCTAGCCACCCAGATTGAAATAAGCTGAGCCGTGTGAAGTACTTGTCTCCGTTAAAGGAATGAGTAAGGTATTTTATCGGTAAAGATAAGAGTTCCACCGCAGGAAGTAGTAGGAAAATCATGGAACATGTGCCACCAGGGTCCGCCATTATTGAAAAGTCTATGCAAACTAAGTGGGAGGAAGGAAACCCATGGTCACAGAGAAGAGCTGAGTTAATTATTGCGTATTGGCAAAAACATTCTTTTTTCTAAATCGTGCTTGCTGGGTCTGAAATTTAGCTCACTGTTGGACCAAAAAAAAAAAAATTGCCTCTCTTTTGAAATTTCACAGGACAGAGGCTTGCAAACTTACGCCAGCAGATGATAAAATATGAGACTTTAAGTACAGCCAAAGGCTGTGCTCTAAAATTCTTGCTCTATTCCTCACCACAAAAGAGGTGACTGTGTTTCAGTCACTTCCCATCTCTGTCATCTCTAACAGAAAGAATATAAATATCTCAACATAGAGTTTCATGCAGGGAATTGAGTATACTAATACAGTAGGACCGAGGAGATGAAGGGCAGAAGATAAGCTCAAAGTGGCAAAGTTGATAATAAGAAAAAGAAGACTGACGTCACCACTGGACAGGAGCCATGAACTTAACCTGCTATCTTGGCCATACTGTCACAGCTGTTTCCGGATGAGCTATGGGGTTAGGGGCGATATCATCATTGTTCATACAGCTGCCAAGTCCATAGCTACTGCTATCTTGCAAAACTCCACCCAAATCATCAACAAAGAAGAAAGTCTCTTCCTCTCTTTATACTGCTCTCATTCTTTCAACGTTTCATACCTTCACCCGTAGAACATAGCCTAAAGGCAGCTGTGTGATGAAGCATGGAAAGCAGAGTTCAAGGCTGTCTGCTTTAGCCAGGTACAGAAAAATGGAGACCAAGAACAGAGATAAATGACAGGCATTCCATCTATCGATGTGTTGTAGAAATCAGACTAGGCGTAGACAGAAGCAGAAAGGGAATTGGCGAGGGAGTCTTTATTCATGCTGAATCTAATGGCAACTAATATGGGAGCATAGGGAAAGTGATTTTACCTTGAGAATGACTAGGGAATTTGGAGTTTATACCAAGTTGGAAAATGTCCCAATTTTTAAGACTTCAGTTTTGAGTCATATTATGCTCTGGAAGCAAAGCCTGTAAGGGCTAGTATTTTTCACTACCATAAAGACCAAAGGTCATTCTCTGTAAGATACAGTCTGATTTCCTACATTTTGAACTGATTAAACAGGGTAGAGCTACAATATTTCATCAACATTGGTTCACATGTAAACTTTGACTTTTCTATAAGGACTGCTGAGAAAACTAAAAGAAAAAACAAAACAGGAGCTGGAGAGATGACTCAGCAGTTGAGAGCACTGGCCACTCTCCCAGGGGACCTGGGTTCAATTCCCATCACTCATGTGGCATTCCATAATTGTCTGTAACTCCAATTTCAATTGATACCTTCTTCGGGCCTCTATGGGTACCACATACACACACACAGTGCACAGACATACATGCAGGCAAAACACTTATGCGCTTAAATAAAAATAAAAGACCAAAGCCCAAGGACAAGTATATTAAATAATAATAGTAGTAATAATGATAGTAATAATAATAGCTAACCTTATCAATAGTTCACTAATATCCAAGGATACTATCAAAGTTATTATTAGTAGAATTCTATTTAATCTGCTTGGAAACACTATGCGTTAAGTCCTACTGGTGAATGCTCATTTACAGATGGGCAATAATGAAGGACGAATGCAAGTGCCTTGCATAAAAGATAAGACAAGGAAGAACTAGATCTGGGCCACACACACAGGATGATAGCAAGCTGGGCTCTTACCAAATCTGAATTACAAATTAAGGCTGAATGAGTAAAGGCTAATTTTGGTATAGCACACGGATGGGCAGGTTGTCGAAGGTGATTTATACAGAGGTTTTTCTAGTTTCCCCCCACTTGTGGTAGGCATTTGCTACATATGACTAACATACTTCATCTGAAGCAAGCAAAATATTCAAGCAAATGTCTGCCTGAGACTATACAGCATGCATGGCTCTGTAGAGTTCATTAAGTACCTTATGTGTGTGTTCTTCCTGGCATTTAAACTGTCTCAAACCACAGTGCTGGTTTCTATCTCAGGATGACATTTCATTCCTAGAATTCTTTTGACCATCATTATTATGGTAGCATTAAGACTGTGTATTAATATGAACAAGTCATTCTAAACATAAATAGTGGTTTTAATTTCAGTAATTACACAGTCACATTCAGTGTATACCAGGTATCCTGCTGGTAGTTTACATTGAATTTGTGTAGTATTCTGGAGAGGAAGGCTTTGAATTGAAGGAACCAGGGAACTATGTCTTTTCTACATACATCACTATCATTATGTTATTATTCACAAATTGTGATCTTCTCAAACAGATCATTAGCCACCTGCAGCCTCAGATTTTAGAGTCACTCTGAAGGAAAAAGATTATTAAAATATATATTTATTTAATCATTGAAGTCAATGGGAAGGATGAGTCTGAAGTGGTTAGATTTAAAGACATGGCATAAATAGATCTGACCAAAAGCCTTGGTAAGTTAAATTTGCCCCTTTCGGTAAGCACTGTGGCATTTCTTCAGGAGAATATTGGCAGAAACCAGAGTGAGATCCATAGCATGGTTATATGAGGTGTGGAGTTAAGTCATCTCTTTGGTTCAGTAAAAGTGGTATAAAGGAAAATGACCTAGTTCTACCTTCACTGTGTACAAACAATGTTCAAAAGGCAGTTCCCTGAAAATATGGTGAAACTGTGATACTATGTTAATGTTAACAAGCCCATTGTTCACTGAACTACTAAGCACACAAGAGAAGAATAAGCTGTATCTCCTGGGGGAAAAAATTGGCCACTCTTCCAAAAGCAGCTTCTAAGACCAAACTCCAAACCATGGCTCACACCAAATGGGCACAAGTTATAGGGTGAGAATGGGAGTGTGCAGCTAAAATTGGTAATTTTTTTGTGGGGGTAGGTTCAAGACAGGGTTTCTCTGTTGTGACTCTGGCTGTCCTGGAACTCTCTCTGTAAACCAGGCTGGCCTCGAACTCAGAGATCCACCTGCCTCTGCTTCCTGAGTGCTGAAATTAAAGGTGTGCATTACCACTACCCAGCTAGAATTAGTAATTATTAGTAATTAATTATTAGCCCAGTGCCTACTCCAGTACTAGTAACTAGACCCTTGATGGATGTTATAAACCTGATTCCTAGTCTCCTAACTAGAGAAGTCCTATTCCAGGTCCATCATGCAGTCCCTGGCCTACATACGATTCTGATGACAACCTGGTTTTCACAGATTTTGCTCAACTATTACTGTCTACTTTATAAGCTACTTTAAGGGCACTCTAGAATGCGGGAGCTATTCTGCACTATAGCTGTTTTGCAGTGTTAATTCCAATCAGTTTCATACACGAGTTATTAAATATCTGCCTATATAAATCCTCTCCAGCTCTCAAATTAGTAAAGAACCAGCTTCATATGAAGGTGAGGTGTGCAGGCTCCCCTACAGCCTAACAACCCTTCCTCAGATTTAGGAAATCTGAAAGCCAACTCTTGGCATGTCTTGTACTATTTCCAGTGGCCTTATTGTCTCCTAGAACATGTCAGGAAGGTGCCTACTTCATTGTATTTACCAACTTCTACACTTATTGCAGGCCATCTTTCAAATATAATCTTTGTGGCAAGCTCTTTAATGACAATCCTATTTAAAATCCTCTGGGTGGGGAATGATGACAGAAACCCCTAACCTCAGCAACTCAGGAGACTGAGACAGAATGACCGTGTGAGCTCTGAAGTTGAAGGCCAACCTGGGCAGCACAGTGGGGCCCTGTGTGAAACAAAAATGAGTAAAATAGAATAAGCACCTATTTCTACCCTAGATACTTCGATTTCTCCTTTTCTACCTAAATTTTCTAATTTGTCAACACATAACACACTGAGCTTATTTCTTGTACTGTTTTTTCTCACTAGAATATAAAGTCCAAAGGCAAAGAGATTCTTTCTGTCTTGATCCCTGCTTTCTCCCCAGTACATAAAATCGTGTCTAGTGTATATTATCCAATCAGTAAATACACACTTAGCAAAATGATTAATGAATAAACAGGTCTTAGAATTTCTGTGTCTGAAATAAGACATTAATATAAGCAGTTCATTTCCTTTTAATTTCTAAGAAAATGTGTCTGTTTTCAGCCAAAAAGCCTATGCTCATTGTACTCTTCTCGTGCTCATTAAGAATGTTTAAGGGTCTGTAGTGTCTATTCGGTCTAGTTTGGTGGCACAGTTCTCACCCTACCATGTAGGGGGCCCTAGGATCTACCCTTAGTGGATTTTGACTTGCATCATCCCACTTGAATATTCCTCTGTACTGGCAGGATAGATCAAGAAGGAAGAAAACCAAGCTGCAAGACTGAAAAGGATATACTTTTTGCACAAGTGCATGCACAGAAATTGTGTATGGGGACATTTTGCTTAAATGCTATGAGTTTTTGTGAATGTACTGACAAGACCTCTCGCCCTGAACTGCAAGAATACCAGGAAAATTCTTTTTAGTGAATCCCAAGAGTAACAGTTCATTTTGTAATGTTAATTGGAATTCAAAGGATGAATATGTTTCTTCCTTGGTAATTTGGAACAAAGGAAAAACAACTGTTTTTTTAGTGCTCTTGAGTGTGCTGAGGTTACTTAAGAACAAAGAAAATTGGCTCAAGACACTTACAATGTCCCATCAGAGAAAAAAGGAAACAAAAAAAAAGACTAGAATATGTATTTCCTTCTCTGGAATCGAAGAAAACTAGTATAAAAGAAGGTTAATTGGCAGCTTTTAAATTGGATGCCTTGAAAGAGAAAGGAAAATGCTGGCCAATCAATCTTCAGTTTGAACTCATCACTAATATCTGTTGATTTTTGTTTTAAAGGATTCATTTTATTTTTATCTGTGTGAGTGAGTGAGTGTGTGTGTGTGTGTGTGTGTGTGTGTGTGTGTGTGTGTGTGTGTGTGTTGCCCATGGAAGCCAGGAGAGGGCACCAGATCTGGAGCTGGACTTAAAGATGGTGTGAACCACTTGAGCTGAGTGTGAGGGAGACCAAAGTCCATTCCTCAGCAAGAGCAGAAAGCATTATCAACCACAGAGCACTCTCTCCAGCCCTAGCCATGGCTTCATCAACTGCAGTTTCATTTGTGAGTTTTAGAATCATTTCTTTCAGGCCCCTTTTTACCATGTTGATTTCATATGCTTTCCTCTCACCTCTAAGTGACCTGTAGTGCCTTGTATACCAGCAGCAAAGGCCTGTGTCCTGGGATTAACTTGTCTTTAAAATATTTTAAATGCTTCTTTCTTAAATAGATACCTTCTCCTGACCAGACTATAAATTGTAGAGAAATATTTAATCATTTAATCCAGAAGAATGGATGTTCTAGGGTAGAAAGAGTACTATTACACACCTTTAACCCCAATGTAGCACACACCTTTAATCCAACTCAGAAGGCAGTGAAAGTGCATGCTTCTAATCCTAGCATTTTTGAGGCAGAGGTGGAGCTCAAAGGGAGAAGCAGAGAGTAGAGGCATAGTTCAGAGTTCAGAGAAAAAAGCAAGGTAGAAGCAGAGTGTGGAAGCAGAGCTCAGACAGAAGCAAGGTGGAAGCAGACTGGAAGCAGACAAGAGGCAGAACCCAGAACAAAGCAGAAAGTTAATTCAGTCAGTCAGTTTGAGTGCAGTTAGTTCACAGTTCAGTTCAGAAGAAGCTTAGAAGAGCAGAGCCAGTCCAGAATAAACTAAAAGAGAAATCAGAGAGTCAGAAGCAGATGGTTTACAATTCACAGTATGGAGTTCAGAAGACAGCTAGTCAGAGTAAGATCAGTCAGCAGTAAGTCTCAGAGGCTGAAACATTCTAGGTTTAGGTTTGAAGATCAGATTGTGCAGCCTTAGAGGCTGAAACCCTCTAAGGACTTGGGATTGAATTAGCAAAGAATAAACTGTCCTCTGCCATGAACCCACAAGAATAACTAATAAATTAACACACATATCAACATCTTTCCCTCTGAGCATTCAAAATTCAGAACATAAATCATGCTGAGTAAATGCCTGTTCAACTTGATTTTTTTGAAAATTTTTTTCTCATTAAACATGAAAATGAAAGGATTGTGTTGTGTTTCCATAGTACTTAAAGGGAGATCTTCAGTGCAGCCTGGTTTGATGAGGATTGTGGGGTACTATTTCTTCTAGAAGGAGAGTTATTCTATTGTTTTTCTTGTTCTAAAGTCATTGAAACCCATGCGCTAAGTTACAAATGTGAATAGGTTAAGAAAACAACACCTACTCTAACTTTAGCTGCTCCTTGTACAAATTGCCTTGTTGGTGGTGGTGGTGGTGGTGATGGTGGTTGTGGTGGTGGTGGTGATGGTGGTAGTGGTTGTGGTGGTGGTGATGGTGGTGGTGGTGGTCGTGGTGGTGGTGGTTGTGGTGGTGATGGTGGTGGTGGTGGTGGTGATGGTGGTGGTGGTGGTGATGGTGGTGGTGGTGGTGGTGATGGTGGTGGTGGTGGTGGTGGTGGTGGTGGTGGTGGTGGTGGTGGTGGTGATGGTGGTGGTGGTGGTGGTGATGGTGGTGGTGGTGGTGATGGTGGTGGTGGTGGTGGTGGTGGTGGTGGTGGTGGTGGTGGTGATGGTGGTTGTGGTGGTGGTGGTGGTGGTGGTATGTGCACAAGTTAGTACATGTGCATGGTGCAAGTCTGGAGCTCAGAGGACAAACTTTCTGTTGTCAGCTCCCCCCATCCACTTTTTATATGTGTTTCCACCACTGACATTTCATCACCAGGAAGGCATGACAAATGCCTTTATCCTCTGAGTCGTCTCACCACCTCCCTCCTATTGATTTTAATTTTTAGCTGCTTTATCTCTGTTTAGTTTTAAAAGGATAGAGAGCAATAAGAACAACAATGGGAAAGAAGATGAATTTGGAAAATTCAGAGCTGAAGACCACTTTGTAAGAGTCCAAGGGGGTGGGGGAATATGGCATGGCCATCTGTGAAATACCAGGATTCCATTATGCGGAGTGTCCTTCAGGCCTCTCTCCCTGTGCTTACCTGCCACACAGCTTCTCTCTTTCTCCCACCTGATTCCTCTTTTGGGAAAGCTAAATTGGCTTAAATCATGTGGGACTATTATAAATACTGTTTAGTGATGAGAATAAATTGGTTCAAATCACATAGGTACTTTGCTAAGTGCTGACTGATGAGGAAGCTTGGATGTGCTGTAAATTTATAAACAAAATGAAGGAGGTTATCTGAGACATCCGAGTTTCTGTTTTAAGATACTTAAAGTGAAAGAGTACACTTTTTGAATTTTGTATTCTTATTTCACTTTATCTGTATGGTGCTCTTTGCCTGCATGTATGTCTGCCTGTACACCACATGCATGCCTGGTGCCTACAGAGGCCAAAAGAGGGCATTAGATCCCCTGGAACTAGAGATACAGATAGTTGTTAGCCACCATGTGGGTGCTGGGAATGGAACCCAGGTCCTCTGGAAGAGCAGCCATAGCTCTTAACCACTAAATCTCTCTATTCCAAGGAGAAGACTGTTACATCATTCGGTGAGACCAATATCAGCAGGATGTCAAAGCCAGAAAAGACACAATAGGAAAGAAAACTACAGTCCAATATAATTTATGCAAAAACTAAAAGCCTCACCAAAACACCAGTCAAGAAAAACCAGCAACATGTAAACGTATTATTTGCCATAAGGAGGGAGGTTATATTATACATAATAGTATCTAGCATGGATTATGTTAGCATTTGAATTAATTAATACACTTTATCAATATCAATAGATAATGATAGAACCAAACACTCATGACCATCTTCATACACAAACAAAAAGCATTTCACTACCATTTTTTGATTTTAAAATGAAACAAAACAAAGATACTACAAGCGAGTAACAGAAGGGAACTTCCAGGCTGGTGACATGGTTCAGCATGAAATTTTCTCCTTCCACGTTGTAGAAAGAGAAACCCAACTCCCACACATCTAATAAGTAAATAAACGTAATAAAAATTTAGAGGGAACTCCTTCAATTCCACAAAAGGCATCTAGAGGAAAACCATGAAAGCCGGAGTCATACTTACTGACAGAAGACTGACCTTGGCTCCCTGAAAATCACTGCTTCCAGCCGCAGGCTTCTTAAATTTTTTCCTGCCCATGAACTTTTTTCACCCACAAAATTTTCTGCTAACTCCAGGTGCAGAGGAATACACAATAAGTTTACAAATCAAACATTTGCTGAGAAAAAAGCCATAGAGAAATATATTTTAAAACGATTTGTTGGTGCATATATTTTATTACTTATTAAAGATGAAATTTACAGATGATAAGATAGATGTGACTTTTTAACAATTAAATCTTGATTGTTAACTTGCTAGCATATATACATACACACACACACACACACACACATATATATATATATAGAGAGAGAGAGAGAGAGATACAAAGTCTCTTCAGTGTTTATCAGACTTGACCAACATTTTAACGTTTTGATTTCATAATCACCAATGCTAAAAATGTCAGTTTTTGTAAATGCATAGCAAACGTTAAAGTATGTTTAGGGTCATTTCAGAAATTCTGCCTTAATCCTAACCCAAAACACATTTAACAACTTTGTATGAAAATCAAGTTATCAAATTAACAACTCAAACAGTAGTTTTTAAAAAAAAAAAATCAAACATTAAATTTTTTAATTTTTGAGATTATGATTTAACTCCATTTCTCCTTTCCCTTTCCTCCCTCCAAGCCTTCCCATTTATCCCTCCCCACTTGCCTCCAAATTCATGACCTCTTTCTTCACTAATTGTTATTACATGCATATATGTCTATACATATATGTTCCTAAATGTAGCCTGCTTAGTTCAATATAATGTTACTTTGTATATTTGTTTCCAGGGAAGCAGGAGAGGTAGTCTTCCCCAGAGAAAAACACACAAATTGTTTGTCCAGAACAAAACAGTCATCCCTGAAAACATGCACACATACAAATCAAACATTTTAACACAATGAAATCCACAGATCCTCCCTTGACATTTACGTTCTTGAGAAATAATGGTAGGAGAATGCTTAAAGTCTTGGCTTTCTGTGATTAAACTGTGATTTCCCTATGAGAAGAGAAATAGAAGCATTAACACTCCTAACGTGCAGAGTGGCCTTGTTGTAGGCAGTGTCTGTTGGCACTGCCCACAGGCACGCGTACCACAAATTTCACATGCTCGGTTCAGAGCTGACTGGGGCTGTCATAGCATCCTATGAGGGAAGCTGGGGAGCTGGGCTACAGTCACTTCCATCTATTGCACCTCTGTCAGTAAGTTCATTCTTGAAGGTTTTATTCTCTTTGACGTTGCATTCGTTTTTCATCCTTGCATATTCAGAAACCTTTTATTTTAACCAAATTTTACAGGACCCTCATATTCAGTAAACCTTACGTAGGGTCCCTCGGGCTCTAACCAGGGCCATTAGGCAAGAAAATAAACTGAAAGATATCCACATGAAAGGGTAAATGTAAACTATCTTTCTGTGACTGTGACATATTTTTTTTTCGCAGAAAATTTTGAAGAATATACTGAAAAGACATTCGGACTAATAGAAAAGCTCATAGTTTTCAGGATACAAAATCAATACATGGATTATTACATATTATTTACATAATAATAAATAATTGCACTTGCTTTGACATTAAAGAGATTAAAATCTGGCAGGATAAATGCACCAAAAGAAATGTATAACTTTCTCGCTAAAAACCGAAAACAAAACCCAAAAGAATCAAACAAAAGCCCTGCTGAACAAAATTAAAATGCAAAAAAAGTAGAAAGGGTGTGCCGTGTCTATAGACCTGAAGACAATATTGTTACTATGGTAATTGATCTCTGAACTCAGTGTAATCCTTACAGATTCTATGGTGGCGCGGCATTCTTGAGAAGCTATCTTAAATTTCATATAGAAATGCAAGTGTCATAAGCTAGCAAAAAACAACCTTGAATAAAAGAATAAAGTTATAGAAATTATGCTTTCAGATTTCACAATTTACTATAAAATTACCATAGTAGAAGTTAGGGAGATGGCTCAGTGGTTAGGAGTCTTTGATGCGCTTCCAGAGGACCCAGGTTTGATTACTAGTACACAATTAGGTGATTCTTACCCAGCGGTAGTTACAGTTCCAGGAGACCCATTCCTTCTTCTAGCCTCCTCAGTCACATATACACCTACCCTTGACGTAGATTGCTTCTCTATTGCTGTGATACAACACCAACCAAGATGAACTCAGGGGAAGAAAAGGATTGTTTCATCTTCAGGTTATACTTCCTCACAGAGAGACGCCAAGGTGGGAGCTTAAAGCAGAAACCACAGAGGAATACTATTTACTGGCTTTATTTGCTCTCAACCTCACATTCAGCTAACTTTCTTATACAGCCCAGGGCCACGTGCCTACTGGTGGCATCACCCATAATGAGCAGGGACCTCCTATATTAAATGGCAATTAAGAAAATGACTCAAAAATATACCCTCAGACAAATCTGATAGAAGCAATTCCTCAGTTGAGGTTCCCTCTTCCCAGATTTGTCAAGTTAATAACCATGATTAGCCATCACACCCCTATACATACCACATAATTACAAAATAAACTAAACACTTAAAAAAGAATGTTGTAAATTATGGTCATTAAGACATGATGATACTGGCACATGGACAGATAAATAAATCAATGGAATAGAGACTCTAGTAGTAAGTCTTTACAATATAATCAATTGATTTTTGATGAAAAATAATAATAATCCAATTTGGGAAAGTAGTCCTTTCCATCAATGTTGCTGAAACAATTGAGTATCCACATGCAGAAAAACTTAATTGGCTCTCTTGCTAAAAACATTAAAATAAAAGTACATTTTAGGGCATGATGCTGTACACCTATAACTCCAACCATTGGGCAGTAAAGGCAGGAAGATTGCTGAAAGGCAATCCACATAGCAAGTTCCCATACTACCCAGTGCTGCATAGAGACCCCGTCTCAAAATCAAAGATCTATTATAGACGTAGATGAGAGAGCTAATATTATAAAACTGGTGGAGCAGAGTAAGAAAAATTCACAGTGACTGTTGCTAGGCAAAGTGATCTTAGATCTCACGGAAGAAAGAAAGAAAGAAAGAAAGAAAGAAAGAAAGAGAGAGAGAGAGAGAGAGAGAGAGAGAGAGAGGGAGGGAGGGAGGGAGGGAGGGAGGAAGGGAGGAAGGAAGGAAGGGAGGAAGGGAGGAAGGGAGGAAGAAAGAGGGAGGGAGGGAGGGAGGGAGGAAGGAAGGAAGAAAACTAGTGCCACCTACAAATAAAAAGACAAATAAATAACACAAGCTTAAAAGTAAGAAATAAATCCAATCTGCTTTTCATACTTAGCAAATGTACCCACAAAACCTTTTATGAGCAGTAGACTCCAGAAATACTCCTTTTATGCCTGATGCATCAACAGCATTCCTGGGTGCTGGTGGGAAAGCACAAATCAAGTCATAGTCTCAGTTTCACTGCTGTATATGGCTGCAGAGAGAATGGAATGTGGGTGTCATCGGGTTACAGTGAAGTAAGACATGATTAACCTGGAGAAGGCAGTAAGAGCCAGCATTTAAAGTACGCAGATGTGGCAGAACAGTTAGCACACAAGCATTCAATTACAAACAAATATTGAAAATTTCAAAGTGACCAATTTCTACTCTTGATGGGGAAGAATATTCCAAACTTCAAACAGTACTGGGTCATGACAAACCATTTTAGAGGACATAAAAGAAATTTACTTCTTTGAAGGGAAGGTTGAATGTATTCTTAGATAGTACCATGATTTTCATATGGTAAGTTTTTAGTTAATGTTTGTCCATTCATTATCTGGTTCCATTGAGAGGTGGGCTATTTATTGAAGATTCTCATGAGAATCTTAAAGATTCATAAAGAATCTCAGAAAGTATCAATGGGAAAATAAATTTTGTAAGCTGCTGATATCCTTTATATAACATTTGGAGGTCCTCTGTTGTTTTCAATCAATTGTAGGTGAAAACATGGACTTGGTTTGTTTTATTCAGTCACTGATGAGAGGCCTGGTGTTTGCATATCTTCCTCTTCATTGAGTATCTTCAGATCATTTTCCTATGGTCGTATGGCTAATCTCATCCTTCCCTGAGCTTCAGTTGGCTGTCTTATAGTAACATCCTGGGAAGGTTGTCATCTGATTCTTTCTTATTGATGTTCTTTTTTTAATGAATCTCTGCCCAGTAAAAATGGACAGGACAGAATCCATGAAGATTATTATCATATCAGAAAAAATAAATAATATTTACCACAGGGGATCTAGGAGGAGTTAACATGGAATGAATATGCTTGAGATATATTGTATACATGTATGCAATTCTCAAAAAATAAATAAAAATATTATATAATTTAAAGAATATCCCCTCCTGGAGATCGATAAGTATTCTGACATGTTGGTACACTTTACTATCATGTCTGTGGGTATGTTCAAGAATAAACACAGAAAGTATAAATTAGTATCCTATGAACATATAGCTAACACCTCCCAATGAGTGCTGACCCATCAATAAAAATGCTGGCGAGCATGCACTGAGCAACTGTCTACTATGTCCCGAGGGCTATACCAAATGTATTGCTTGGATTATCTCAATTATTCTCAGCAGTTTATGAACGTGTTTCGGCACATGAAGAAATCTAACTCAAAGTAGCTTCTTGTTGAAGGTTAGCAAGTTCAGAAGAAATACAACTACAACTTGAATCTGAGTTTAAACACTCCAGTTTGAGCTTGATATCCCTTTGCCACACTGCTTTCTGCCCCCTTCCCCACCCTTTACTTCTACTTTAGGAATTAATGTGGAATATTTTCTTGCACATCTTCTGCCTATAAATGCATATTGCAATAAGGCCAAGATAAACAGTGGACCTCGCTGCAGACGAATGGGGCACACTGCAGTAAACTGTAATGAGACTGGGCCTTTTTAACTGACAAGGAAACCTGTATTTAGTTCAGTCATATCCAGATGCCAATACCCCATCATCTCTGAAAAGACCCGCTGGACCCAGAGCCTGGATTCTAGGAGTGGTGCCGGTTTGCTCTGTGAGTCAAAGAATAGCTTGAAGTCTGGAAAACCCCCTTGCAGCTTGCCTCCTGCCAGAAACAGCTCTATAGGCTTATTCAGAATAGCAACTTGGAAGTACCTTAATTAGTTGAAAGCAGCCAACTAAAACCCATTGTTGATCACTTTTTTTCCACAGTAACCTCTAAGGACAAAAAGAAAAAAAAAATCAAAACAGAGAAAAAACATAAACCTACTTTAGGCCTGGTTCAAATTCAGCCATCTGCCTTTGGAAATTAACACCAAGTATTTTCTGATGCGTCTGTTAATAAACTGACCTTGCAGTAAGGCATAGGTAAGCAGCAGACTTATGAAAGTGGACAGACCTCAAGAAGCTGGCGGAATGAGAGCATTTCCACTGAAAAGGAAGTCTGCCCTTGGCTGAGGTGAGCCCAGGGGCTCCTGCACCTCTGTCAGGTACACCTTTGTCAGCAACAGCTAACATTCTGATGAGCGCTAGCTCTGTGCCAGGTATTCATATTGAATCATGTGTTATCCTCTTAACACACTAACCTTTCAAAGGTTACTACTACTCTTCTCATTCTGTGCAGGTTAACAAAGAGAACCATAAAATAGCCCGTTTGCCTGAGGCCACACAGCTGATAGATCACAGTGAGCCTACTTGAATGTTTCAAGCCTTGTGGCAAACCCCAAGATTGTATTACCTCCTGATTACTGATGCATGATAAAATAAGGCCTCCTCTATGAATTAATAAATAATGACAGCTACCTCTCCAGTGCTCCAGGAACTGTTCTAGAGACATTGTTGAAAACACTATTCATATTCACATCAACCCTTAAATTTCTCCAGAGGAGAAAACTGAGGCATAAGAAGCTAAACTAATTCTCCCCAATTACATATAGTGGGACAGTGCCACAGTAAGCTGCTGTGGCAGCTTGCCAAGGAAGACACAGAGGCATAGTCATTGGTGCAAACCCTGCCAGACCTCAGCAGAGAGAACCACTATCATGGCAAATGCAGTACTCAACAGTGGAACCCTGAGCATCCTAGCTCAGGTGTTTTTATTGATTCTACCTATTGCACGTGCAGGTCATCAGCAATCAAACATCCTCCACGGAAATCCAACGCCTGCAGACAATACAAAATGCCAAGATCTTGGCAACTCTTTTCCCAACAGTGCACAAAACAATTATTTTAAACTTAATTAAAAAGAAACTTCCACAACACCTATAGACTTCCCCTTTTCCTTTTTTAGGGCTGGATACAGAAGGAGAGGGTACAGTTCTACTGTATCTAGAAAGAACTTCCCCAACAACATTAATTAATCCATAAAAGGAATACCAAAAAGGAAGCTCTGGCTCATTAATTTAATGGCTATTCAAATGACTGGCGTCGTGTCAGGCATGAGCTTCCTGGTTAAACTGGTTTCCCCCGGCATCAGGCCGTTCTATTCAGAGGTGACTGTAACCCTACACTCTTTCTTCACTAGGGGAAAAATGTTAAAAATACACACTCAGAAATGCCCCCCAACACACTTGTCCTCTGCAGTATCAAGCTTTTATGTAGCATCCATGTGCAACTCTGAAAATGTTCTCTCTTGAATAATATATAATAGGAACCGAAACGGTGCATAATTTAAATTTGCCAAGTAAGATTCCTTTCATTTCAAATACATTTTCTAATGATTAGATCAGTCATTTTTTAAAGCTCTCTGTAGCTCTTGCTGTTACAGGAATCCTAAGTCATCATCCATTTTACTCTTTATGGGATAAAAGATCCCCAAAGCTGGCAATTAATGAACTGTTAAATTCAGACATATGGATGTGATATGATTTTCAAATGGGACAAATAGCGGTTATTAAACTTCAAAGCGACGGCATTTTCCTGTGTCTTCTTAGTGGGAGGCACTCAGGAAATAACCTTCAAATGAATGACTTAAATTTTCTAATCAATTTCTGTACTTTAAATGTCATTAGCTCAATAAATGCTAACATGGTTTTCATTTTCGTTCCTCTAACTTCTTTCTTATTTCCTATGGAAAATGATCTGGGTCTTGTGGGGTTTTTTTGTTTGTTTGTTTTGTTGTTGTTGTTTTTAATGTATGTTTGTGTTTAGCCTGCGAACCACCAATTTGTCTCTCTTAACTATTGCATGATTTTGAGGTTTCTGTCCCACTTTCAATTCCTCCACCCACTACCCTCTTTTTCCTAAAGCCTTGAGTCTTTGGTTCCAGTTGACATCCAGTATCCTTCCAGAAGAATGTCCATGAGATTCTTCGCTCCGGTCTCCCCGTTTCTGATAAGCCCAGTTTTGCATTCTATTTTTAGTGAGAACAAAAACAAAACATTAATTCCCTGGAGAAGTCCTGCCTCTTTCTTGTAGTGTGGTTTGGGTATGTCAGTCCTCCTGGGCTTACTTCTCACCCTGTGTTCCTGGTTTTCACTCTCACACTCAAAGAAACCAGTTTACAAAACAACAATAATAAATCTTTAATATATTTTTTACCTCAAAATGAAATTCATCACTTTCAAGCCCCACTAAATATACCAGAATAATTTTACCAATTTAGATTCATCCGGTAATGGTAGTGATGAAAACCTCACATCACCGAGGTACAGAAGCATTTTAGAAAGAAGATATTTTAATACTCACTTCATTATTTTTGCAAGTATTTGAAAGAGAGCTCACAGAAGTATAGTTTGTCGCTATGAAGAAGAGGGGGAAGTTCCTGCTCAATTATCTTGATAGTTGTTATACAAAGAAGCGGAGAACGCCAGAGAAGCACTTAACTGTGGTTAGGAAGGAATGACCTGTCACTCTGGTTCCCCTTCCTAGGGGGCGTTTGAACCGTTTTTTGTACTCTGGAAATACTGTCTTCTTTGTATTCATTTGTGAGCATAGAGGGGATTTATTTGGTCTCATTCTATCAAATCACAAAGTACCAAGCCCGGTGCTGTTTTGTGAGATTATGGTCAACAGCAAAACACTAAGCCCAGGTGTTAGCACCAGAAAAGCTCATGGAAGGACCAAGGCCTGCTGACTTGTCAGCACCCAGCTGCAAGCCTTCTATCCTGAACTCAGAAAACAATATTTGTTTTGTATAACTTGGAAGGTATAGAGGTACTAAGAAGAAATGAATAGTTTTGTGGCACATTTACTTAGCAGGGAGAACAGTCTTCATGGGTGCCGTTTCTGCCGTGACTTCAGCTCATTGCAACATTAAGTTCTGGGGGGTGAGGGGGACTGAATAGAGAGTTCCACCAGAGCTCCCAGGCAGCTCCACTGTGGCAATATAGCTACCCACAACACAGATACATTCAGAAGCCACCAAGACATCCTAGCTCCAAGGAACGTTCTTGATAGCAACCATCAAAACCAGCATCAGGATCAGCATCAGGACCAGCATCAGGACCAGCATTATGGTTTTCCCTTAAGCAAAGTGTTTAATAGGATTCAAGCACATGTGCATAAAGATATGCATAAAGATAGCTTCGTTGCAATCCTATTTTACAGATGAGGAAACTGAGACAAGAAGAGAAAAAAGAGTAACAAGGTCAAGAAGCTAGGAAGTAGGAGATCTAGGATTTAAATTACTTAGTCTGCTGTGGAGACTATGCAACTAATTACAGTGTCAAATAATGTTACCTTCATAATTTTCCCAGGTTAAGTATGAAAATGTCTTTGGATATTAATAATCAGTAGGCTTTAGAATGACTCTCTCTTCCCATATGCATACACATATATACATGCATATATGCATAAATATACATGCATTCATATACATATATATGAAAAACACATAAAAAACCACACTGAATTTAAGCAATGTTTGTACATCGTAACTATAACAGTCCAAAATGATTAAATGTGAACTGCATAATGAGACTATTTTCCTCTTATATGTTAAGATACATATAAAACATTAGACATATATATAAAATACACAACAGTTCTGAAAACAGCACAAGACTTTCCTTCTTCTTATTATTAAGGAGCTAGTGAAATCCATTACCCCCCTTTTACATGGAAGGGATGAGTATTGTTCTGATTCATGCTGACTTCCTTTTCTCTTCATACCGTCATGCTACTCTCGCCATATCCTCTGTAGCCTTCATGCTAGGACAGCAGCATTTCAAGAGAAATCACGTTCTGCTTAAAGGCAGCATCAAACAGGCCTTCACTCGGAAGTCTGAAGGTAGCACCAGCACAGCTTGAAGAATTCCTGAAAATCACTTCCTATCCTGTGTCTTCTGAGTTTATGTAAGCACCAAGAGCTTAAGAGCCTTATTCATCTTTTTCAGTTGAGCAACTTTGTGAGACATGATAATAACTTATTTATTCGAGATGAGAGTCAATGAAAATTAGTCTATAAAAATGTGTTAACCACAGGGTGACAAAACACCTAAAAATGTCACCATGTAGATCGAAGTGGATGGTAATCACATTTTCCTTTTGTTTGGCTTAGTCTTCGAGGGTTTGGCTTTTTGAGATAGGGTCACACTCACTCTGTAGCCCAAGAACTCACTAGGGAACCCAGGATGATGCCAAACTCATAATGATCCTCCTGCCTCAGTCTCCCAAGTACTGGGAATCTAGGTGTGAGCCACAATGTCCAGAGCTTTCTAATTCTATTTATAACTAACCCAAAAGCAACGTAGAAGTCATTTCAGAATCCATTTTCTGTCTTACAATGAGCCAGATTCATTAATTATATGCTGATTTCCCAATTGGGCCTCATTGGCATCTATCGCCACCTCTACCACAAATAACTAGGCAACAATTATCAGGTGTCCTGCTTAGTAAATTCAGGCAAATCACTTCTATTCCACAAAAACCTGCACTGAGTATAGGGCTGTTGACTATTATTGCATGAACCAATAATAAATACTTATTATTAAAGTAACTATATATAGTATTATTAAATCTATATTTCACAAATTCATAAAGCATATAAATAATTATATAAATAAAATATAACTAAAACAGTTTTATATTAACTGACATAATCATTAGTTTATACTAATTTGCAATGATGTATTTTCTTTTATTGAGGATGTGTTAAAACAGATGTTGAACCTGGTCTGTTCAGTTTCACAGACATTTGGGAAACATCTATCCCAATTAGTTAGAATATAAAAGTGAAAAGGACCAGTGCTTGCTCAAGATTGTGGGAAATTATCAGCAGTGGACAACTCCAGTTGAGTGTAGTGGAAAGTCTGTGATACTTTGAAACAGAGGGTAGGCTTGTAGCTGGCCAAGTCGAGTAGAGTGAGCTAAAGGACAGAGATTACTATTAAGAACCTGCTGGAGACAACATTAAGTATAGCACATCATCAGAGAGAGTCTAAATGGGAGGTTTCCATCAAGTTCCTCCCTACTGAGCTTGGGGAACCCCACCAAAGATAGGGAAGAAAGATTGTAGGAGTCAGAGGCAGTCTAGGACACCAGAAGGACGCGGCCCATTCAGTCAACTAAGCGGGGCTCATAGGGTCTTACAGAGACTGAAGCAGCAAGCACGGAGCCTGCGTGTGTCTGCATCAGGTCCTCTGCATGTATGCTATGGCTGTTAGCTTGGTGTTTCTGCGGAACTCCTAACAGTGAGCTTGGATGCTTCTCGGACTCATTTGCCTGCTCTTGGGACTCCTTTCCTCCGATTGGTTTGCGGTGCCCAGCCTGGATATGAGGGCTTTTGTCTTGTCTTATTGTATCTGGTTTTATCATACTCGGGTGTTGTCTCTTGGAGGCCTGCTGTTTTCTGAAAGGAAACAAAGTGGGAGTGGCTCTGGGGGAGAAGCAAGTAAATGGGAGGAGTGGAGAGAGGGGAAACTTTGGTCGAGATATATTGTATGAGATAATCTATTTTCAATTTTTAAAAAAGGTGGAAAGAAGGAAGGAAGGAAGGAAAAAAGAAAGAAAGGAAGGAAGGAAGGAAGGAAGGAAGAAAGAAAGAGAGAGAGAGAGAGAGAAAGGAGGGAAGAAAGGAAGAAAGGAAGGAAGGAAGGAAGGAAGGAAGGAAGGAAGGAAGGAAGGAAGGAAGGAGAGAGGGAGGGAAGGAGGAAGTGGGAAAATATTGCACATGAGAGACAGAGGCAAGGGTATCTCTGTAAGCTAGAGGCCAGACTGATCTACATAGCTAATTCCAGGCCAGCCAGACTTTATCTCAAAAAAAAAAAAAAAATCAACTAAAGAAAGAGTAAATGTGGTAACAGGTAATACCTAGCAAACGAAACATAACTCAAATGGTTATGAATTATCCAAGTTTTCTCAGCTGCTTAGCTGTTGTAATTGGGATTTTAACCTTTCATTCATTATTCATTGATTTATTTGCCATCAGGATGTCACAATTCTAACCTCAATATAAAGTAAAATGCTATTTTCTATGTATGCTTAGAAGTGTTTTTTTTTACAAGCTTAATTATTGAAGGAAAAGCTGTCATAGTTAGGCTTTCTATTATTGTGATAAAATACCATGAGCAAAAGCAACTTAGAGAAGGGATTATTTCATCTTAAAACTTTCAGGTCACATTCCACCCCTGAGGGAAGACAGAGTGGAACTCAAGGTGGAAAACTAGAGGCAGTAACTGACACAAATGCTATAAAGCACCCCCCTTTACTAGGTAGCTCTCCATGGCTTGCTTGGTCTGCTTTCTTTTATCTTCCAGGACCAAGAGCCCAAGGACGGCACCTCCCCTTTGTGAACTGGACCCACCCACAATGATTATTATTAATCAAGACAGAACTTGAACACAAGCCAATCTTTTGGAAGAATTTTCTCCGATTAATATTCCCTCTTCCCAGTCAGGCTTAGGTTTGTGTCAAGCTGATGTAAACCAGTACAGTATCTCACCAACGCAGAGATATCTGCTAAGAAAGAGGATAAAGCCCCGTAGTAATTTGTATTGTTTTCAACCTCTGTTTCTGTGGCTCTGATGCAGGTTCTCATGCCCCGCTGAGAGTAAAAAAGGGAGATCAACATATTGGTCTTTCCAAGGCAAATGTAGAGAACTCTGACTCCTGTGATGATTAAAAATACCTAGAAAGATACAGAAGGTGCTTTCTAAATATATCAAATAGGGAATAATGATATAGTTGTTCCATTCGAAGTGGAACCTACTAAAATTATTTTCATTTGATTGGTTGGATCCGGAGAAATCGTCCTGGGATAAAAATGTCATATGTAAGCACCTAGCTAGTCCTCAGTGTTTAAAAGCACTGACTGCTCTTGGACAGGACCCAGGTTCAGTTCCCAGCACCCAGACAGCAGTTCACAGCCATCTGTAGCTCCAGTTCTAGGGTCTGTGACACCTTCTTTTCGCTTAGTGAGTCAACAGGCTCACATATAATGAACAAACCAACAAAGCACTCATCACACAAAATAAAAATAATCTTTTTTTTTAAATTGCATCTGTAAAAGGTATCTTAGATTTACAAGAGAATAATATTGTTTATGGAAAAGCCATTTTATGTCTTACTATATTGGTATAGTATGCAATCACAGTTTGTTGGAGAGCGTTTACATAGTTCTCCTGCAAATCTCATTGAAGATGGAAGTCAGCTTTGTTTGGAAACTGTCTTTATTGCTTTCCTCATCGTTGTAACTAAATATCTACAAGAACCAATTTAACAGCAAATATTCCCATTAACTTACAGTTAAAGATGAGATACAGTCCACTAGGATAGAGAAGGAACGGCGACAGGGGCATGAAGCACCCAGTCACATCACATCTGCACTCAGGAAGCAGAGACCAGACAGGAAGGAGAATCAGGCTACCAATAATAAAGTACCATCTCCACTGACTCATATCCTCCAACAAGGCTGTATCTCCTAAAGTTCTATATCCTTCCAAAGCACCACTGCTAGCTAGGGGTGAAGCGTTCAAACACATGAGCTTAAGGAGAACATTTCACATTCACACCACAACAGGAGCTATTTTTTTTAATATTTAAATATTTGCTTCAGCACTCTTTCACTAATGTAACCAAAAATAGGATCCAAATGATCAATTTTTCATATGTTTCATTGCCAACGGAAGATCTTATAAAACCCTTGGCAGTCACCTGTGCTAGCAAGCAAGTTTTTGTTATTGTATATTGCTTCTATTTGTTTCACTTAGAAAGAAGTGTCCATAATATTCCGTAAGATTTTCAGGACATTCAGTATATACATATGCAAACACAACTCCGTGGTTTTCGTTCATTTCATTGTTCTCCCAGTTCCTTCTTCACTCAAGTCTATGAGTCCTCTGTTTCCTCTTCCATGAAATGTTGCCAAAGGAAACATCAGTCGTTCAATGTTGGCCCAAGTGGATTACTTATTATATTATGCCAATATGCTTTGCAGATGCTTAAGAACATAATGCAAGAAAATCATGATCAGAGTTACCAGTATTAGATAACATGTATTTTTTACCTTAGTTTATTAATAATTTGCTATATGAACAAATTGATCTCTAATGAGGGAAAAAATCACAATTTTATGTACACATGTACACATACGGTCTTAGTTTTGTTTCCAGTTGCTGAGATAAACACCTTGATCAAAGCGACTTTAAGAACCAAAAAGCTTACTGGGCTGCAGTTCCAAGTCATAGCCCATTGTTGTGGGGAATCAAAGCAGGTGCTTGAAGCAGTTAGTTGTATTACATCCATAGTCAAGAATGAAGGGAGAATAAGTACATGCATACCTGTGCTTACTTCACTTTCTCCACTCATTTAACACAAGCCCCAAGCCTAGGGAATGTTTCCACCCATAGTAGGCAGGTCCTCATATATCAATTAGCATAATGAAGATAATCCCTACTAGGCCAGCCTGCTCCAGATAATTCATCCTTGCGATTTTTTTACCAGGTAAGTTGACAATTTCTCTTTCTCTCTCTCTCTCTACCTCTCTCTCTCTCTCTCTCTCTCTCTCTCTCTCACACACACACACACACACACACACCACACTCACACCACACACACATACACACACACACACAAGCATTGCACTATGTGTGTTTCCTAATTAGCCACGACCTTTATTGAAGTTGATGACCTTAGGTAAGGATGATGGTTTTAATGAGAAAGTAAGACAGACTTCCTACTACTCAGGACAAGAGTAGCCAAAAGAACCATTCAAGGTTCGAGATGTCATGCAGGTCACACTTACATTTTATCTATGTATCTTCATCTGAGATGATAGTGCCTTGGTCTTTGGGGTGTCCTTTGAAATATGAGGTCCTTCAGAGTAAGCATAGAATGATAAAGAATAAGACATGACCACATAAACAGAAGAAGAAGTTGGAACTTCTTTTAAGTATGCAGCTGATTAAGAAATGTTGTAGTACCAGAGTGGGGACTAACTGAAATCACAAAACAGAACACACCAGGAGGGGGAAAAAATGGGCTGTCCATGGTTAACTGACCTGCTAGATGGGTCCACAGGTCAACAAGAACAAATAATCTCAAACCCTCATTTAACTTTTGTAAGATCCCAGTTCCATGTGGATGAGTGGATAGGTTACTGGGCTATAGATATAAAAAACAGATAAATAATTGAGACAAAAATAAATACTCAGAATTGTAAATAGAAGTTTTCTGTGTTGTGGGATATAAATACAGTATAAACCATCATTGCGAGTTTTACAATTTTTTAATGGAAAAGTAATCTATTTTATGATCTGGAAAGGGTGAATAATTAAACAGGTATGTGTGTAAGTAATTTGCTTTTCTTTCATTGCATCTGCAATTCTCAATGAAGGGCATTTTTGTTCCTAGAGTATTTATCAATGACTGGAGAAATACTTTATTACCATGACTGTGGGTGTACTGTTGAGATCGAATGGGTAGCGGACAGGAATGAGGCTAGACTTCCTACAGTGTGCATGACAGTCGCCAAAGCAAAGAATTACACCAACAAAATTACTGATAGTTTCAAGATTGGTGAATCCAGACATTAAACAAACCAAAGATTTACAAAGTGCTCACTTCTCCAATATAATAAGTTCTACTTACATAATTTAATACCTCTTTGAGAATTTAATACAGTGTCCTTTGATCATATTCACTCTCACTGCCCCAACTTTTCCCAGAGTCACACACCCCTTTTCTTCCCACCCAACTTGGTGTCGTTTTTTTCCCCCACCAAGGCTACTCAAACACTCTTGGGTGTGTGGTCTTCCTTTGGAGCACAGTCAACTGACCAAGTTCTTTCCTATATACTTTCCCTATATTCTTAGGGAAAACTGACCCTTCCCCTCTAGCAGCCTACAGTTATCAATAGTTCCTCAGCTAGGGGGCAGAAATGCATGCCCAGCTTCCCTCTCCATTCTGGGATTTTGTCTGGCTTGGGCTTGCACAGGTGTGGTTCATGCCATGACTTGAACAATGTCTCTTTAAACATAAAAACTGAATGAGTCCTTGAATTCTCATGAAGGTAATCTATATATCCAAAGACTCGATGTGTTCAGGCTGTTCCCACATATTACATTTTCTTAAGGATTTACTCTAGGAGTAGTATCTACCCCCAGATCATCTTGACCTATTCTCTTCTTTATTATGTTGCTACATATATTTTTACGGAAATATTAATGGTTTTGTCATAGTGACATTATTTTTGCATGTGTATTTTCCTACTTTTAAAACAGGTATATCAGAAACTGTGCTCTCTTTCTCAGCATCATGCAAGTCCAAATGTCCTGAGTTGACTGATGGACATGTTAAAAGATTTTGTTTCTTGTTTGCCTTTACAGCTTACGTGTTGACTTATATAAAAGTTTCGGTAGATGTATATTGGATTGTATTATATTAAACAGCATGCATATCTTCTGGATAAAATTGATACTGGTATAATGCTATATATTAGATTTGAAAATTTGATAAAAATATGTTTGAGGATTTACCTAGGTCAATAATTCAGTTGTTATCTGGGTGGTAGTGGTGCACACCTTTAACAGCAGACACAGGAGGCAGATACAGGCAGATCCCTGTGAGTTCTGTGAGTTCAAGGCCAGGCTGGTCTACAGAGTTAGTTCCAGAACAGCTGGACTTACAACAGAGAAATTCTGACACGAAAAATATGATGATGATGATGATGATGATGATGATGATGATGATAGTAATAATAATAATAATAATAATAATAATAATAATAATAATAATTCAGTTGTTGCCATTCAGTAAGAGGAAAAAGGACTGGAGATGTAACATGGTGGGTATAGTGCCTACCTCACATGCACAGAGCTTTGGGTTTGAGCCTCAGCATTACATAGTGGTTCATGTGAGTGGTTATAGTCCTAAAAGTCAGTAAATTGTGTGAGAATCAGAAAAGCAATTATCATGGGAAAACCCTATAAAATACCTATACTCTACCTATGAGTAAGATAAAGCATACTCCATTGAGAGATCACGTTTTAATTCTCTAATACATTTAAAATGAATACATAAACCTAACAGACCCATCATGGTTGTTCCACACATAGAGACTTTTGGACTACATACAGCAAAAATCTGTCCTACATAGGCTACCTAATTCTCCATTAAAATGACCATTAGCAAAGGCAAGCCAAATTTAGCCTCAGTACCGTGTGGGTTTTTACCTCCCTAGTGACTACAGAGAAAGGTAATGTCCTCGTTTCCAAAGAGAAGTGCTCTAATTAAAGTCTTATTTCAATGACGACTATCATAATAGATTATGTTGTCAAGAGAGTAAGAGAGAATTTCCTCCTGAGCAATGAGTCTTACAGAAGATATGAATGACCAACCATTATTGTTTGTTTCATTAAGATTTTTCAATAACACCACTGTTCAGCTTATAATGATACGTGGGAAGTAATAGATAATTGCCTCCAAAAATATTTTAAGCCTGTCTTTTACCCACCTGCAGCTTTCATAACCCTTTCTACTTGTTAGGATAGCATCTTTCCTGACAGGAGACTCAGAAAAGACAACAAAAGGCTTTATATTTGAGGTAAGAACTCTACTGCTTAATTCCCTTTAGTAGTAACCAATGATCTTTTAAATAACCAATGTGCTTTTAAAATAAAAGATGAACATCATATACTTATATTTATACATATTATCATCAAATAAATTTGTGAAACGTGCTTCATTAGCTACCCATAAAAGAGGTTGTAAATGCTCGCTCCTCTACAGAGCATCAATATTTGGGAAGAAATTCAAGCACAGCTAACAAACTCATAGTGGCGTGGAGAGGTGGTGAAGGATCTCCCAGGTGACTCCATGATATTATTTAGGACAAAACACCTTCTGGTTTTCCATATGGCTCCCTAGATGATCTCCAGTTACACTGAATTTTCTAGCACTGTGTCATATGAAACACATATGACATATTTACTTGAAAATCAATCTGGAAAATAAGTCACAAATGAAAGGAAGGAAGGAAAGGAACTCTGGGGATTGAGTCACAGAATCTACCACCAATACAAACCCAGAGCACTTGTGCTGAGACTGTAGGAACTGCAGTGTCTTCGTTAAAGCACTACCAACTGAATTGTGTATGAAGCTCTTAGCTCTAGTATCGAGGTAATATACAAGGTCCTTTATCCAGATTTTCGTAAACTAGGTCATTCTGTGTCCTTAAACTTCATCAATGTCTTATGCATTTCTTGGAGAACAGCCCTAGACAGATTGTAACAGGTCACAGGAATGGTTCGTGTTTGGGATTGTTATGACTACAACAGGAAGAATAATCAAAGAAGATTTCCATCCACTTAGAAAGTTATCCATACATAATCTGGGTTATGAATGATGGATCACACTCAAGGAAGTGAAGGAAAGGGGGGAAATTACAAATATAGTCTAGTATCTGCTTTCATGACTGCTTTCTTCTTTTATCAGTAAGAAAGTGATTCTGTCTTAAAAAACCTGTCGGTTGCTTAAAAGTAACTGGACAGAGCCAAAAGCACATACCAGATTTTCAAGTAGTATTTGTTGAGTACACCCTTTGCATGCCCACCCTTAGATCTCTAGGCCTGGAGGTCTTTTATATGACCTAGGAAACTTTTTTTTTTCAGTTGCACCAGTGTGCAACTCCTGGAGCTGGAGATGGTTCTGCAGTTAAGAGCACAAAATGCTCTTATACAGGACCTTGTGTTTGATTCCTAGGACCCAATGATGTGGCTCCCAGCAGCCTGTAACTCCAGTTCCAGAGCATTTTATGCCTCTTTTCACCACAAACACACATGCATACATAATTAAGTTTTTAATTTAGTTTACATTTAAATTCATAAGAGGGGTCAGGAAGGATGACTCAGTGTTTGAAGTGCCTGAGGGCCAAGCAAGAAGACTGGAGTTCAGTTCAGATCCTCTGAACCTACTTAAATGCCAGGAGGGCATGGTAGCCCACCTATGATCTAGCATTGGACAGTGGAGACAGGAAATCCTAGGGCAAGCTGACTAGTGAGACGTGCCTCATTATTGGCGAGCTCCAGGTTTCATTAAGAGATCCTACCTCAAAAGAATAACGTTGAAGAATTACCAAAAAAGATTCCTGACATCATCCTTACGCTTGCTCATGGACCTGTACACACATGTACTCACAAGAAAGAGAAAAAATGGCCAAAAACTATTACGAATTGGTGATGAGTATACTATCACCGCTATCTAAAATGTAAAACCATTTAAGTGTTTAATATCATCTTGTATTTCTATAAAGCAGCACATGAATCCATTTAAAAGGACTGTGAATGAGTTAGCCAAGCACATGCATTGATATTAAAGATTCCAGTGACAGCTTCTGCTCTTGGCAATTTATGGTTCAGTTTGGAAGACTGTGCACACAGGGAGAATTATCATGTGGACACATTATGTCTACAACTTTTCAGGTAAATAAAATAGATGTGAAAATTTTATTTCACCCAGAATACCAATAAATTTGGTTTTTTACTAGAGTGTAAACAGAGACCAAATAGTTTCTCTGAATTGCTAATAAGATAAACACACTACTTTGAAGAATAGAGTATACAAACTTAGTATCAGTAACCTATACGACATCCATTAGAACCGTGGGTGGAATTAAAAGCAACTATTCTCTTTCTTTCTTTTAACATTAGGTCATGGAACTAAAGGAGTATTTGAGCTTCTCTCTGGATGGCGGAGAACCAAAGAGAATTTACCCTTCAAAGACAGGGTAGCAGACGCCTATTCTGACGTGATGGTCACCTACACCATGACCAGCTCCCTGTACTTCATCACATTTGGTATGGGTGCCAGCCCCTTCACAAACATAGAGGCAGTGAAGATCTTCTGTCAGAATATGTGTGTCTCTATTCTATTGAACTACTTCTACATTTTCTCTTTCTTTGGCTCTTGCCTGGTCTTTGCTGGACAACTAGAGCAAAATCGATACCACAGCATCTTCTGCTGTAAGATCCCTTCGGCAGAATACCTGGACCGCAAACCTGTGTGGTTCCAGACAGTAATGAGTGATGGGCACCAACAGACATCCCACCATGAGACAAACCCTTACCAGCACCATTTCATTCAACACTTCCTCCGAGAGCATTACAATGAATGGATTACCAATATCTACGTGAAGCCATTTGTGGTCATCCTCTATCTCATTTATGCCTCCTTCTCCTTCATGGGGTGCTTGCAGATCAGTGATGGAGCCAGTATCATCAACCTACTAGCCAGTGACTCCCCAAGTGTTTCCTATGCCATGGTTCAGCAAAAATATTTCAGCAACTATAGCCCCGTAATAGGATTCTATGTCTATGAACCCCTTGAGTACTGGAACAGTACTGTCCAGGAGGATCTGCAGAGGCTCTGTAGTGGTTTCACTGCAGTGTCCTGGGTGGAGCAGTACTATCACTTCCTGAAAGTCAGCAACATCAGTGCCAATAACAAGACTGACTTCATCAATGTCCTACAAAGCTCGTTTTTAAAAAAGCCAGAATTCCAACATTTTCGGAATGATATCATTTTCTCCAAGGCAGGGGATGACAACAACATCATAGCTTCTCGCTTGTATCTGGTGGCCAGGACTAGCAGGGATAAGCAGAAAGAAGTCATCGAGGTTCTGGACAAGTTGAGGCCCTTGTCCCTCTCAAAGAGCATCCGGTTCATCGTGTTTAACCCTTCCTTTGTTTTCACGGACCACTACAGTTTGTCAGTCACTGTGCCTGTTCTGATCGCAGGCTTTGGGGTTCTCCTGGTGTTAATCCTGACTTTCTTCCTAGTGATCCATCCTCTCGGGAACTTCTGGCTAATTCTTAGCGTCACCTCAATTGAGCTGGGTGTTCTGGGCTTGATGACACTGTGGAATGTCGACATGGATTGCATTTCTATCTTGTGCCTTATCTACACTTTAAATTTTGCCATTGACCACTGTGCACCACTGCTTTACACGTTTGTATTAGCAACTGAGCACACCAGAACACAATGTATAAAAACCTCCCTGCAAGAGCATGGGACAGCCATTTTGCAAAACATTACTTCTTTTCTTATTGGGTTGGTCCCCCTCCTATTTGTGCCTTCAAACCTGACCTTCACACTGTTCAAATGCTTGCTGCTGACCGGGGGTTGCACGCTTCTGCACTGTTTTGTTATCTTACCTGTGTTCCTAACCTTTTTTCCTCCTTCCAAAAAGCACCACAAGAAAAAGAAACGTGCCAAACGAAAGGAAAGAGAGGAAATTGAGTGCATAGAAATTCAAGAGAACCCTGATCACGTCACCACAGTCTGAGGGTGGATACTTTTATTTTTCTTTTCCAGTGTTGCACAATGATGCAGGGCGAGTAAAGCTCAGACCTCAGCTGCTTGGGCTGGCCAGGGGTAACAAGGAAAGGCAGATCAAGAGTGCATTATTCATGAAGCATCCAAAGGTCTGCTGCTTGCAGGGGGGGAGAGGGAATAAAGGAGAAGTTCTTTGCAACCTTGTTCTCCATGAGAGATACATTTCCAGACACTGATCTGAGAGCTTTTCCAAGGAATGGGTGAATGGATGTGTTAAGACAGAAGGCTGAAAAATCTAGAGATTCAGAAGAAATGCTTAGAAGAAACGGAAAAGAGAGAACACATGGTCCCCAGATAGGGGAAAGACATAGGAAATGTCTAAATTGCCATGTAACTTTTCATGTTTGTTTTTTGAACAGGTCAGTCAAAGGAAACCTATGCACATGGGAAGTACATATTTAATCCTGACTAAACCAAAGGACTGCCTGATCCATTTTGTGTGTACATATAAGTATACGTATACATATACTTATGTTTGTCTTTAGTGTACGTTGGTCTTGGGGGTGAAGGAAGGTGTCCATTTGCAGATAGGCTGGCCTTTCTCTAGAAAGTCAAGTCAGCTTTAGCCAAATATATACGCTCATTAGAGGTGATATAAAAATATATAAATGGCCACTTAAAATCAGCTCAACTCTCTAGACAGCAAGAGTGTTATTCAACTGTGCAATAAACAAAATAAACAGAAATTTGAATCCATTCAATTCTCCATGTCCTGTTGTTGGTCATTGAGATTCTAATGTAAGGATGACTTCACTAAATCCATAAAGGGTAATCTAGTTAATTAGCATGTGAAGGACAAGGTTAAAATCTAAAACACTTGAGATGGCTTTATCGTTAGCCTTTAACATTCTTGTGTGTATTTGGAAGGCCAGCGTGGCTGCTTTTGGATATCTCACCCACCTGCAAGTGAGCACCTCAAGTGTATTGTCCTTGCATACATGTGTAAGGGTGTACAGTGTATGTGTGAGAGAAACGGAAAGAATAAGATAGCGTGCCATAGTTAACGGTTCTTATTTTAGATGGTAAAAATGCACAGCTGTGGCATATTAGCACAGGAGAAAGAAAACATCCAACATCTGGGAAGCTTGGCGAGGAAAATGGTCCATCACCATTCACCATCCCAGCATCAAAGAATCCTTAGTCTAAGAAAAACCTGCTAACCCTATAGACTCTAGTATGCCCTTTCAATTAAGCTTGAAGCATTAACCCAGGCTATGATCACTGTGACAGCAGTCACCCTAACCACTACAGCATCATTTTGTACTTTCTTGCAGTATCATTATCTCAGTAACTAGAAAGTAAACTCTTATGGCAAGCATAGCTCTCTACAGGGGCTACACTAACTGTGTGAATTCTTTATATTAAAAATGAAAGTACTGAGGTGAAGGATTCCATTGAGAAACTGTTTAAAACTATGTCCCAGTTAGATACTCAGCCTGTTGGGTACTTACATGGACTACAGCTGTAATTCATGTGCAGATTACTAGAAAATTTCTTTTCCATGCCAAGTAGGGACCCAAGGAACCATTTATTTTAAGGAAGGATAAAACAAATGCCCAGTGATTACAGAATTTGATAACAAGCTCTTTGTCCTGAAGAAAGTCAATATTTCCCACCAATTTGAGCTGTAGAATTTAACTGCATTAATAATATTAATAGCTTCGAAAAGCAAAACACAGCTGGAACTCCTAGAAAATTCCATTCCTGTTACAGTTTTTGGAAATGAAGTTGATATATTAGTGAAAGAAGACAGGAGCTCTGCTTTTATGGGTGATACAGATTTTAAAATGGACGTCATTTAAATAAAATTTCAGTTTATTGAATGGCATTTGTTCTATTCTACCTTAAGGCCACTATGTTACAGTGTCTTCCCCCACTGTGGGTACAATAACTACATTAATTAGGGAACATAACTGTCCATAGCCATACAATGTTTTCACTGTATCTGTAAAGTCATGCTAATGCCAGCCTTCCACCTCATGAACTTCTGTGCTTGGAAGAAATGACTTTTTGACAGTTGACCTCCGAGTCATGAACATTTATTTGAAGTTGAATTTTCTGAGAAGTCTTTGGAGTTGGAGGGCAGACTTTCTCTTTCACAGCTACTCGTCATTTATGAAGATTGCTATCATCTGCACCCATTTGTAAAGATGGGCACTAAGAAGCTAAGAATTCTATGTCACTCCATTTCTGTCTATATTCAGTGATATTCCATTTTTTTCAATTATTTTTATTTACAGTTAGCTTGATTTTTTTTGTATTTTTTGTTTTTGTTTTGTTTTGTTTTGTTTTTTTTAGTTACCGTAAACCATTTCAAATGCAAAACAAGTGAACAAAGAAACAAAAAGTTGGGTAAGCTAATTGGCAAGCATGCCAATTGACAAATGCATAGGAATACAGCAGCATCTTCTGCCAAAGCACCGATCCTAACGCCTCCCAATGCACTTGGATGGGGGAAAGACTTGTTTATATGTTGGGTAATGTCTTCAAGGATCAAATCTGCAGGACAAATAGGAATGTCTCATTGTCCAACTGTCTAAAGAGGTGGCATTTTAGAAGAAATGTTATCTTCGCTAGAACACGGTGATACTCTGTAAGGAATTGTAGCAATAATTTACTGAAATGAAACTCCATGTTCTGGCAGAGTTAATAGAGCACCCAAAATGCCTTGACTTGGTTCTTAGGAATTTATGTAAACCCAGAAGAATCTCACCAAGCATCATCCAAACCTTCCAGTCTCACTGTGAAGCAGGTGTTCCCAACAATTCCTTCACTCAGTATCAAGATACACCCTAAAAGATGAGCTCATGATTATCAGGTAACCCTCCAACCGCAACCTTTTCTGGTAGTTCATAAGCTCTTCTCTCTAGTTTTTTTAAGTTTATGCTCATTTTGTCCATTTGTGAAGAATTGATGGCATTCAAATTAGGAATTTATTCTACTATCAAACAGAGGACCATTCGAACCCTAGAAGAAATCAGTAGGAAATCTTTTAGATTTGTGGAATATTTTAATTTAACTGTAACGTATTTTCCCCTTGAAATGGGAGATTTTAAAAACTTGTGAGCCCCACAGTTTTTCTTGTTTAAATTGGACTGTGTCCCCATCAGAATATGAAACAGAAAGTCTTGTACACGTTCTACTCTCCTCAAAGAGAAACTCACCTAAATTACCAGGCACGAGTTGTCTAAAAGTTCCATGGGCTAACCTACATCCTGTGTAAATCCGTTGAAAGAACGGGTCCTTATACATTGTGCCATGGGTTCTTGCAGTGTCCACGAACCTCTTTGAAAGCTGTGCATGAGTACTCTGTGACAGAGCCAGACTCATCTAATTTTGTATCATGGGAATGTCTTTCTACCACGTGATTTCCATTTATTTCCACAGAAATAAATTTCCATGTTTTATCCTGTGTTGTGAAAGGAAGAACTGTGATACATGAAGCTCCTTTGATGCTATAATAGCCATTCTTGTATGTTGAAATTGAGTGCAAGAGCTATGTCTGTTCTGTAATTATTCACTGCATTTTACCATAACAAGCTAATCCTTCTAGACCTGTGATTAGAGTTGGGGATTAACTATTGCCATTCAGAATTGTATGTATTTTTATATGTTGACTGTAAATATTGTCATTACAGTCAGATATTTTTTTAATAACCAAATAATTATAAATGCATGGAAATGCATGCATGATTATTAATAGTATGTAGATTATTAAAGACACTATTTTTTAGAATTATTACACATTTTACTAAAAGTCTCATATCCCTATCATAAATGTTTCACGGGGTTTTGGTCACAAAGGCCTAAAGTCCACAGAAAACTTCATACTGAGGGAAACAATCAGAAAATCGCCTTCTCATAGTGTCAACAGCAGCCACTATTCTGGGATGGCCCCTGGGAAATCCCAAGGGCTATGTCTGGTCTCTAGGTAAAGCACCAGGCAGAATCTGCTTTAGCTAGTAATTAAACATTCGTACATGCCCTGGGTCTGCTAAGGTGATAGTAAACCAGAAGCTATTGTACCTTAAGAATGGAATTGTGATGTCTCTTGGGACTGGGGAATTCTATGATGTACTCACTCTTCCCAGAACAAGTCTATGTTCAATCAGTTTTGTTACTGTTTGCACAGTGTTCTACTAATTCTTTCAAAGGTGACCTTGAAAGCTATCGTTTATTTCAAAGGAATTTTAAGATCATTTCCATTCTCTTTAAAAGCAACAAAATGCTTGATCTTCCTGTTATTTTAAAAAATAAACAAAATCATAATAACAAACAGTTACAACAAAGTTTTAAGACATCAAGTCAAAACATCTATGGATGAATTAGAATACCCTTGAAGTCTACTCATCCCAAATACAAATAGAAAACTCAGCATCATCTCCGTGACACAGACCCTCATGCCAAACCTTTCCAGCAATGACCTGCAGATAAGCTGCACAGAACAGAATTACATTTTGTTCTACATCTTTTCCTTTAAGATGCCTCCAACAATAGTGAATTAAAGCAGCAAAGTCTCTTTGCAGGAGGCTCAACACACAAGTGCTACATAGGAATGCAGTCCAGTAAAATACTTCCATTGCTGTATCAGAGGCCCAAGGTTCATCTATGTTGTGCTGTAGAAAGGAGAGCAGGAGGCAGTGCTCTGTGTTTCATATATTCTGGAATTTGGTCAGATGACATTTGGATGAGATGAGAAGATACCGAAAGGCAGACGAGGCAACATCTAAGAAATTGAGTTATCAGTGTATGGGTATGACAGAAAGAGTGGCATCATTAAAGTCCTTACAGACTAGATTTTATAGGCTAGAAAATAGCACAGAGAATCAGATGGTGACTCAAAACAAGAGGTTCTTTACCACTCGCAAACCTCGCTAGATGAAAATATATCCCACTTGAAGATGGGGCTCTTGTTTGTAAGATTCAGACAGAGTCTGCTTCTGGGTTTCTAAGCATGAGCAGATACATAAACCATAAATCATGAATGAAAGCAAAAGGCTGGAAAGACGCTTCACATAAATACTCAGCAAAGTATTCATTTTCAGGATGGTATCATACACAAAATAATTTTGATCATTTATATGTACTTAAGGAGGCCCTCTCTGTGTCACTGATAGAGAAGTCATTTGCTCTTCTTCTGAAATGGAAAACAATTCAAAGAGAGAAATATATGGAATCAGTACTTGCAGTGTATGCGGCTATTCTGTGGACCACATCTTGGCTCTTCTATACCCTTACAGAGGTGTTCAAAAGAAAATGAGCTTAGGCTACACAGGGAACCTCTGTCAAATGCGTATTTTTAATTCAATAAAATATTTATGAATAAAGTCATTGATAAGTTTACACTTTTATAAACTATGGGAATCCATTTCCTACTGTTTCACTCAGAAATAATTATAATTATCCCTAAGAAAACTCTAATAGGTCACGCCGATTATGAAATCCTAGATGTCAAAAGGAAAGTTGAGGACAAGTGAGTAGGAATAATTCGCAGGCTCTTGGTGATTCTTGTTCCATTTCTGGGGCTCCCATTCATCCAAGCTGGGACTGGTATTATTCATTCATAATTGTGTTCTGGTTTGCTGCATGGCTGGTGGCATCCCTGATGTGGTTTCTTTCCCCTTTGTTTTTACAGTTACTAAAGCAAGTCCATTATCTCCAGGGCTCTCTCAAACTAGTAGAGAAATAAGAGATTTAATTTTGGGGAGATTCAATTAGAGTTCCCTGGAAATTGTTAGGAGTGACCACCATGGGTAAAAGATAAGTGGGACTTATTTCAAGTGTGTCGCTTTCCAGTCCCAAATAGATCCAACTTGGATTATTGGTAGAGACTGTCTAGAGCACACCATGTGAAACATTACATTATCTAAATGTGAGAAGGGAGTAGAATCTCCCACTGGAAATTGAAATCGCTTCCACTCTCATGGTCAGTGGGTTTGCTGAGAATTAGCAGCCATAGTGATAGAAAAGAGAAAAAAAAGGGCAGACTGCTGTGATCTTACAAGTCCTGGTGCAGTCTACAGCATCTGTGTCTGGATGGACTTAGGAGATCCCAGCATGTTCTCCCTTGGACATAAAAGTCTGAGTTACTGAAAATTTGACCTTCCACTCACCAGTGTGAATATCCCAAGGTATCCGCATAGCTTATATGGCAAGTTTATCAAATTCTCATTAATTATGAATATTCTTTCATCAGTAGACTTCCTTGCTCTCAAATAGGATATCTGTCACCATTTGAAAAGGACAGGATTCTTGCTAAGCTACCTCACGGGGTTATTTGAAGATAAAATGGCATACAACCTTTGGCTAAATGGTAATATAGTATTATTTATTGCTCTTTCACTTTGCAAATTTGTGCTAAGCTAGTTGTAAAATGAACAACCCTGTGTGCAGTTTTACCTGTGCATACCATTTACTAGAAATATTCACTAATATGACCTCACTCAGGGAAGTTGTCGAATTGACATCCAAGAGAATGAAAATTAGAGTGTGACCTGGGATTAACTTTGAGACAGAGGTCCATCAGTGAGATGTATCATCGAACAATCTGTGACTGACCTCAGTGAAAAGCCCAGGTGGCCCCCTTTAATGGGAAAAAATATCAATTCATTTAATTATGTTAAGCAAACATGAGACAATAAAGATACTAGTATTTGCATCCTTAGTTTTGCCCCCAGTAGAAAAATACTGTCTTAGTCTCAGGATTCTGAACCACTGCTTACTGGACTATCAGTGAGGAAAACAACTAGGAAGGACCATTGTTCCCTCTCACATAAATAAACCACAGGCATGAAAGAAGAAACTGAGCATTTTATTTCCTTTCCTTTCTCAGAAAAAACACCGACTGATTCCCAATCCTGGCTCAGTGAGATGCTTTATCTGCAACAAAATAAAAAATGAAAACACATAGAAATGACAAGGTTCCAGTATCCAAAAATACAACCCCCATGGTAAAATACCATTGCCAGCTGTCTATTGTCCACAGAAATGCTTTTAATATAATATTATTTTTACATATAGGTTCTTTGCATTCTTCTTTGTGAGAATAGCCTCATGTATCACTCCCAAATTCCCACAAACAGTTTAAAGATCTCTGTTTCACAATTCTGCACACAGAGTTCTACCCCTAAAGCTACCTTATTTACAAAAGCTTAGAGGTAAAAAACAATTTGATATCAAAAAATGTGACCTAAGTTGTATTTCAGTGTCAAAATATCTTCTCCAAAATAGCAGACTGCCCAAATGCTCATCTAAGATCTTATTGATCAGCGAATATTCTAAACACACTCATCTTAGATCTTACTAAGATGACTTTTAAAAGCCATTCCAGAGTTTTCAATCTGCCCAAATCTGGTCCATTATCAAAATATATATGCATTTGCATATAAATTCACTTGGTAAGTGAAACAAGATAATTTAAACATGAAGTTTTTGTAACTACCACAGGAACAAATAAATATGATTCACTTTGGATTTGCACGTGTAAACGTACATTCAATATTTGAGTGAACCTCGTATCTCAATGAACAGGAATTGTACTCTAAATATTTATTGCATCATTATTTTCAAATTTTGGATGCAATGTAATCATTTTATGGAAATTTCTCAGGACCACATGACTTAAGAAACCTATGTCTGAGGCCTAAAGATAAAAGTCTTCAGGAAAACAATAATAAATTCTTCAGTACTTATGCAAATTCATCATAGCTACTTTAACTGTAGGGCCACTAGGCAAAGATTTATGGGCTTACTGGCTCTCTAGACCTTTGACTTCCACAACAAAGGACTACTTCCATCATATGTAGCAAGAACAGTTGGTGTACTTAAAAAGTCATAAATTATACAAGACACTTTTACTATAAAATTCCTAGTTAATTGCTCTTGCTGAATTTTTCTCATCACACCAAATGCTATAGAAGTCAAGTCACTTCTAGACTGAGTGCATTCTCCTTCAGTTCTTATTGCTAATATTAAAGGGCATAATACCCAACTTACTCATCTAACCTCAGGGAGTCCTTTCAGCTTCCTGTATTTTAGGGAAAGGTTCTCATAGGCAGGTGTTAAATTTCCCAAATGTAAACCCTCTTGACTTCACAGTGTGACATAATGCAACCTATGCGTTTTTAGTGTTTCACTACACACACACACACACACACACACACACACACACACATGGTTTCATTTTGTTGTTTTGATTTGGTCTGGTTTTGAGGCAGGGTCTTATTCTGTAGTCCTGGCTGGGCTTGTGTAGCCCTTGAACTCACAGAGTTCTCCTGCCTCTGTCTCCAGAGTATTGGGATTAACAGCATGGGCTACCACAGCCAGCAAGGTTTCTATCCTTGCTAGAGATTCGTTTTGTTTGTTACTTTGCTTCCTTGTTTATATAATTTGAGATGGTGTCTTTCTATGCAGCCCCATTTGATCCAGAGCTCAGTGTGTATCCTAGGCCTTTCTGGAACTCATAATTACCCGGTCTCCACCTCCTGCCTTCTTCCCAAGTGCTAGGATTACAGGGGTGCACCACCACTCTTGGCTTTTTTATCCTTTAAATGTTCAGTATTATTTATTAAAAATAATGCTATGGTATACACCAGCTAGCCATGCTTAGTTAAGATAATTCACCATCCAAAGCAGAGTAGCATGTCTTGGCAGTCTTACAAGACATTTTTATGAAACCCTAAGTCCATAAATACCTCTACATTATGTAAATTAGGAATCTATTACCAAAATAGCCTCCCTCATTGGATGAACTTTAAATCTGAAGTAATGTGTAGTTGGCTCAAAGAAATTCTACCCAAAATTTATTGTATTATTTGAGCAGTTCTTTCAGAAATTTATTGCTTTCTAGTGAATTCCCATGGTGACAAGAAGACGAAAAAATGCTTGAATTCGCCATTTTTCTCACCACCTGAGAAAAACAACAGTAAATAAGACCATGGCCCCTAGATGGCATGCAGGCTTAGAAAAGGATCCATTACACTTCACAGGATACAGTTCCACATCTGGGTGAAATTATGGGCTGTCGGCCATCACTCCTAAGTCATTCAAATCAATAACGTGAATGTTTGAGTTTCAAATCAGTTGGGTTCCAGTGATTCATGAGGCCATGGCGTTGTGAAATACATATCTAGCCCACGCTCACAGGATTTAAGTTCACCAATCACAGTTACATTGAAACAAGTTAAGAGCACACAACCCACACCGAAGGCTTTAACCGAGGAGCCTTTGTCATCAGTAACAGCATTTTCTTAATTAGAGCCATGTGCCTTGGAATCTCTCATCTTCGATAATTTCCCACATTTTTTAAAAGACTTAGATTGCTCTTGTTCCTTTGACCAAAATGCTTTATTAATTAGCTGTCTTCCCGTATGGGCGCCATATTTTCACTGATAACTTACTCTTTTTTGCTTTGTCTGCGTAAAATTTACTTTTTCTTGTAACAGCTAAGGCATATTTCCTTTGGTTACGCATGTCTAGTTAGAGGTGAAGTCAGAATTTAGCAAAATATAAGATGGTTATATGAGCATATTTGCAAGCACACAGTTTAGAGAATAACCTGCTCCTTGTTATTTTAGGTGCCTCAAGTAGAAATTATCCATGTGTTTTAGTCATAGAAGCTGTCACAACACAAGCCATTCTGCTTAGAGAACATTCCATAATTCTATATAATTATATATTCAATGATAAAACTTTTAAATGAAAAAGTATCACACAGCTTCTCTCACTTGTAACCTAATGTGAAAAATGAATTATTTTTAGCAAACTTAGCCAGTGAAAAACTATATTTAGAATATATTTTTACTTCTTGTTTTCTGGGATACCCTTTCTTACAGCCAGTTATACAGGAATAGGGTTTCAGATAAAGGGAAAATTTTATGTTTGTTCACGTTGTCATTTCCTGACAAGCTGAAATGCTACTTTCTAAGCTTTATACAGTGTGATAGTTAAATATAATCTTTAAAAATCGTATCAGTACAAAAAATTAAAATAAATGCAAACTTTTAAAATACCGCGAAAAAGACGTGGTTTGGCATCTGCTTTTTAGTTTATTTGGTTTTGTTTTGTGTGTGTGTGTGTGTGTGTGTGTGTGTGTGTGTGTGTGTGTGTGTGGAGGGGAGGAGATTGGAGGAGATCTAAGAGGTTTCACACTACCATTCACTCCTAGTGGCTTGGGTCTTATTCATTGATTCAGCAAATGTTAGGCATACCTGCACTGATGCCTGAGAAAAACTCCAAAAAAATACCAAACTCAGATCTCCCAACTGGGTATTAGAGGAAATTTCTTTCCATGGCATTTAAGGAAACTGAGGAAGGAATCATGAGCAATCTTCACTGGAACATGGAGCCAGACTAGAACATACCGAGCCAGAAGAGGGCGAACACAGTGTCCAGAGGTGGGGACCGAAATCAGGTGTTCCAGGCTGACGCTGTGGCACCGCCTCACAGAGTGGGTATAGGTGCAATGGAAGGCAAGAATCTAGTGTGAGGACACTGTAAATGATTATCAGGATGTAAGGGGCCACTTGGAATGAGAAGTGTGTCCGTGTATTAAAAAAAAAAAAATTCTGAAAGACATTTCTAGATTTGAAGTTATGTTCTTACACAGTCTAAACACAATGGTCTTCATTTCTATATTTATGTGTTTGCTGTTAAAGCCAGGGACTCAAAACCTCAGCAACATCACGTAAGTTTGCATTTCTGTTACTGTATAACTGGCTATCTTTCAAAATGTCTGAATAGGCCCTTTGCTTAGAGAATTAGGAGAGACACTAAAGCCACCAAACAAGTGGCCAGAGGAGAAGGAAGTCAACAATCCAGGGGATAATTCGAATAATGTCTGAATTAATACAGTCAGGGGTTTTCAGAGTCCTGTGGTAATCAGTATGAAATGTTTCGAGTCCTTAGTGCCCTGATTGAATATCACACCAATGATGTCAGTCACTCTGGTGAGGAGTATTTTTGTAAGTCCCCTAGTGAAGTAATCCATACTCTCCTTGTATTACACTCAGAGAACAATGTGAGGACTGCATGTGCAGGTGGTAAGTTAAGAACATAAAAGCTTTGGGATTTCCTGGCATAGTGCCACACAGTGTGGTGGCTGCAGGTTGGTCATCAACCTACCTTTGTGCTATATCCCTTGAGACACAGATTTCGTCAGGTTGCAAAACTTCCATAATTGTCCGTCAATTAAAATTTCTCAGCAAGCCTTTGATTCAATAAAAAATTTTAAATACCGTCCACGTGCCACGATCTGAGATGGAATGCAAAGAGAAGACAAATACAGATGCCCAGCAAGGATTTTAGAGCAGCAAACTGGTTGCCAAAATAACTGTCTACGGCTACGAGAAAGAAAGTAACACCTAAGGACTCTCAAACCTGAGCATGCACCAGAACTGCTACTCAGACCCAATTGCTCGGTCTCATCATCCAGTTTCAGAATGAGCAGGTCTGAGATGAGGCCTGAAATTTTCCATGTCTAACAAGCTCACCGTTGTGGCCTGTGGAGCCTACATTCACTTTGATATCACAGATCCAGAAGTTTATAAAGAAGAGTAGATCAGCCAACCACCTTGTCAATGAACCTGAAAGACCCCCACGGTCTACGTGCTGGATGGAAAGCATTGTTGACTGCAGAGAGGAGCCTGCCTCACTCAGTAAGTACAGGGCTTGCCACATCAACCTGATGATGAGATTTATTTAGGAAGCTGTTGATATCTCCGGGCATGGGACTAAGGAATATGTGTTTGTAATGAATCTGCCAAGAATTTCTCATTAGGAAAAAAATAAATTACTTCAAACTAAGGCCTGTACTGTGAAAGACGGAACTTTTAGGGAAGTTCTGGTGTGAAGCGTTTAACTAGGATGTGTATGGTGTCAGCAAAAGCACAGGATTTTACTTAAACTTGAAGTAGTACAACAATGGATATTCTCAATGCAGCTGATCCCACACAATACTGTTTGTTGCTTATATGAAATGCATACTTCACAGTGTATATTTTAATTTTCTGAACCTGGCAATTCTAGGCTCTGTGTGTGTGTGTGTGTGTGTGTGTGTGTGTGTGATGAGCAATAGGACCAGAAAGAATGAAGAAGAAAGAATACTATTAAGCTAAATGGACCGAATGTTATTCTTTCATGAGGGATGGAGCACACAGTAGCTCCAGTGTAAAGGTCTTTTGTTCGCATAAATCTTCCCAAGGTGCAGTGTCCACAGCAGCGTTATATGAAGTTTGTAAAGGTCAGATATTCTTGTGTTATCTTTCATACAAAGAAACCATCTCTCAATGCAGTCAAACTGACAGTCAATATGAACCACCACAGACTCCAAATACACACTCCAGGCTTCAAAAAGTACTTAGCCTTTACTTGTATGTGGAACACTAACTATAAGATAAAACACACACACACACACACAGACACACACACACACACACACACACCAAGAGAGAGAGAGAGAGAGAGAGAGAGAGAGAGAGAAGGGTGGGGCTAAGGGGGAATGCTAAGAACAATAAACGCTAGAGCATTAGAAAACCTTTCTGCTCCTACTTCATCAAGAAATTCTACCAGAAGCCTAAATGTCCTCAACATTGGCAAAAGGTAGTCTCTTCTGAAGCACTAGAGCAGCACACCAGAGAATGTTCCATATCTCAGATACAGGTGACCACAGAGCATCTTAATAGTTAGTGTTCATGCGTGTGAGTGAATCATGTCCTATTAGAAAAGTTTGTCTTTATTGCTAGAGTATATATTAAAAAGCCAAAGGAAGAAGTACTCCAGCATCAGTGTGAAAATCAGTTATTTTCTAAATAATAGTGCTGTTTTCTAGATATCACCCTGCAGAAGAAGAGACTACATAAGGGAAAATAACTCATCAACATGAGTAATTGGAATGAGAGTCTGAGCTTCAACAGAAACCACTCAGATCTGACTTACATGTTGTTCCAGTAGAAGTTCAAGACAAAGAAAATAAATAAATAGAAACCAAGTTGGGATAAACCAAAAAGGGTAAAGTGCAGATAAAAATTACCAAGTGGACAAATTAATAGATGCTTTATATTTCTGAAAAGTGTTATAGCTTTATAACATGATTGGGAGATCATTGTCTTACCATACTTGAAACTGGTTATTCCTTTGAGAAGTTTAACAAAAGAAAGGGAGAGTTGCCTACAACAGAGAATTGTGTGCGTTGAAGAGGCTCGTGACCAGTAAATGAACATTTTTTAAAATCGTCTAACAAAAGCAGTGTTCAGAATTTTTAGTTCTTAGGTCTCCAAAGGTAAATGTGCACCATCCAAAACAGTAAGGAATTATTTAAAATTTGTATCAGGGGATGTCAGGGATCCCCTGCAAATATTCCAGTAGTATTTTGTACACTTGTTATTATTGATGCATTATGAATAACTACATCTCTTGGTTGTTTTTAGCATTAGGAGGTCACAGCCAAAGGTTTAAAAAGAGAAAGCTATTCATTAGAAGAAGCTCTTCATCAGTTGGAATTGTGTGTGGGAAATAACCTAAGATGAGGGAAAGGAAAATGCCACAGTGGGCTCCTACGTCATTCACTGGCTTGGGCATCCAAAAGAATACTTGTTAATTATCTGGAATGTGCCAGAAGTATGCTAAACTCCATACAATAGACAAAACAATATCCAAATTGTTCAGAGGACAAAATTAATGTCTTAGAAGAAAATACAGCAGTCAATCATTTGCTTCAAATAAAATGAAACATTTACCAAAACCAGAGCCCACATATACCTGCTTTTAACTTAACCTAAATCTTATACAAAATTTCCAGTTAATACTTTTTGATATATTAAATGGAAATTACTAGTTTTTCTGTTTGGTAGTTGTGTTTGAGCAAAATGGTGAGGTTAAAAGCAAGGCTATCCTACAACATTAACAATACAAAATAGATAAAATTGAAAGCATAAATCTATGTTCTGAAATTAATGTGCTAAGATAAATAAATTAATATGCATATAAAATGTTTCTAAAAATTACAATTTATCCAAAAAGAAAAAATACTAGCAAATGGAACAGTCCTGCAAGAATTGAGACCCAACTAAGGAAATTGACAGAAATACTACTATTATGTAGCAGTAAATCTGCAGAAAATATGAAGTAAAGTCATATTCTTACCTGTTGCCACTTCTTACTAGCATAGCAGTAACTAAGGAAGGATGTCTTAAAGAAAGAAAGAAAAATGTAACTAATTCAGGAAAGCAGAGTTCACATAGGAATGGAAAAGGCAACCTGGCTGCTTCTTAACTTGGTGTGCATCTAATTTGAAGTTTACCGCTGGAGATATCATGGGATCTCACACTCTAGACAGAGACTAATGGGTGAGGAGCAGAGAGCCACCAAGTGGCTTGCTGTCTTCTTCATTCAGTTTCACCATGGAGACCATCAACCTTGCGTTTTGCTGGACTATGTTTGCCTAAATAAAAGATAAAGATGTACATAAAACTTATTCAAGTCTAATAATCTTAAGATTTTGTGTTAGAATAAATAGCTTAATTTTGTGAACACGTTTTTAATCGCCACTGTTTATCTATCAGTTGGAATCACACACCTCAAACAAATGGTTTGAACCAACTAGTAAATGTTTAACTCTGTCATTTGTTTGTCTGGGCATATTTATAATCTGTGTTTCACTAATACTCCCTGACCCTATGAGGTCGACAATATTCTGTGAAATTGAAAATATGAATTTAGAAAAAAAGCAGAATTAATGGAAATATTGAGAGATTGGGTAGAAGAACTAATGAGAGAAGGAATGTTGCAGAAATCATGCCTCCATTACCTTCAGGGTTGGACCCAAAAAAATAGTCTACAAACACATGGCTATAATCTCTACATTAGGATAAGCAATGGTGTAAATCATGAAATAGTATCAAAAGAGAATGCTTCTTCTCTATTGATTTCCAAATTAATGTATGTGTTCATGTCTAACATGCTCAAATTTCCTATTATTTTAAATTGAGGTAGTCTTTCCTTTCCTTAATAGAGGAATCTGTGGCTTTGTATCCTATGACTACACTGATCTTGTATTAAGTCTTGGAGGGGGTGGAGAAGTAATCTAGGGTGTGGTATCTATCATCAAGTTGCTTGTGATCTATTGGAAGATGCTCCCAGGGGAACTGGTCACAAGCGGTAAAACACAAAATGTGATTTATGATGACTCGCATACTTGAGAACTATGAGTCATAATACCAGCTTCTCATTTTTGTAAAGCAAGTGCACTTCAGGTGCCTTGAAACAGGTGTTGGGTCCACCCAGCACTCTGCAGACCTTAACTCTGAGTGCAAGACTCGTGAAGGACGGGAAGACATTGCTCAGTCTGTCTCCCAACTTCTGAGTTCCTGTATCACCTGTTTGGATTCTCCTAAGTAGCAGATAAACAGCCCTTCGAGGGGCTTTGCTTCCGGAGTGCTGAAAGTCCAGGCATGAGCAACCTCACAATGAATTTGAACATTTCCTTGCCTGTGAATTCCTTCCCAGTAATATTAGCTTATAACCAAGCATCCCTTAAATATTTATCAGTAGCTTAAATATTAACAAAAGCCATGGTCTCCTTCGGCAGCACAGGGATTGTGTTCACATCCCTAGCTTGTCAATGGGAAGAAAAAGAAATACATTTGAAGCAGGAAAAAAAAATAGTATGTATCTACAATAGTAAAACATGGGTGGTTGCTATCCTCCTTCACAGGGAAGTAAAAGATTCCACCCTAAGCCATTTTCTTCTGAAATTTTTGGAATACGTACACAAGCACAAGAAGCCAGTCTGGCATATGCAAGAGTAAACTACATTATCCAATGCTCAGGGCATTCTCTTCTTCCCTCTAAATGAATAATTTATTGGTATTGTACCCGCTGCTTCCAAATGCACGTTAATGATTTTTTTTATTAGTCTTTAAAACATATGCTCAGAACTAAAACACAGGTTCTAGAAGATCATTAACTAATCCTCGAATGGCTTGAAGAATTAAGGTGAAAGCGGTAGCTTAAATCCTTGGGTGTAAAAATGAATAGATGTTTTCTACACAAACTGTACTGGTATAGGGCTTGTTGCTGTTTTGTTTTTCCCTCAGAGAAATTTCTCTTCTTGTAAGTTTTCTCTCATGTGAAACCTGTTTCATTTTTCTTAACATTAGCAAATTTATCTGTAAATCTTATCCAGATGAAACCTCAGACAGAGAGCAGAAGTTCTTACAGCTTTTTTGTTTATGCCTTAGTTACTAGAGTCTCTCCAAAATTACAAGTGTTTATGTTTATGAAGCAAGATTGGATTGCTAGTTTTAAAATGCATTGTGGGTTATACACAGTTTTCAGCATGAGGAAAGTCCTGTGAATCAATGCTTATAGTTAACAGTGTCTTGAGATATGGGATCATTTCATTTCTACTAATGATTTCATTTCTGCCTTGCTGTCAGCTGAAATTGCTATTTACATTTTACCATTTGAATTTTGAAGGTGAGGTGATCTGAATTCATCTGATTTTTTCTCATACACTTTGTGTGTCCTACATAAGGAATGGGCTTTTAGAGAGAGGTGAAATATGACAGGCTACAATCATTTTCTTTTTGCATCTGCCCCAACATCTAAAATTGGAGGTGACTACTACCCAATGAAGCATGTTTCTACCTGAGAGCCTTTTCTCTTCTGTAAACATGGGGTTTCATTCTGGGCTCTCCTTTGCTGTAATTGCTCCAGTCAACAGCTTCTAGGGAAAGTACAGGAGACTCAATGGACAACACTCGATTATGTATATCTGGAAATGAGCTGACTCTGAAACCTTCCCGCTCACAAGCAAAAACCATCTGAAATGCATTGACAAATGCGTATGATGGATTTGGATCTGAGACCTGAGATCGTAGTCTCCTTCAATGTGCAGCCCTCATTCTTCAAGGTACCGATAAGGAATACACATAATTGCAGGTTGCTCAAAAACGATTATAGATGAAATAAGCATTAGTGGTTTGTACAGAGTGCTTAATGGCATCTATTATGGTGTTCAATATCTGTGTGTTCAGTGTAAAGCCATCAGCTTTGTGTTATACCATTCGCAGCTTTGTCATCGATGCCTCCCAGATGACAGTAAGGAGTTATTAACTCATCCAGCATGTTCAACACTAGGAAACACTATGGGTTAAGCCGGCATGAAACTAGGTGCCAGTCTTGCAATACTGAAATAATTAGAATGCAATAAAGAAATGGAGACATTACGGATGACTACTTCACACTACCCGGATCCTTGTTTATTACTTGGATACACAAGCTATCCTTTCACCTTGCTGTTGTCAGGCAGTGATGCCAACTCCATCCAAGACAGAAGTTTTAAGAGGCGAGGTATTTCTAAACTATATGCTGATTGGCTAGATGGCATTAAAACTCTACATCGTGAACGCCTATCTGTTCTTACTCATCTAGAGACAAAAAATAAAATAAAATTTACTTTTTTTCTGCTGACCCAAGGTTATTTTCGTAGGCAGTATAGCACACCAGCACACAGCACCCCTTTGGTACAAAACTATTGTGAGAAGAAAAAAAAAAACTGGGGTCCTTCTGGGATCTTCTAAAGCAATGACAACAGTAAGAAATGTTTTTAAGGTGGAGTGCCACTGTGTGAGTTATATATAGGTTTTCCCTGAAAGATAATTTGGGCCAGACCTAAAAGACTCAAAAGTTTCTCTACGCAGCCTCGATCTTAAACTTTGCTTCAGCTGTGGCAGCTGGGTTCCGTTACCACTTAGTGGAAGCACTATCTAAACGTGAATACTCCCGATATGAAAAGCTATTATAAGTATATACAGATTTATATAAAGGTTGATGACTATCATGCTTTTTATAATACTAGAAAAACCATGTGAAGAGAAAAATCAATCTGATGGATGCTGTTAATTATTTTAACTTTTTTATTAGGTATAAAATGTTCATAAAAATATTCTCTCTATAACTTACCAAGATTTATCAGCTTGTACAATTTTTATAATCTGAAGAGTTTGGTTTTCTAATTAAAGTTTTGTCGAAGAAAATGAATTGTGTGTGTGTGTCTTTTTTCCATCCTAGGAAGCAGCACGTTATTAAAATGTCAAAAATGTCCAGGTTTTCTTTCCTCTCCGCATATGGTCTGCAGGTGAGACAGCCTGCATGCAGCCAGCACACCTGAACCCTAGGTCTTGTTAAATCACTGCTACAATGGAAACAAGGAAAACACATCTCACCGCTGTTACAACACACTTAAACCAGAACTTCCGTGTGATTAAACCCGATTAGATTAAAGACATAATCATGTTTACTTAAAAATTGCTCTTCTAATCTACTCCCTAAGTAGGCAAAATGCTCGTGTCGCAAACGTTATTGGCCTTCCTCCAAAGAACTCTGGGAATCTCAGCAGCTAGCAAACCTCTGTTATTCCATTGAGTATTCTAAAAGGAAAAAAAAATGCCCATACCACTGAATTTCAGCACAAATTTATCTGCGTATATTAGTTACTTTATCATCATGCTAAGACAAAGTACCCGATGAAAGGAAGCTACGGAAGGAAATATTTATTTCGGCTCCTAGTTGGAAGGTACAGCCCATCATGACTGCAAGGCATGATGGGAGGAGGTTGAGGCAGCTGCTCACATTATGCCCACGCTTCAAGAAGCAGAGAGCGGTGAAACCTGCTCAACTCCCTGTCTTCTTTATTCTTCAATCTAGGACCCCAACACAAGAAATGCTGACACATTCAGCGAGTCCTTTCGATCTCCGTTAACCCAACCTAGAAATTCCACCCCACATATGCCCAGAGGTGTGCTTCCATGTAATTCAAAATTCCATCAAGTTGGAAATCAAGACCGACCATCACACCTAGAAAATATAAGAGTAATAAAAAGGCGTGAACTGCTTTATGTGCATTAGCATATGACCACAGCCGAATCCCTTAGGAAATCATTAATTATTAGGAAAATATTAGCCGAGTTTTCTTCTCCAAAGAGTCTGCCTTGCCATTGTGCTAGGAACAAGTTGAGAAAAAAATTCGAGGACTGACAAGCAAACAAAAAGAATCCTCCACAACATGAAGTTCAAGGCCATGCACCTTTAAGATTTCTCTCCCCTGATCTTGAAGGCTTACCTGTTCTTTACTTGCTTCCTATCCCAGGTGTTCCAGTTAGACCTTTGTTGCTGGGATAAACAACAGGACCAAAAGCAACTTAGTGAAGAAAGACAAGCTGGTTTACAGGTTGTTTTCCATTATCTAGGAGAGCCAGGGCAGAAGTTCAAGGCAGTAATCTAGAGACTGGAACTAAAGCAGAGGTCATGGAAGAGTGCTGTTCACCAGCCACCTCCCCTCGGCTTGCTCAGCAGGCTTTCTTAAACAGCCCAGGACCACCTACCCGGGGGTGTCAGCACCCACAGTAGTCTGGGTCCTCCCACATCAACCAAATATCAAGAAAATGCCTTCACAGACTTGCCTCCAGGCCAACGTGATTGAGGCATTTCCTCAGCTGAGGCTCCCTCCTTCCAGGTGACTCTAGTTTCTATCAAGTTGACAAACATACCCAGCTCACCAGGCCTCTGGAAAATGTGATAAGTTAAATGTGTCTACTTATTCATTACCACTTTAGTAGGACTTAAAGAAAAGAAGACTCTTTTCTCCCCCTCTGAAGAGCAATGCACTACTGCTCTAACTAGAAAAAAAGTATAAAGTGAAGTAAGTTTAGCCTCTGTCTCTGCTTTTAATGTTGGCTCATAACCTCTAGATCTGTACAGAATTCCGTATACATTAAATAGTTCACACTTCACAACACCAGCAGGGCAGATGTAAATGCCGTGCAGACTACACTGGGGATGTGGTACCCTAATATTTCAACAAGGATAAGATGTGTTTTCTTAGACATTGGCACAAGAAAGGGGAATAAAGTTGGCATATTGAACAATAATAAGCTCAATAATTGCTCTTGGTAAAGTTACAATTAGTATGATGAAATATGAATATAATCATGAAGAGAGGCTGCAGAGATTGCTTACTCTATAGAGTTCCTGTTGTGCAAGCACAGAGACTTTAATTCAAATTCCAAGCCCCCAACAAAAGCTGGACACAGAGCCCCATATCTGAAACCACAGTGCTGTGGGCAGAGTGAGACAGGAGATCCTTGGATTTCGTGGATCACTCAGCCTGGCTGATTAGATGAGAAGTCCTGCCTCAAAAAATAAGTTTGAGCATGACTCAGGAGGGCATCTAATATTGACTTCTGGCCTCTCTGCTCATAAACACACACACACATGAACATGTACGTGCATCAGACACATTCACACATGAGCATGTATATACATCAGACACAGACATACACACACACATATGAACATGTGCATACACTATGCGCACACACATGAACAAGTACATACATCACACATAGACACACACATACATGAACAAATACATGCATCAGACACAGACATATACACACACACACACATGAACATGTACATACAACAGACACAGACATAACACACACACACACACATAAAATAATAGAGGACAGAAAATCAATGGGTATCTAATTCACTGCCAAAAGGAACTGTGAGGAACACAGTGTAATAAAAAGAATCATCCAATAGGGGACAGAAAATGAATACATAAGGAAATGCGTTCATATATGGAGATTTCTAAAGGCATTTTAGATAATGTCACTGAAACCTTGCTTCCAAGTTCCTCAGGTTCTGCATATTTCTATGGTTGGAAAGCTAACAACATCAGTAAATGAACAGAAATGAAGCTAGCTACAGAGAGGTGTCAGCCGCACCCCCTAGAGTCAAATTGTGTTTTACATATTCATTGTCAAGGCTGAACCACTGAAAAATGAAATCTACAACTTATCCTAAAGCTGGCCATGCTCCTAAACCTCAGAGAGAAAAAAATTTAAAACTACAAGCATAAAAGGGCAAGAAGGGCAAGCATGGAAGAACTCAAATGTATTCGGCTGAGAGATGTACAGGGAATTTGACCAGAAACCTGGATGTAAAGGGGAAGTTGGGAACACTACAGAGAGGGGCTTGGCTAGGAACGCTAGACAAAGATATGAGAGAGCAAGTTGGGAGTGCATTTGTAATATTAATAAGAAGTAAATAGGTCAGTGCTATTTGGGGTGACTTGCAGCATCAGCCTGTGAGATGAAAATAGTTTCTCTATACCATTGAAATGAAGGAGGTTGGCCACTTCCAATTCCAAAGAGTCTGGGACAAATTGTAAGACTCAATAGTGAGAGAAAAGATTGGATGTGGTTAGATTCATACACATACAGAAATAGACAAAGGCTGGGGAAACTGGAACAGAGACACAGTAGCAATGGGAGTTGGGAGGAACATAATAGATCTGAGTCAGATGGCCCCAAATACATAACACTTGTTCATTCTCTGTTGGGTTCTTATGCTGATGGATGCTTGAAGAGGCAGCTGATGGCATTTCTGCAGCCAGAGTCAGTGCCATTATCCCACTAACATGAAGACTGCAGCACCCCGAAGCATACTAAGCAGGGGTTCTGAATTTATCACTCTAGAACCATTTCGTCAAAGGCAGAAATTGAAGGCCTAGAACAAGTGAGAACCACACCTCTCATCACAGGAACCTGTCATTCCTCTGACTTTATTTCCAGTGCTTTAAACTCTCTGGAAAGCTTTGAAAATCACTGGTGACTGCAAGGACACTCCTTTAACTTGTGCCTCTAAGTAGTTCAATGGCAACAGTTACCCTTGTCTATAAAATTAATGAGAAGAATTGATAGCATCTAAATCCCTGCCCTTCTCTCTCCGGTCACCATGGTAATGCCTTCTGGAAATATGACTAAGGAATTGTCACACTCAAACTCTTGCTGACTGAACTGTACCAGAAATGAAGACCCTGTGTCAGGTCAACATCGCTCGATTGTGCAGTATTTATTCCCAACTCTGTAGTCAAAGATGCACTCCTTTCTTCAAACGTCCAGCCTGTCTATTTGTATGTGTTCGGGTGCACATTTTTCCCATGTACCCAACTGTTTGTGTCTGTGTGTGTGGAGTCTTGAATTCTTATTGAAGCAAGGTTTCTCCTTGCACCCTGAACTTGCCAATTTCAGTGAATCTATCAAGGGAGTTTGCTCAGAGACCTTTGTCTCTACCCTACAGGTGCCGGAATTACAGGAAGACATCACACCTGCCCAGTCAGCCCCAGTGTGGATCTGAACTCCAGTCCCCATACCCAAAAGTCCAGATTTTGTGTACATATATCTTTTAATGGACGCCTCATTCCCTCAGAAAGCAACACAGTTCCTCTTCAGTAATTGTTAGAAATCCTTCCCTATGTTGATCTAAGTTCACCCCATCCAATCAGAATAAATCTACCTCACAGATGACACAACAGATCATCGAATATATCAAGAGAGCACTTTTGTTCTCCCTTTGGATTTCTCAGGAGAAAATGAAATACCCAGCCCTTCTAACCTTAATACTCACATGTCATGATCTATAGACCTCATGCTGGTCACCCTATTTGAACCATGGCCAGGCTCTTCAACGGAGTTCTGGAGGCATCTTGCCCAGAACTGGACAGAGAAGTTCTGCTGGCATCTCAATGCCGTCTTATTCAGAGGGAGCATTTATCACCTTCCTCATGGAGCCTAGGGTCAAATTGGCCATCTCTGCGGCCACATCACACTGTTGGGACCAGCAGGTACCATGATCTCACAAGTAGAGCATTTTTAATTATCAGTGCCTCTTTGACCATCTTCTTGTTGGTGTTAGACTTGGAGAACTCAGGAGGATTCAGGAAAGGAAAAGGCTCGGGTAGTCATGCTACATCAGTGCCTGGCTTCTTGAGAAACCACAGAGGTGCCTCTCTGCCATCTTCCCCATCTCGGGTCTTGTGTAATGTCCTCCGAACATCTGAGCCACAAATAATTTCAGGTTCCACTGCTGTGTCAGGAGTGACACAGTCATTTATCGAGGCGGCCTGTGTTTATCAGTTAGAACCACTGTGTTTGCTCACATTTGGAGAGTGGATTCCTGATGCAAGCAAACACTTCATCGTTTCTAGGCTATAAAAGAGAATGATCACTGGACTTACCTCAACTTTGATTTTTGCTGTGTGTTTTCAAAGTCATGGCGCATTTAACCAGTCCTTAAAGCAGCAGTGTATCGCTCCCTTTCTATTCTCAACAGGGCATAGTTATGTATCATGCCCACTGAAAGGACCTGCACATGGTGGGGCACTCCAGATGAGGCACAGACCCCAGATCAGGCACAGACCACACTCAAACACCAATTTTCACCACCAAGAGAGTCCTTGTTAAATGGGAAAGGAAAGCAAAAGCAACTGATTCTGAATTGGGCAGGAACAGCAGCAAAAGACTTTGCAGGTGTGATCTTAAGAGGAGAAAAGGAGTGGTCTGTGTTAGAAGGAGCTGGGATGAGTTGGTAAGTTACAATTGGGCATGTTAATTAGGGTAGACAAACGGGGATTTTTTGATTGCTGGACTTTGATGTTTTGATAGTCGGACCTTGGAAGTCAGCCTCAGGAATGAGTCAGGCATAAGCAAGTTACTAAATAAGGGAATAGATCTTGGACATGGGAATATATAGCTTTAGAGATGTAATCTAAGGGTTTAGCAAAGGAGAAGGAAGGGGGAAAGACAAGACCTGCTGACGTCATGTTTGCCATGCTCGGGCCTGCTAGACCTTTTCTCATACCACATATCCACAATAAAAATCTGTGATTTACAGTGTTTTTTTGCTTGACACCAGTAATCATGTGCTATCTCACATCCTAAAGACCCTTTAAACAGTTTTTCCTGGCATGTCATTGGTTTTCTGAGAGTTACGTTGCACTTCTGAGAGTCTCAGACCTGTGTATAACCCTGACTCTAATTTGCAAGCTATTTGGATATTTGAAAAGCTGCCTAATATTTATATGCTTCTTGTCTTTATGAGTAAAAGCATATTCAATAACTTTTATAAATTATTATGAAGCCAAGGTTCAATGCCAGTTAACTTATTTCTCCCTTGGTTACTTGAAATTTTATTCTTAAATGCAGTTCAGCCTTGCGACGTGAAGATGTCACGATTGCATTCCACATGACCCTGGGTTCCTTCAAGTCTTCTGAAGTTCATGTACAGTCTCTCCTGGCCACAGGTGGCTATGGGATATTGAGAAACACGGTGCCCTTTTATAGGAACCCTCCTTCTTTCCCATGTCCACTCACGGTACCACCACACTGAAACATTGTTTGGTCTTTCATTCAGTTGTCCAGACTCATCAACCTTCAATTTAGCAGTTGGTCTGTAGTCGTCTCTGAGATAAGCAGAAATATATGGATATTCTGTGGAAAGTCCTATGTATTTTGGTAAGGAGACACCAACATAATTTTAAGGTGATAAATGGAATAGTAGGTTATTTATTTGAAGTCTGTACAAAGCACAAAGAGCACAAAGCAAAGAACATTCACATCTATAGGAATGGAGAAAGGGTATAGGAATAAGAAAGATGTCATAAAAAGCGTTTGTAGACTGAACTATTGCCTTGTGAGAAAAAAGATCTCTCTGTCTCGTTTGTTACTGTTCTTCATGGAGCCTGACAGAGGGTCAGTCAAACATTCAGGACCTGAGGGAGACTGTGGCATTGAGTTTTTCTACAGTTCCAGAGTTTAAAGGACAAATTCTCTTTACACAGAGGCCAAAACCTATGACTCTCCCTACAGGGAAGGTCTAGGGTATATACTTCAGTCAGGACAAACCTCTACAGTCCCTGATACTGATTCCAGCCTGTTGTTACCTACTGACCACTGCCTGCCTCCTTACCTCTGGCATCTCAGGAGCAAAAGCTTTCATAGTGATCACAGATTCAAATGTGACAAAATTGTGTTGTCAGGAGGGTAATTTCCTCTGGCTATGATAGAACCTGGCAAGCCATCATCTGCCACTCAAAAGACAGAAAATCGGTATCTAGATATCTGCATCACTTGCTCTCACCCATGCCAACTTTGAGGTAGAGATAAGCATATACTTGCAGTCTTCAGAGACATCTTTAAAAATGCCTACTTTAAAAACCTAGTGAGGGTAGGGCTGGGTTATATTTAGAAAGGGAGAGAAAAATGTGAAGAAAGAGGCCATCTCTGGGAAAGACTGAACAACAGGACATAAAGAATAATAAGTGATGGTAGTCTCTCCAGCTGGGCCAAGTAGCTCAGAACTACCCAGACAGGATACACAGATAGCTGATGGTGACCTGTCTAGGTGAGTCAGCTTACAGACCCAAAAACAGGATGTAAAGGACAGGAGGTGGTGGTGGCAGTGGCGGTGGCAGCAGAGGTGGCGAACTCTAACTTCAGGACCTTTCTCACCACAGAAAGCTTTAAACTCTTTACATATTCTTGTATCCAATACCTCTTCTTAGAGCATTCTGAATTCTGGGTAAAATGAGTTTCTGAGAAAACACACGTCTCACCTAGAAGTGTCACCCTCAGAGAGCCATAAGGGCTGAAGAACAAGGAAAGAAGATGTACATGCCCCGTGCTTTGTATAGCTCTGGGGTTGCTGTTATTCTGCTCAGCCCACGTTTTTTCTTTTTTAAAGGGTGTATCCTTGCTTCCTCACTTTTCCTAATGAAGCACTTGACTGATTGCTTTACACCCATCTGAATCTGTTTAAGAATACAAGAACTGAGATTTGCTGAACTTTGCTCCTGGAGGAGACTGGAGACCTCCCTGTTACAAAGACACAGCTTTGTTATGCCTTAAGCTTCCTTACAGCCCATTATCGAGTGTGGCCCCATCTCAAATTGTAGTCTCCTTCAGAGCTTTTTCATAAAGTACAACAGTGTACCCCTGGGTCATGCCTCAGAAATCCACCTGTTCTCACTCAAGCACAGACCTGAAAAAGAACTCTTTAGCTGCAGGTTCCAACCACCTTAGAATGGAATTAATGTGAAATACCTACTTACATCCTTGGTTTTTTTTTTTTTTTTTTTTTTACTAAGTTATAATGAAACTTTGTAGGAAAAAAAAAAAACTTTCTCCTCATTTCTCATTGCTATATTTCAAACTTTACACATTCTTACTACCGCTTTGGTATAGCCCCGGAAGAGTCCATCAAAGCCTGAGTACCGGTCCAACATGTGAATGAGCTGCTACGCCCCTGGCCATGTCCTCTGTCACTTACCAAACAATCCGTGGAGCCCGGAGAGGCAGCACCCTGGCAAAGCGGACCTACTGGTCGCAGCTCTGTTTGACTTACAGTCGAGGAAATACCTTGCAATCGGGATGCTCAGCCTCTCCTTTCTAGCATGTCTTCAGGAGCAGAAAATCTACAATGTCTTGAGAGAGGATGATGCACAGGAGACTGTGTAAGCCCCTTGAGGTTGTTTTGTTGTTGTTAAGTTTATGGGCAACAAAATTCAGAGCAAGTTGAATCCTCATTGATTCAAAGCTAAATTAAACCTTTGTGTGGCTATTACAAACATGTACACATTTAACAGGGTAGCTTCCGAAAGCCCTTTGAGGAATGAGTGGCTAGGTCCCTCCCCCTAGACTATTCTTACTGCCATAATGGCCATTTCAAGCCCAAAAGGCAGGAAAGTGGCCAGTTTAAGATGAAGGAGGGTAAAAGACAAATATCAATCAGTGAGCAGTCACTGAGCCAGAAACCTACCAATCCCTGAGCTCAAAATCCCACCAATTCCAGGCTACCCTGGAAAGCTCTCAACCCCCCCAGAAATACTAAATAAAGAGCTACATTCTGTTCAGTTCTCACCGAAGCCTCGGCTGCTGCCCTCCTCCCAAGTGGAAGCAGCCATGCTCATGCAAAAGTTTTCCCCTCCCAATAAATCTTTCTTGTGAGATTTGCTGCATGAAGCTGTCTTTGTCACGGGGTCAGAGAAAAGCAGAGCTGTAACACTTCAGATAAGCTGGGGACATCTTCTTCTCAGAGCTGCAACACTTCTACTGGGGAAACTTCTCCCCTCAGAACTGTGTGGTTCCTTAGTTCCAGACTGTGAGGGCACCTTTACTCTCAGAGCTGTGAACACTTTCATTGGGGTCACCTTCCCCACTTCAGAGTTGTGTGGTTCCTTGGCTCCAGACTGACAGGGCACCTTTCCTTCCATCTCTGAGCTGTGAACACCAACAATTAGACTCCAAGAAATAAATTACTTTTGATCAAAGAGACAGACATAGAACTATTTTCTCCAATATGTATAAACTTGTATTGGACTGTCTCAATTTTTGTAAGTCTTTTTTTTTTTTTTTTTTTGGTCTGTAGAATAATTTTCATTCATTTGAAATGTTGCACCTTCCAAAAGAATTCAAGGAGCTGGCAAGATGACTCAGCAGGTAAGAATGTTCACCATGTAGCCTGACTACTTAAATTTTATCTGCAGAACTACATAGTAGAAGGTAAAAACTGGTTCCTATCAATTGTTCTCTGACTGCCACAAACACACAGCATGCACAACGTGCACATGTGTGCACACAAGCGCACACTAAATAAAAAAGAAAAGTAAATTTAAATAAGTCAGAATTAATTTGAGTCTAGCTAAATATCTACCGAATGAATATACTTGGAATCTTAATTTTAACTTTTTGCAACTTGGTGTTCCAAAGTTATAATTTATTCTGCCATAATCACCCATATCAAGTAAAATTAAAAGGATAGAGGGTAGGCTTTTTTTTTCCACATAGTTTCTAGTCAGTTATTTTTCACCCTTAATGTAGGGACATACACATGAATGTTTCCAGTTTATCTTACTTGACATGGCTGAGGGTGTGGGAAGGAGCTAAACACTAAGGACTTTTCCTGTGTTCTACCTTAAAACATTGAAAACACATGCTTGGAAGTCAGGTTTGGTGTGGGTCACTTAGCACCACAAACAATGCAGAAAAATGACTGGAGAAATTCATTCATTTCTCCCTACAGCTCTCACAAGCATGTGAAATCAAAGATGCTCCTGAGCCTTGAGAATAGAAAGGATTGAAATTGAGCAACCAAGTCATGGTTTAATGAGATCAGGTCCAAGTGGCACAGAGACACAGAGAATTAACTATTAAAAGCAAATAACCAAGGACACATTCTAGTAGCCCATGCCACACGTGACAATTTGTAACTAAATATCTATGAATCCAGAGACCAAACCAGGCCACCTACTCCATGACATGATTCAAAAACACACTGCAAGGATCCTATGCACTTTTTCCCTGCGTGTACCACCACATCTTCTTACCAGAGAGGAGAGAGTAGTTAGCAATGAGTTTCCTCATGAGTTAGCAATGAGTGTTGTTTATGAACTACTTAATCCCCGATTCTTTGTTGTTACAATCTCATTGTGCTATCAGTAACTGTGACAGAAAGGCATAGAGGTGTGGCCTTCCCAGACCACCTTACTCACCTGGATAAGTTATTTGTAAATTCTTCTATGTATAGAAATTGTTATCCAGGCATAATGATTCACACCTTTAATCCCAGCACTTGGGAGACAGAGGTGAGTTCAATGCTAGCCCGTTCTACATAGTGAGTTCCAGGAGAGCCAGAGGAACATAGTGAGACCCTGTGAAAGAAAGAAAGAAAGAAAGAAAGAAAGAAAGAAAGAAAGAAAGAAAGAAAGAAAGAAAGAAAGAAAGAAAGAAAGAAAGAAAGAAAGAAAGAAATTACCTGCCCTGGTCCTTCCCTCCCTTTCTCTTTCCCCCTTTCTTTTCCTCACCTTTTCCATAAATATTCACCTCATTTAGTCTTCTTGAATGTCGTGTATGTATATATGTATAAATAATCTCTAATATATATGTATATATATATAGAGAGAAAGAGAGTCCACCATACATGAAATATATATATATATTAGTTCTCAATATTTATTTCATTTTTTATGTGTGCACCTGTGTATTGGTATATGCACATGCATGCTTGTACCTGCAGAGACCAGAAGTGTCAGATGCTCTCGAATTGCACTCACAGGCAGTGGTTGGTGGTAGAAAACAAACTTGATTCCTCTGAAAAACTAGCATATGCTCTTAACTGCTGAGCCATCTTTCCAGCCCAGATATAAAAGAAAACGGAAGTATTGAGGAATTTCACATGCTCAAGCTCGTGAATGACATACGAGCATCTCAGGCATCAAAATCAAACCTACCTGAGAAAAGTGTGAAAGGATAATAAACATCAAATCTGATCTCAAATACTCAAGGGTCCTTCATGGGGAAGGTGGGCAGGAAGAGCTCTGAAATGCTCTTTATGACAGGAGGACGATGAAAACTGACCTGCGTCTAGATGGCTCATTAGTGAGTAGAGTAGAAAGAAAGAATGGACAGCATTCCAGCTATGCTTATTGCCAAGTCCCTTTTATTCCCATACTCAAACTCAGTTTTGAGGAAAAATGCTAAGCCTCGGGCTCTGTGGTATGTGTTGTTTCCTCTGAGTATCGTGAGTTGATATTTATCATCCCCACATTGTCTTGGGGTCCACGTCCCAGATCCAGTTCAGTCCTTCAAAGATAAAAGGCTTTTCTCTAGTACTGAATAAAATTCAATATCTCTCTCCCTCTCCTTCTCCTTCTCTCTCTCCCTCTCCCTCTCCCTCTCCCTCCCTCCCTCCTTCCCTCCCTCCCTCCCTCCCTCTCTCTCTCTCTCTCTTTCTCTCTTTGTATGTGTGTATGTGTGTGTGTATTTTCCATTGACATATTGACATAATTTGATGTATTTATGATAAATAGCAATTAATTCCACTTTAACAAGTAAAGTTTCAAAGTTTAAAAGTCTTGTTTTTTTCTCTCTTTGTATCATAATTAAGGTTATAAAGAAAAAATTGCTTCTTTTTATTGAAAATAGATTTTTTTCATATAACACATTCTGATTACGGTTACTCTTCCCACAACTCCTCACGGAGCCTTCTCGCCTCCCCACCCATCCAAATCCACATCCTTTCCTGCCTGTCTATGACACCTATCAGTTAAAGTGAATCTATCCACATGCTCTTGAATCAACAGACAACCAAATTGTTTCTTCACTCCTCAAGTTCTGACTAGAGTGATTAAAGGCTAAGTTGAGAAAGTCACATGGTCTTTAGAATACAGCTTGCTAGGCACCCCTCAAACTGTTGCCACCAAGATGAAGAGTGCTGGCTTCTCTCACAGATTTTCTAACACACACTGAAGCCAGTTGGAAAGAAACTCCTAAAATTACAAAGAGAAAGGGGAATGTCTGTTCTACTTACGGAAGCGTGCCTTCACTGCAACCGCTGTTGTAGCATCCGGCTTATTGTTGTAAAAGAAAGATCTGGTAATGTTGGGCCGTGAATTTTCTGGATCTCCTGTCTGGAAGGCAATTTTGCTTTCTTCAGCATTTCAATAAGTTAGCTTTGCTGTTCTGCCAGAAGGCCTCTGATGAGAACACCCAGTCATTAGTACAAGTCTAAGGAGCCCTGTCCTATTTTCAGTTGAACTTGACCTGGAAGAAACACTACATGTGACTTGTTTAGAGAGAAGAAGAGAATTACTTCATATTCCTGCCACTGTCAGCTCATCTTAATCAGAAGAATTTTACACCAACAGGAACTCACGATATGACAAATTGCTGATGTGTAAAATCTCAGTGGAGGTGTGTTACTGCTTTATGGTGATGGAAAGACACTATTGTGAATAGACTTTCTTAAGACAGCCCTGTCACTTTGTCTGCTGAGATGAAGTAATTTCTCTGTTACTGAATCTTTAGATCTTACCTGGGAGAAAAGTGAGAAAATGCTTATATCACTTTTTAAGGAAAATGTGTGATTATATTTCCCCTTTGACTTGATCTTCAAATTGCAGAAATCTAACTTTACTTCTGCTCTACAATTATACAAAAGAAAGTAGTGGTTTTACTTGCTATGGATGATTTTAATTTTTTTAATTTAACAAATATTTTCATTTAGGGTTCTTCAAAGGCCTTTCAAGTTATCTATCTCTGGTCATCTTTTCAGATCCTCCACAATTGCCATTTATCAGGCACTCTCAGAATCGTGGCTACTTGCTTTACTACCCAGGGCTATGTTTCAGCATCATTGACTCTATGCTCTCTTTCATCAGAGAGCATTATTTATTACATCTACCCTGACCTCTGGTCCGCTCATAATGTTCTAAATGTATCTCATACTGTCTTATTCCATTTATTCTACTATAACAGAATAATACAGATTGGTTTGTTTGTTTGTATGTTTGTTTGATCATGAGACAGGTTTTCATGTAGCTCAGACTGGATTCAAACTCACTATGTAACCAAAAATTACCTTGGACTTCTGATCCTTATCTCACGTGTGCTGGAATACAAGCATATTCCATCATGCCTAGTTTTCGTGAAGCTGGGGACCAAGCTCAGGCTTCAGGATTATTAAATAAACAATCTACCAGCTGAGCTACATTCTCAGCTATGACTAGTTAACTTATAAAGAACAAGAACTTACGTTGTCATAGATCCTGGAGGCTGAGAACCCAACAGACTTGGTTTTCTTGTAAGACCTGCTCTCAGCTTGCAAGGTGATACCTTCATGCTGTGTTCTCCAGGAGAGAAGAGGACTATGTCCTCACATGACAGGAGACAGAAAAACAAATAAATGCTCACCCAGATGCTGGGAAAGGCCTCATCTACAAAGCACATAGTCCCTTTTATAGGGAGGAGCCCTCGTGGCTTCATCATCTTTTAAAGTTCCGACCTGTTAATACCATCACACTGGCCAAGCTTCTACACCACCTGCCTTTTAGAATGAACTCAATGAACTCAAGCCTTGCACACATTTACCTTTTCTCCAACATTCCTAACACACCCACTCTCCTGGTGTTACTCCATTTGATGACATTTCTAAGCAGGAAATCTGACCTCCCCGCATACAGCGCAGAACTTACCAACAGGTTCCAGTATAGTTGTAGACAGTACAACTGCCAAAGAGAACTGTCACAGGACAAAGCCAGAGGCCACGGAAACCACATGATAAGTATTCATTCCAGCAGAAGATGTAGAACTATCAGATGAAGCTCACCATCAAACAGAGCAGGGAAGCTTCAAAACAACTTCCAAGTTGTTCAGCGCTGTGTCTCTGGTGTGGTGTTTCCATCCTGCACTGTTACAAATGGGACTGTGTATCACCGTCACCTAGCTCCTAAACCTACACTGTCTCATGTGGTAAGACGGAAGTGAATGGTGACACTGTGCACAGTTTGTCTTTCCCAAACCTGATGGAGGCAGTTACGTCATCACCGTCTTCTGATGTATTAACCAGTTGAGAGTTTAGGCTTATCTTCCCAAGTGGGGAAAACGCTGCAAGCTTAATATTTGTTTGCAGACAAATGTGACAGAAACTGCTATTTGTACCCCATTCTCTCCTCTTGTTAATTTAACCCTAGGTATTAGTTACTTATAAAAAAAAAAATCATACCCTCCAGAAAGGAAAAAAAGTTTTTCTTAGTCTTCAATGTAATTAATGTGATGATGTGACTAAGTTCTGGTGAGAGGTTTGTAGAAGGGTGCTATATGGAACTCGGAAGCTGTGATCTTAAGAAGAATGTACTTGATGTCTTATCCCTTCTACTCTCCGGCATCCTGGAATGTGATGGAGTTTGGAAGTGATAGGAGTTGCTAGTCTAGCCATTTTGAACATTGAGAATGTTTTTATTTTAACCGTGGAGAATGGCTGATCCACAAGTGGAAGAAACCAGGGTCTCTGCTGAGAAAATGCATTACCCTGACGGCATTACCACTTAGCAGAAAAATTAACTTCTGACTTATTCGGATCATTATTATTTTTATTTTCCATTTTAGATGTTATGACAGGAACATTGTAAAAACATTTGATTGTTTATCCATAAAGCTGTGATGTTTGTTTCATAATTCAGAGTTAAGAACACATTAGGGCTGCAGAATGACTATGTATTTAAAGTATCATCTAAACTAGCTTCATAAAATTTATCTGTATTTATAATTCCAGCAAATATTATAATAATATTATATAATAAAAATATTGGTCATTATTTTGGAGCTACAACCTAAGAAACTGGGAGCAGTCATGTCAGGCTCAATAACAGCAGCCCTTAAACAAGAGCCCTTGAGCTTTATGCTGCTGGCCACATTTTCATTTTTTAACATTTTTATTTAACATAATATTTTTATTAATTATTTGAGAATTTCATACAACATATTCTGATCACCTGCTTCCTAATTCTCCTAGGACCATCCTCCCAACCCTGTGCCCTCAAAAAAAAAAAAAAAGTTCATTCTGTGTTTCTGTATACTCAATGGAGCATGTTCAGACTCCCTGTGGGTAATCCTTTAAAGAAAACAAACTCCACCCTCCCCACCCCGCCCTCACCCTCAATTAGAAGCCAGTGACTGTGAACAGAATCTCTATCACAATTTTGAAGGACTCTCTTCACTAGCATCATGACTGTTTCTTTCCGGGAGTTGGCACAGAAGCCCTCAATAGCTCTCATTCTCAGCCATGAATGAGTCTCAGTCATCAACTGCACTGAAATGGAAGCTCTCCTGCCCATAGCGGCTGGATCATGGACATCAGCATGGATTCCAGTAGCAACTTCATTCAGACATGGCCAAGATGACATTATGTAACTCTGTCTTTGCCATAATAATCACAACTGTGAGCAAATCACCAAAGTCAGCAATGAAATTCCAAGGTGTTCATTTCAATATTACCTTTAAGGTGCTGTCAAGCTACTGGTGAATTGTCACCACACCTTGTATATAAAGAATAACAAAAAGGTGCTTGCTTCATGTGATGAACTTGTATAGAGAGGGAGGTAAGTGGTTGGTGGAGTTTTCAAAGTGGAGTCTTTCATTTCTTAAAAGCTAAACTGCGAACATGATACCTATACTCCCTCAAAATAAATCACACTTAAATGACAAGAAACAAGGATATTGTACTGTATTTAACAGAGCTGTTAACACTTGGTTGGAAATGCCAAGAGCATAGGAGGTATAGAGATATGAAATATCTAGAGAGATATCTAAGTTCTCAAGGTATAGCTACTTGCTCTCTCTAGATATGGCAGACCTGTACATGGAATTTACAAGTCTGATATCTCCTTGCTGTCTCTAGAAATGACAGGCCTGTATATGGAGTTTAAAGGTCTGACATATCTCATCGCTCTCTCTAGATATGTCAGACCTGTATATGGAATATAGAGGTCTGACATATTCCTCTTTCTCTCTAGATATGAAATATCTACATATTTCTAGATTATATATTATTATATATCTAGATTATATATATAATATTATATATTGTATTTCTAGATATATCTAGATATGAAATATCTAGAGCGGTATGAAATATATCTACATGGAATATAGATATGAATATATAGACATATAGAATTTATTTGTGATATATTTTAGTACATATTTGATATTATATTTTTGATATATAAATATATGTGGTAATACATATGTATGAAATGTATCTATATGAAATATATAAAAATATATATGAAATATATTTGTGATGTATTTTTCATATATATTTGATATATTTTATATATTTTTTTGAAATATATTTGTGATATATAAATATACAAAAAAATATATATATATATATGAAATATATTTGTGCAGGATCTCATGATCAACTGGCATGGTAAAATACCCACCTCCTACACTCTTGGCAATTCAAACCAAAAATGGTAACTGCTCTCTTTTATACAGTACACTACCCTTGTCATTTAAGTGTGATATTTTTGGGGTGGGGTGTGTAGGTAATATGCTCACACCGTTTAGCTTCTAAGAATTGAAAGAATCTACACTGCAAAGTCCACTAACCACTTAGCTCCCTCTCTACACAAGCTCATAACATAAAGCAAGTATATTTTTTATTGTTTATACACAAGGTTGACACTTGTGATATATTTATAACATATATGTATGAGTATGTATATAATATATGTGAATATATGTAATACATATATATGAATATATATGAATAAATATATATTACATGTATATGAATATATATATTTATGAATATACCAATATGAAAATATAATATATAAATGGATATATATGAATATATGTCTTATATGAATATATAATATATATGAAAATATGTATGTGAATGTATATGATATGAATATATACATGAATATATAATATGTAATATAATACTATTTCTATATGACTGTATATATGAACATATGTAATATATAGCATATATATCTGAATATATATGTATGAATAACTATATATCATATATATGAATATATATGTGACTGTATATGAACAAATATGAATATACACATATTATATACATGAATACATGCGTGAGTATATATTTTATATACTATATATATTGCTCACATACATATGATACATATAATATATATAATATATAACATATACACGATATGTATATGAATATATATATGTCAATATCTGTATGAATATCTATATGACTACATATTCATATGTAGGTATCATACATGTATTCATATAGATATCAGTATACATATATCATATGTATATTCATATATATATAGCCATTATTATGTATTCATGTATATATTTCAGGTATAGATATTGTGTATGTATGTTCATATCTATACGTATATGCATACTCATTTATGTATACTATAAATATTATAAATAAATATTATAAATTATATATAAGTTTTATAAATAAATAAATATAAATAAACATTATGAATATTCATAGGTATATATTCATATACGGATATGTATGTATTCATATGTATATGTTCACATATGGTTATCATATGTATACTCACGTATATACTCATATATGGATATCTTATGTGTATATTCCTATGTATACATTCAAATATGGATATCATATGTGTATATTCCTATGTATACATTCATATATGGATATGTGTATATTCCTATGTATATATTCATATATGGATATGTGTATATTCCTATGTATACATTCATATATGGATATCTTATGTGTATATTCCTATGTATACATTCATATATGGATATCTTATGTGTATATTCCTATGTATCCATTCATATATGGATATCTTATGTGTATATTCCTATGTATCCATTCATATATGGATATCTTATGTGTATATTCCTATGTATACATTCATATATGGATATCTTATGTGTATATTCCTATGTATACATTCATATATGGATATCTTATGTGTATATTCCTATGTATACATTCATATATGGATATGTGTATATTCCTATGTATACATTCATATATGGATATCTTATGTGTATATTCCTATGTATACATTCATATATGGATATCTTATGTGTATATTCCTATGTATACATTCATATATGGATATCTTATGTGTATATTCCTATGTATACATTCATATATGGATATCTTATGTGTATATTCCTATGTATACATTCATATATGGATACCTTATGTGTATATTCCTATGTATACATTCATATATGGATACCTTATGTGTATATTCCTATGTATACATTCATATATGGATACCTTATGTGTATATTCCTATGTATACATTCATATATGGATACCTTATGTGTATATTCCTATGTATACATTCATATATGGATACCTTATGTGTATATTCCTATGTATACATTCATATATGGATACCTTATGTGTATATTCCTATGTATACATTCATATATGGATACCTTATGTGTATATTCCTATGTATACATTCATATATGGATATCTTATGTGTATATTCCTATGTATACATTCATATATGGATATCTTATGTGTATATTCCTATGTATACATTCATATATGGATATCTTATGTGTATATTCCTATGTATACATTCATATATGGATATCTTATGTGTATATTCCTATGTATACATTCATATATGGATATCTTATGTGTATATTCCTATGTATACATTCATATATGGATATCTTATGTGTCTATTCCTATGTATATATTCATATATGGATATCTTATGTGTCTATTCCTATGTATACATTCATATATGGATATGTGTATATTCCTATGTATACATTCATATATGGATATGTGTATATTTCTATGTATATATTCATATATGGATATCTTATGTGTATATTCCTATGTATACATTCATATATGGATATCTTATTTGTATATTCCTATGTATATACTCATATATGGATATCTTATGTGTATATTCCTATGTATATATTTATATATGGATATGTGTATTTTTCTATGTATATATTCACATATGGATATCATATGTATGTATTCATATATATACTTATATATCCCTATATGATATTATATGTGCATATTCATACTTATATATTCATATATGGATATCGTATGTATATATTCATAGGTATATATTCATATATGGATATCCATATCTGATATGGATGCATATATGGATGTCCATATATAGGTCCGTATATATATATTCATATCCATATATATTCACATATATTCATATATACTCATATATATCTTACATCTGTCTTACTTGTCCATCTTATGGCTATCTGGATTGGTGCTCTTGAAAATCTCCTGGCTGGAGTGGGAGGGTGTCTCTGACCATTTTACCTGCCCTTGAGACCTTTGTTCTCCTGCCAGCTCAAACTTTACGCTGCCCTGATTGTGCTATAACTTTGTGGGGATGGTTCTTTTCTCAGGAGAAGGATGGATTTTTGTGAGTGGTCATGAGGGGAGATCTGAGGGTGATGGGTGGGGCTGGACATTAGAGGGAGGCAAGGAGTTTGGTCAGGATGTATTCTGTTAGTTCTATGAAATAAGACAAATTTAAAAAATAAATAAATAAAAAATCAGCCAGGAAGAGGCTATGCTTGTGAGTGTGTGTTTGTGCTTGAGGGCATGTGGGTGTGTGCTAGGGGTATAATAGAAAGTTGAGAGAGAGCAGGAGGAGGAATGAGAGGTTAGCATAGACAGAAGAAAATCCAGATGTATTTTGAAAGCTTTTAAAGTATTCCTATTGACAAGTCGTACTGTTTTCTTAAAACGAAGGCAATGCTATGCCTCAGTAACATTAAACAAATAAAAACTTTTCCCTTCACCCTCCAACCTCTGGTGTTTCTCAATATAAAAGCTTATGTTTTGCCTGTGTCACCACACCATGAGTTCCCCAACGGGAATTTGCACCGTGCAATCCTTCAGGGTCAGATATCTTTCATTTTGTGAAGCTCAGTCTTTGGTCTACCATCTCCGCTGCGAAAGGCACACACAATGAGAGCAGAGCCTCAAACCACGTGATTTTATGTTAAGTCATGTTTTCTGGCGCACTCCCACCCCTGTCCATTGGCCAGCACAGAGTTCTATGACCCAATCCAACTTCGACAAGGCTCAGACAGAAAAACAAGGCTTCCTGAACCCCTGCCCCCACCCCAAGAAAAAGATGCAAAGCTTTTGTCGAACACACAACACTGTTGTTTGCTTTCTGATTTGTTGAGAACACTGGGGTTGTCAACTCTGAAGGTTAAAGTCTTTACTGAAATGTAAAGGAGGAATAAATCACTGTCCATATTGTTTATTTATTTTGGTTTTAAAATACTATTCCTTTTACTTTTGAGATTATATCATTCCCCCCCTTCCCTTTTCTCCCGCCAGATGCTCCCGTATACCCTCATTGCTCCTTTTCAAATTCATGGCCTCTTTTTTCATCATTTGCTTTTAAAAAGATGTATCTACCTTTATTTTTTAAATTACATGTATGTAATCGGATCTGTACATTAAGCGCAGGTGCCCAAGGGGGCCTGAAGAGGACATCAGGTCTGGAGCTGGTGACATATTTGCGAACCTCCGGGGATGAGTACTGGAAGCTGAGCTCTGGTCCTCTACAAGAACAATACAAGCTCTTAACGGCTGATCCATCTCTCCAGCTCCCAATGAGTATTTATTATCATTATTAGTTCTTCTTCTTCCTTAAAGATTTATTTACTGATTCTCACTTTTATGTATGTATGTTTCCCTGAGTACAGGAGCCCACACAGGCCAAAAGGTGTTGGGTCACCTGGAACTGGAGGTATGGGAAGTGAGATCCCACGTGGGGTCTGAGAACCAAACCCACGTCCTCTGCAAGAGTAGTAATTCCTCTTAACCAGCGAGTCATCTCTCCAGCTTCCATTAAGTTACATTTTAAAAGTATACAGCATACATATGAAGATCAAAGGACAATTCTCAGGAGTGAGTTCTCCTCTGTCTCCTTGTGGGATTCTGTGACCGACTCAAGTTGCCAATCCTTCATCAAGTGTCTCTTCTTACTGAGCCATCTTGCCAGCCTTTCATTGAGTTTTTATACACTACAAAATCTCCATTGCTCATCCAGTCCATTTCTCGATGGTCTTATATGGATGAGATAGATTTCCTTATTATCCCTAAGTTGCAGAAGAGAAAAGTGAGATTCATCTAAGAATTTGGCAAGTGTCAGTCATCAGCTGCCGGAGTCTGCTCTCTTACCACACCATATTGTTTCTCCAAATATGTGTGTGTGTGTGTGTGTGTGTATATATAATGTTGATTTAGAGGACCTTGTTTCCTTGTTCTCATGCCTTCTCTCATATTATATTCTCATATAAGAATATACATTACATATATACATGTATTCTCATATATATAAGAATATATACATATTCTCATATAATGATATATTCTCATAAAATATATGATTTGGTTTTCCTTCCTACTCCTCCTCCCAGGGTCTCCCCACCTCCCCTCCCATCTGGATCCACTCCCTTTCTGCCTCTCACTAAAAAACAAGCAGGCTTCTAATGGATAACAATAAAATATAACAAAATAAAACATAAAATAAAGCAAAAACTATCATATTGGAATTGTACAAGCAAAACAGAAAGAAAAGAGCCCAAGAAAAGGCACAAGAATCAGAGACTCACTCTTTCACATATTCAGAAATCGTATTAAAACACAAACTGGAAACCATATTTATTTGCAGAAGACCTGGTACAGACCCATGCAGGCCCTGTGCACGCTAACTCAGTTTCTGTGAATTCATATGTGCACGGATCATGTGGATTTAGAGGTCCTTGTTTCCTTCAATCCTCTCTGGCTCTTACATTCTTTCTGCTTCCTCTTCCTGTGTGCTCCCTGAACACTGCAGAGAGGGATCCCATAGAGGCATCCCGTTCATGACTGAGTGCTCCAAAGTACTATCACTCTCTAAACAACATCTGCCTGGGGTCTACGCATTGGTTCCCATTTGTTGCAGGAGCAAGCTTCTCGGATGATTGCTGAGGAGGTAGAAAGACTGTACAAGCCAAAGGGGATGAAGGACACCAAGAAAACAAGACCTTCTACATCAATAAACTTGACCACAGAGACTGAAGCAGCATGCACTGGGCCTTCACAGGTCTGCACCAGATGAGGTCCAAGAGCTGCAAGTACAAGTGGGCACACACCCCCGTCTCTAACCTGAAGCTATCTCCAATTGGTCATACGCAAATGAAAATTTGGTTTTCTTCAACAGAATTTCACTGGGGAAATCACAGGTAAGGGTAGGCTGCATGCCCAGCAGTAGATAGGCAAGAGAAAAGGAGCTCAACAGCATCTTTGGGGTTCCTTGTCTCATGACGTCATGTCTTGGCTTTTCCTTTTTTGAAAACTTTATCTTATTAATTTTATTATTATTTATTATTATAAATTTTATTTTATTATTTTATTATTATTATTATCTTTTTAATTTTTATTTATATATTTTCTTTCTCTCTTTTTACCCTACAGGTCCTTTGTGTAAGTATTATGGTTTCTAGTTTATTGTTTTTATAGGATTTTTGAGTGTGTGAACATGTTCTCATGCCTTCTCTTGGACTCTTTTCCTTCTTCTTGTTTGTCTTGTCCAACTCTGGTGTATTAGTTTTTGTTTTATCTTATTATATTCTATCCTATTATTATCCCATAGAAGTCTGTTTTCTAATGAGAGACAGAAAGGAGGCGGATCCAGATGGGAGGGGATATAAGGAGGAGCTCGAAACAGTAGAGGGAGAGGAGGCCATGATCAGGATATGTTATGTGAGAAGAAAATCTATTTTCAACAAAAGAAACAAATAATTTTTGTTACTATTTTGCAGTGCTGGTTATTGCATTTAAGACCTCGTATGGGCTCCATGAATGTTCTATCACTCAGCTATACCGTCAGCCCCAGACACCTTCTAAATTTTAAAAATAGTCTAAGTTGAGATTTTGGCTTCTTGCAGAGCAATGAATTCCATCCAATAGTCAAGATCTTTCTTCTCTCTGGCCTTCTTCTTGTGACCTGATGTTACAGTTTGGATATGAAGAGTCCATGACAAAGCTTCGTGTGTTGACAGTTTGGTACCCAGCTGGTACCATTGAGAAGCAACCGGGACATCAGGGTCCTCACTTCAATCGTTCCTACAAGTTCACACAAGTAGGCTCCTGGGAGGGTGGCCTGATTAGAGGAAGGAGGTCTCTGTGCTGAACCTTGAAGAGTCATCTAGTTGGCCAACAGAAAACGAACTCAACAGCATTATTGGAAGTTCTTTGTCTTATAATGTCATGTCAGGTTTAGGGGGTGGGTTGTTTGCTTTTCTGTTGTGTTTTTATTTACTTTAATTTTATCTTATTTTAATTTTATTTTTTATATGTATTTTTTCCTTTTTTACCCTACAGGTCCTTTGTGTGCCTATTATGGTTTCCAGTTTAGTTTTCCCACGGAATTGTGCAAGCAAATGGATCTCTGCTTCCATGTCTGTTTCATGTGCCTTTCCTTGGATTCTTTCCCTTCTGTTTCTTTGTCTTCTCCTGTTCTGATGCATTAGGTTTTGTTGCATCTTGCTATATGATACATAAGAGAAAATCCATTTTTCAATATAAGGGAAAAAAAGAAGAAACTCAAAAGGAAAGAGAAATATTCCCAACCACTGAGTATGTTTTTCTGAGCTCTATGGATTTAGAGACGTCAACACAAACCATCATTAAATTGTGCGATTTGGTTGGTTCCCTTAATGTAAGGTACCTTTATTTTAGTCCTGTCGGAGCTGCATAATATTGCTGATTCTTTAGATGTGAAATAAACAAGGCCAACAAAACAATAGTGGTGCAATATATTTTCTTTATTTAAAAAAAACTGTACTTGAACAGCAGCTGTGGCTTAAAAAAAAAAAAAAGTTATTTTCAGTGTACGAAGAGAAACTGACAGAGATGAAAAGTACGAGTCCATCCTTTCCCAGTACAGGCAACAAACTGTTCTTCAGTTCAACATACAACTGGGACAAAACCCACGAATCAAACGCTAAAACATCTTCTGAATGTTCTCATAGAGAGTACTTACAAATGCTATGTACAGGTTGACTTGACAGAGTACGCTTTTAGAAGTTTCCCAGATAGACGTTCAAAATTCTAACCATCTACAAGAATAAGTGGTTGGCAGTTTCAAGGGAATGGTCACAGTAATTAATGCATCAATAAGCTCTATTACTATCACAATGAGTAGGAAGCTTAAGGTACGATGCACCTTCCCATGGCTTAGGGTCTGTTTCTCATCTTGGACCGCTTTGATCATCTATAAGGATGAGAATGAACACTTCACATGCTATGTACTTAAGATTAAACGCCAATATCAGTACTGCAGTCAACACTGACCATATATTTTCTCAAACTTAAAAACAAATGCAGAGAATGCACTACAGGTTTTTTTTTTTCAGCATTTCAAAGAGTACATTGAAGCTGGCCACTTATTTCTGAAGCCCTGATGGACAGGTGCGGGGGTTTCTCGGCCTCAGAATACAGGTGCTTATTTCTTGCCACAGTCACCATCATTACTGTGACTCTCTCCATCCATAACATGGGCACTAGTAAATCTGGAACTGCTCTGTTTGAGAGAACAACAACATTTTTGAGGTGCACATCTGCTAACATCAGGCTGTCTTCAATAGCTCCCCAGTGCTATTCACAGGCAAGAATGATGTAGAAAGTCTAAAACCCCTGACCCATACTCTCCAAAGCCAGACTTGGATTTGTATAGATTTACCTACATTTCAACAATGATCACTGGGACAGAAATGTTTAATGCTTACCTCGGGACACTCCAGGTATGTGTTAAAGATGAAGCCCATTGGGAAAGGGAAGAGCTTCAATGGATAGAGTATGAATCCAGCTGAACTTCAAACCAGAATGAACTATTGTATTGTGCCTCTTTAGAAAATGAGTAAAGATTCTGCTGCTTTTGAAGTAAAACCAAGTACCACAAGAATACAGCCAATGTTCAGAAAAATCTCAAATATAATGTGACTTTCATCATATACCTTTACAAAATACTTTAGATGGGAGATGGATCTTTTGTACCCAAGAATACACATGTATATGCAAAGATACGTGTATGCATGCATGTATTTAAATAGATGAATGGGTGATAGGCAGTTGGATGGATATAGATGATAAAGAGAATTTTTCCTTACATCTATGGGAGTATTTGTTTATCATTTCACAATTTAGACAACACACTTCATATCAAGAAAACACCACCCCTAAAAAGACTGAAAACAACATTGGAGTAGTAGAATTACACTTCCAGTGGATTTAGATTAAATTGGAGAGTCTAGCCCAGCCCTTCTCTGGGCTACACTCAACACAGAAGCATAAGTATCTGAAACAAGACCACCTCTCCAGGCTTCTCTGAATATGCATCTACTCCAGACACCTCTCCCTCATCCTCCCACAGATAGAAAATCGTATACAGCAATTATACGGTGTTCTCAGTTCACCCCATTACTTATCTTGCTGTTTATTTAATCCTGCACCCTTGACTTTCTCTTTCTATGCCCTACTAATAGGACCATGCCTCTTTCCCTTGATTTCCTCACTCTTCCCATAAAGATACCTACTAAATACACTCTGATGATAATACCTAATGTTACATGATAATCAATGACTGACATGCCATTATATAGTTCTCTCTGTTAAGTTTGATTAGAGAAATGTCAGGGGAGGGGATGTTAAAGGAAGAAGTTTGATTATATAGCACCTAGGATATTGCAAATGTGATTGTTATAGAAAATATCTTACAAATATGCTTTGCTCAATACCTTCTGGTGACCTCCCCTAGACTCTACCCCCAAGCCTTCAATCTGGATTCCTCTATCCTGATTCATCCCACTTTGAATTATTGTTAATGCTGATGAGAAGTCTGAAGCGTTTTGGGGATTCCCTGTTTTCATCTGATGTTTTGCCTCTTTAAAATGTTTTGCTTCTATGTGAGATAAGATATTGTATAGAAGGGTACATACCATTCTATTCATACCAAGATAATAATAAGAAATAGTGACAGATTTATTTTACTGTTTTTACACTTGTAATATTGTTCTATTTGTACCAATAAAATTGTGTTGCTAACATCATTTGAAACTTCCAAGTTTCAAACATTTAAAAATTCTACCTGATATTTTTGAAGTATCTTTAGCCTCCTTAGAGTGAACTAACACATCTGTTTGGTCTCCTTTTGATGTTACGACAAACTTAATTGTAGAAGAAATAGTCTTCCAGCAAGAATTCAATTTGTCAGTTGAAATATTTGCAATCTTTATAAAGCTTACTCTGAAGTCAATGAGTGGTGATGCTGCACTTGGATACTGAGTAAATCTCAAATAACAAGTTTTTCCAGAATAGTGTGATGGATAACGCACAGACATTACAAGACAGAGAACTACAGAGCTCAACTTCAGATCAGGGAGAAGCCCCAGCCCCTACACACACCTCCCAGTGCCGAGCACTTCACCTTTTACTGATTTTTCTTTTCCATCTCTGCAACAAACTATAAGCTGCATCCTTTTACGTCCTGTTCCCTTGTGTCCCCAGACTTTCGGTCATGCATTCCCTTTTGGTTTGCAAAGAGGATATACTCCCTCTTCCTCTTTCTAAATGTGATTTATGGGAGGGAGGGCCTATATGTGTGAGAGTGGTATGTGTGTGAATGGTATATGTGGGGACCCACCTCTCCATTTGCTAATGGAAGCCAGAGAAGGTCCTGCTCTATCACTCTCTGCCTTTTGAGAGAGGATCTCTAACTGGGAGCCAACAAGTCTGCTGTCCCCCACCCCCTCACCCTACCCATTACTGGGATTACAGGCATGCAGACAAACCTGGCTTTTTTGTGGGTGCTAGAGATTTGAACTCAAGTCTTCAAAGTGGTACAGTAAATGCCTTACCCACTGAGCCATCCCTTCTGCCCCTTCTCTTCTTATTTATGAAGTTGTTACTGCCAATTGTCTATCATCTTAACAAATCTGCCAGAAGTAACCTCAGCATATCATCCATTCATGTTCTACCCTAAGGTCCCCTTTTCTCTCGATAATATTATTGTGGAATAACTTCCATTTGCGGGATATTTTACACAACACCCAATTAACTTCCAGAAGTTCTGCAAGAGAAAAAGCCTAGACTCATGATACCCTCTCCAGTTCTATTTCTGACTTGCTGTTACATTCATCAGGTCTTAGGAGAAGGTACTTTTGGCTCTTTCTCTGCTCTGGCTTTATTGTTTCCATCATCAAATTACATGTAGGACTTGGTAGATTCATGTATTAGATCATCTGATCACCAAAAAGGAAGCTAAGGGTTATGTACCAATTTTCAGATAAGCACACTAAGGCTCACAGACATTGAGTTATTCCCCCAAGGACACACTGTAAAAGCAAGAGAAGTAACTCCACAACCCTAAAGAGAGCTCACAGTAGAATCAGTGCTGACTGCTGTATTTTGTTGACACCATCTTTTTAACAGCAAGCTATAAGTTTACACCTCTCCTAATTATGAGAGTGAATATAATAAATAATGGGACTGAGATTCTTCACTCTGTGTCTTTCCTCTTTTAATCTACCTGGAGACATTTCCTTTTAATCACCTGCAATGAATAATTGCTCATTACATAATTTTATGGCCCAGATACAACACTAAAACCGATTGAATTACCCTTGGTAATTATAGCACATAGGAAAAAAATTACATTTGCTTACCTTGACCTACTTGAATGAATTCATAATGCTCATTCTTAACAGCCATCCCACCAAATGTTCCCTACCTCCATGCAAGTGTGGCTCAATCAGAATTAAAAAAAAAAAAAAACCCAGTGAATCAGAGGTGTTTAGCTTCTTTTGCAAAAGCTCTGTCAATGTTGCTGCTTAATTCTATGTAGCCATTACACAACTGTCCTGCTTCCCATGATGCGTTGAACATACCTGAATACTTTTAAGTTTTTGCAAAAGTTTGTACTCGTTGGATAATATAACTAGTATGTTATCTGGGAGGAAACACTTTGACCTCAAAGAAGGAATAATATAGATGACACACCTTTCCTTCATGACTCTATTCTGCCCTTTCCAACCTGCATCCAGAGACTATTTCTCTCACAAGAGAAAAGGGCTAGAGTTTACAAAGCACAGCAGGTGAGATGGGCATCACAAGGAGCAGCAGCAAGTCTCCACAGTCTGAATGAGTAAAGGAATGTGGGTGCCATGTATAAGTCACCCCCACATTTCCTTACATGCTAATGAAAGAATGAGACCCTGCCTCTAAGATAGTCTGAGAAAAGCATTCCTGGTAGAACATTTACCTTTGTCAAGTGGGTTTGGATAAAGATGTCATCTCTACATCTCATTCCTCAGCCTTTGAAGCCCTATTGACTAAAACAATCTGGGTTTGGGGGTACATCCTATTTATTAATGCAATATTCACTGTGCAGCAGAAAGAAATTTGCCCCAGACATAAAGGGTTCCAATTCCAGTCCCACACTATGCTTGTGACCTTGGGTAAGGCAAATACATACTCTGCTTTAGCTGCTAAACAGGAAAAGTCTACTTTTCCATCCCTTATCACAAGTTATTGGAACATTTTGTTAAGACAAAGGAGCTTTACAAGAGCACACAGTATGATGTTAACTGAAAATATTAGTGTTAACAAAGTCCTAGTGGCTCTAGCATAATGGGTTTTTTGTTGTACCTTGTCACCACAAGGAACTTGAAGTATGTCAGAACCACCAAAGGTCCTTCAGGTCATCAGCTGCTGTCAACTCCCCTACACATGCAATGTGGTGGTTAAGAACTCAGGCTCAGGGCTGTTGCACAGCCCCAGAAAACTCTGCACAAGTTCATGTGCTGTGGAAGCATTTTCTATTTCTGCATTTCCATTCCCTCTTCTGAAATGGGATGATGTGTTCATGAGCAAATCCCAATGAATTTGACTATTATAAGTAAGGCTTAAATGAAAGAACTGACCTGTATAAGAGGATTTAACCTCAAATCCAGAACACAGTGAGTCCCTGATCAGTGCCATCAATATTATCTCCTCAAATGTCTTCCATTTGACAAGAATAAAACCTCCTAGCAATAAAGATTTCCAGAATCTATTAAGTTCAGGAGTGCTCAGAACCATTCATGTACAGGCCAACTCTTCAAAATGGAGAAACATTATCTATGCTTTGCATGATGTGTTCGCTTTCTTTCTGCAAAAACTTGGCAGGCCCAGGTTTCAGAGGATCATGCTTCGGGAAATATTGCTCTCACAAATCAGATCTTCATTAAACTATGATGTTAATCTCCTCAAAATATAGAAAGAGGGCCAGAGAAAGGGCTTGTCAGGTGAAGGCAGCTGACACCACGCCTGACAACCTGAGTTCAAACCCAGAGACCTGCGTGGAGGAAGGAGAGAGCCTCTTGCCTCTTGTCCTCAAACCTCCACGTGCACGCCATGCAACGTGTGCTTCCCCACCTTGGAACACACAATGAATAGATTTAATTTAGAGAATTGTTTAGATATAAGGAGATGAGGAAGAAAGGAAATGGAGGGATGCATCTAGTTTTTATTTCTAACTCACGCTGAATCTCAAGGCTCTTTGAGTTTTTTCCTCCCTGTGACATTCCTATTTTACTTGCCCTCTAGCCAGGCTTTTGAGAGAAGAAAGGTCGTATGCAGTTAGCCTTTGAGGAAGTTGGGTGGTGAATATAAAGTATCTCATTACACTATTTATCTGTACAATGTATCCTCTTTCATGAGTGTTTTAAAAGCTCCGCAGAAGTCTTAGAAACAAACAAACAAAACAAACTGAAACACACAAGAAAGAAATGGCATGGGTACAAACAGACAGGATCTCATTATTTTTAGTGTGTTTATGTATTATATGTATTATGTACATTTGTGTATTCATTTTGCATGCTTTGTTGGGGGCGGGGGTTGTGCACACATGTCCCATGCATGCAAGTGGCTTCCTGAGGAAAACGTGCCCGAGTCATTTCTCTCCTTCTTTAGTATGGGAATCAAACACAGCTGAGTAGGCTTGGTGGTAGGCACTACTACCCTCTGAGCCTCCTTACCAACCCTTCTTTTTAATACATACAGGTCTAAGACAAATGGCTACTGCCCTGGGTTTACACAGCTATTCAAACAAAGGTAAATGGTTTGCTTCCTTGGATGACGCTCTTCTCACACTTTAAAACCAAAAGAGGCCATGCATGGCGATAACATTCAGGGAAAAGGACTGTGGAGGGATGGGAGCATACGCTAGTCATACTCTCGACCTTCCTGCAAAAGCGCTTTGCATTTTAAACCTGGAGCAAAAGTTGCATCTTTCACTGAGTCTTCTCTCTTCCCTGCCTGCCAGATTCGCTACTATAGTCAAAGCCAAGGGTAAGTCTGACAGGACTAATAACATAACCAGCTCCTGTGCAATAGTGAACTTGACCTGTAGACCTGTGTCTGGTCTTCATTCTAACTGAAGAAGCAGTCTTTTGGGAGGCCCAGGTTTCCAGCTACCAGGGAATCCTAAGGCACTTTCACTTGGGACCAGAATCCACTCCACTTGCCAAAGTGCTAATTCATTATAAGAATTATGTTTTATACTAAAAGTGAAATGAGCAAGCAGCGATCACTTCTTGCCTTTGGGAAAAATTCTCCTAACTGCTCTTTTGTTCCGAATGCTGTGGTTTTCAACATTCCTAGTTGTTTCTAATGATGAACGATTCAACATACTGACATTTGTGAATCACGCAATTTTCTGGCTTCCCACTCACTTTGGTGCATTCGCTAACCTGCCTGTCACCAAGGTTTGCATCCACACATTAGTCATGTCCCAACTGGCCAATTTCTCAACCTCCTGGAGGCCACTGTCACTCACCCAGCTTTGTGTTCGTAATTCAATCAAAGGCACTTGGGTTTGTTTCCACCCTCTGAAGTTCCTGTTTCCTCTCACCCCCAGCCAGGCACAATGACTTTTCACCTAAGAGATACCTCTAAAAATTAAGGTACCTGATTTTGTTCTGGTTTACAGGTCCAAAAAAACAGAATCACGGAGATAATGGCTCTCCAATGTCGCAGCAGATAGATTCAGCTCGACCTGTTTGACTGCAAATATTCTAGACACTTTAAGGAGGGACATCCTCAGGGATTTTAAGAAGAAGTAATTCAACTTCTGAAAGGAGACATGTTTACCTACATGAACCCACAATGCGCGTCCAGTCACAAAAAATACATTTCGCCAGTCCACACTTACATCTGCATAATAAAGACAAGTCATATTCCAGATGTGGCCTGAAGCTGCCCTACGTGGACACGCATGCACCCTGCCAGGCTTTCCAAATGAGTTTTCACGAGACTAGGTTGGCAAAATCAGGAATCCTTATTCACTAAGCAGGGGTATGCATTGCTGGCCGTAAAAAGGTGGGTTTTTAGCACTCAGTAACTCTGTCACTGTCTCAAAAAAAATAATGGGTTCTGGTGTTGCTAAGCTATGCCTTCGTTTTATATTGTTTGTTAATTTCTTTCTCCTAACAGGATAAATATGATAAAGGTAAGAAATCAGAAAGCTAACATTTGCAAGCCACCTTCTCTGCATATACCAGACATGTCGTAAGCATTTTGGTCATGCCTTTTGCCATGGGCAAGTTGATTGTCCCCCTTTGTAGTTTAACAAAATTAGGGTTCAGCAATAAACAACAACAAAAAGCACAATTAAATGCAACCATAAATGTCCCGTGTGTGTGTGTGTGTGTGTGTGTGTGTGTGAGAGAGAGAGAGAGAGAAAAGGATGAAGACTGTGTGTGGCTCTACTTCTCAAGAACTCCCCCTCTGCCCACAGACAGTCCTGCAGATTCTACTCCGCAGGTGCCTTTCACCCAACTCACTTTCTGTGCCTTCTATCGACCACAGCTCTTCTTCAGGTCCCTCTTCTATATGACTTTTATCATCATCCAGCACTTCTTTTTCTTATAACCATTGCCAGGAATGAAGTTTACCCTCCTTAGAGTAGACTACAGATTTGTTCAAAACCTCCTGCCTGGTCACCTAAACCACCTGATGTCCTACATCATCGAGCATGAATCCGCTGGGCACAAAGGGTTCTCCAGCTTCTGTTCAGAGCTCTCTGGGGCCAGCTCCTTCCCCTTTCACTATGCTTAGAAGTTTAACTTATTCTTTAAGACTCTGAAGAAGTCACATTTCCTCCTTGAAGCCCAATTCTCTCCATTCCCTAACTTGGCCTTTCTTATTAGAGATTAAGTGACCTGAGAATTACACCCGTCTTACTCGATATTACAAGCCAGTTGCTAATGGACTGAAGGTGGTACAGCTAACCAGAGTAGAAGTTACTTCTGAAGGGAGCTTTAGCAATGTTCTTTTCCATATGCCTGCTGCTTAAGACTGCTGGAGTCCAGACAAGCTCTGTGCTAGTCGCTTGTGAGTTCAAAACAAAGAAACCTGTGTCCTTGCGCCTGTCCTTTGAACACGTTCAGGGAACCTCTTGTCCCACGTTCAGGGACAGTGAGCTTATGACATTGTGAAGTCTAAGGATTTCACCTGATCAACAAAGAAGAAAAAAAATTAGTCAAATAAAACTTTCCCATGGGTGGGGGAGGGAACATCTTTATCATGGTAGTTCTTTCATTAGCTCTATGATGGACAATCTGCCCTCAGAGCAGATTTCTTAATTAAACTGAATTGATCTGTGCCAAACTCCATATCACATTTGCTAAATCAGTTTAAAGAAGAGGCCATCTTGTGTATCAGACTCCTGACTGCAAATATATATAAATCCACATTGCAGCCTACTGTTCTAGGCATAATTTTGAACCCTAGGGAAATAAACTAGGCCTTTCTTTCCAAGCTGACTGACATGTTTCATTTCAGAGTGAACAGAAGGGAAGCTCTTAGGCAACTCCATGAATTTAAGCAAGCAAGGTTCTTATTGGGAGGGAAAGAAATTCTACTGCGTGTCAGTAACCTAAGCCTGGAGTTTTAAAATAGCAAACAGTATTCATTTTGATACCCAGGTTTCATGCCCAGTTAAGTACCAACTCTAGCTCATTTTTATTTCCAAAACAGCTTTAACTTTTAATGACCACTTCTCTATAGCCCAGGCAACACTCTTTGGACCTTCATCAGCTCATACTTGAGTTAATTTTGCCCTTAGTCCTTCTTAAAACCAACAGTGTTTCTAAATCATAAACTGTATAAGAATTAGCTGGGACATTCACTTGAACACAGACATACAGATACCAGTTCATCAAGACTGGAATGGGGCCAGGCAATTCACCTGTGAAATAAGCATAGCAGGCAATTATGAAATAGGGCCTTATTTAAGCCAGAAAAAGGACCAACGTGTCTGTCATCTAAAATGGAAATCTGAAAGTAACTTATGTGCACTGAAAACTCATGCTTTCCCACACCAACTAGAAATAATGGAAGCTTCTGGCCTCAGTGGCATGATGTTCAAATACCTTCATGACCCCTTTCCTTGAATGCTACCCAACGTGGCAGTATCTCCAGAAACACTATTCTAGAATGTGTGGTGTGCTCATCCTCACGGAACTCTCTTGTTTTAAGACACTCCCACAGGCTATTTCCAAACAACTCTTACCTGAGACATCCTCTTCCAGGATTACCCTTGGCTCCATCTCCTCCCCCTATCATACAGTTCAGAACAGTCCCTTTATATTCTTACAGATCCCTTGGTAATGTCAACCATATCGTCCCCCATAATGCAATGCAACCACCTACTTGCCCATGTTTTTTCTATCACACCATGTCTTCTTTTCATACAAGAAGCACACTTTGTTTTGTTCCTACCTCCTCTATATAATGCACTCAATAAATGCTGTCTTCTTGAATTCATTTTCAGCTGTAATTGCAGTCCCATACAACTGATTCCTTCTCCCATAAGGTTAGAGATGGATCTACAGGGTCTTATAAGGAACGGCAAATCAGTTCTTAGTTCTCCATGGCATTTGTAACAACACCACAGAAAGGAAAGTATTCTTAGGGCTGTAGGCAAAGATGTTAAAGCAAGCAAGAAGAAAGAAGATAATCTAAATGGGGAATAAACCTCTGTTAACCTCAGAGCACAGGTGCTACAAGCCAAGTGAGAGAGGCGAAGTACAGCTCTTCCATGAGAAGACCACGTAAATTATCTATGCCTTGGTTTTCTGATAGAGAACAAAGAATGTCCACTAGGATTTTTAAGGCAGTGAAGAAGATCGTGGCAAAGATTTTCTATAAAGTATGAAAGTACATGTTTTATAAAACCTGAGATAAAGGTTGGGGAGTTAAACACCTTTTGCAACATAGAGTCTCTCAGCTATTCGAAATGTACAATATAGAAATGAATAGGCAGTGAGCTAGATTTGGCCCAAGGGCTGTAGTTTGCAGACTCCTGTATCAGACTAAAACCCAGCAGGTGCTAAACGCGTAAATGTTATTATTTTCTTTGGTAAGCACTCTGAGTTTCAACATTTTTTATAATTATTTATTTTTATTTCATTTGTATTGGTGTTTTGCCCGCATGCATGTCCATGCAAGGGTGTCAGATCCATTGGAACTGGAGTTACAGACAGCTGCAAGCTGCCATGAGGGTGTTGGGAACTGAACCCAGGTTCTCTGGAAGAGCAGCCAGTGCTCTTAACCACTGAGCCATCTCTCCATCCCTGAGTTCCAGCATTTTTTCTACAGCCTCTAAATGTGTAATTAGAATGCCCCATGGCTATGGGTATTTACCAGAACCAATATAACATAGGCTTTCATCTGGGACTCTCTGCCTTGTATTTCCTATAATCCTAATTTATATTTGACATCAGAAGTAAAACCAGCCAGTTGCATCTGGGAAAACATAACCTCTCCTATAATCTTAACCATTTTGCCACGCGAAAGTTAACCTGATATTCTCTGTAACACACTGTACCACCAGCAGCCTGAATGATAAGAATGATTTTCTTCTACTTGAAAATTACTTGTATTGATTTGATAAACTGTTCACTAAGAGTCATGTTAAAAGAAATCCAGACAATGCTGAACGAAACTAAGGCAGTAAATTGCTGAATATGGCATCCATTGTTCCCTCCTTCTCCTCCCCTGTCACCTGACAGCAAAGAAGAAAATTCCTAACCTTCAGAATTATTTAAGTATTTCTGACCCTCAAGAAACAAAGTGACTTCTCAGGAAACTTACAATGAGTTAGCATGAGACATCAGACAGTTACTATAACTGTGGTTCATTTTGTGCCCAATAAATGATGGGTATGATAATCACTTCTAGAATTTTCTCTAGAGGGTAAAATAAAAATAAGCATTTTAAAAATAAATCTAAAGAATCCATATCTGCTACCTTTGTATATCAACTTTTATAAGCATACATGGTTTTTCCAGATTTGTCTGGAACAAGTTGTTGCTCTTCCCTCTTCATAGTCACTGACTCTAGGTCCTCTCATGCCTGTCTTCATTGGCAAAGCCTTGAACAACAGCAGGTGCTGCCACACAACCTGCTAGGAAATACTCTTGCCTGGTGGCTCTCAGTTGCCGACATGAACCTCCATTCTCTCTCTTAATTTCTACCACATTTTTACAGCTTATATATCCTTAGGATGTTTAACTCCTCTCATCAATACCTTTGAGCCAGCTATTTTTTCAACAGGTTCCTATCCGGTCTGATTCCCCAGCTGATACAACTGCTGGCTCCTAGACCTGATCAGGTCCTCTATCCAGCAATAACAGAATAATTTAAAGGCTTAAAATAGCTAAAAAGATGGGAATAGTCTCCCCCCTCATCTCGGAATAAGATCTTCCCTCCTCCTTTGAAGAGGTATCAGGTTTGTGATACATACACTCTACACTCAGGCTCAACCACAGGATAAGTTTATCCTATGGATGGCTACCTCGTGAATTCCTCACTGGCAGCAAGTGCCTGCAACACATTGCCTCGGAAGTGTTTGTTGAAATCTCAGACCAGGTCATACTTTTAGAGAACAGTGTCCACTTATCCACTCTGGGAATGTAGACCATAACTAGCTGCCTTAATGATGTTATTCTCCCAAAACCTTTAAAATATTTCATCAGCCAGTGTGCTCACATAGATTTGCCTCTATGTGCATAGACTGTCAAAATGCATAGCTCCAGAGCGAATTCCGGGCAGTCTGAGTAAACCCTATATGCTTCCTGGCAAACCTGGTTCATTGTATTCCCCAAATGGATCAGATGCTTCTCTCCTCCTCTAGCAAGTTAGATTTTTATTCATTTGGAAGTGTGTGTATGTGGGGCAGGCGGGTGTTAGGAGCAAATAGCATTTTAAAAGTAGAAAACACATAGGAAAGTGTAACTTTGGGTATCAAGGGAAAATATCCTTTCTGAACAAAAGAGTCCAGGGCAGTGGATAATTTCTGCTAATGTAATTGTATATGAAGACATGCTGACCCATGCAACTCCTTCTTTCCTCCCCTGCCTCCATGAGGAGGAGAGTAGATTTTGCCTGCAGCCTTCCACAAAGGTTCCGCAGCTTCTCCCAAGACCCTTAATGCTGTACTGTCCCTTTCTCCTAATGAAAGACACTAAAAAGTGCTCTGCTCACAAAATACTCATCGATGGGATCCAGCAACATTTCAGAACACCAGCTCCCTCTTACATACCTGTCTTTTGGCTAAGATGCTCAGGTATGTTCTAACTGTCACCACACACATTGGGACAAGTCTTATAACCATGGTGTTCTTAACAGAACCACTGATATAACCTATGTCAATGGGTGCTCATGTTGCCTCATTAAATTACAGGCTCTGGGTCAGTCAATCATGAGATCCTATTTCTACATTTCTAATCAGCTCTTAGGAAGCACCTGAATTCTAGCATGCAAATGATATTTTGAGTGACAAGAATTTAAATCATTCTATCACAGAGATTGGTAGGTTAAAATTCCTGGATAGGCCTTCAAAAACTATCTCTGCTGTTTTATTTCATTGTTTGGGTATTTTTTTAATGTTTAACATAAAGCCCAGGCTAGCATCAAACTCACAATATTCATGTCTTTGCCTCCTGAGTTGGGAGGTGACAGACATACAGCACAGGCCCAGTTTGCTTGTCTTTTAAGTCTCTGTTTAAATATACTCCTTAAACAGGAAGCAGAGGTAAGTGAGAATATTGGAACTATCTCGAATCCCAATAAGATTTCTGATTGTGCCTCTGTATGTGCACCTATGGTAGGGAATTGTGTTCTCAACTCAGCCAAATGTTACCGGAACACAGTTTGCTGTGGTTCTTCTACCAGAGCCAGGCAATATTGTCAAGCCCCCTTGTCCTTGTATGAGACTCTCACTGGAATGGACCAAGCCCCCACTCTCCTCTGATAGACAGCCTGCTACCTCCAAATGCAGCTAAACAGGAAGCATCTTCTCTGGTCCAAGTGATGCCTGTGGAAGAATTACAAAAGTCTATTTCCAGGGAGTCCTGTTGTTTTCCAACTTCTTAAGCAGAGTGAAAAATCTCCATATCTACAGGATCCAGACATCCTCAAGCACAGTTGGAAGAGCTCAGATCATCTCTTTCAATTGTAAGTGGAATAACTGAAGTAATTCTTTTAATAAGGGGACAATATCAGAAGCCTCTGTTTTTCTTATGTTTCCAAGGATCCCCAATGCTCCTGGGAATCTTACAGACTTTGAATTCACAACACGTCATAACGATGTAATACTGGCCCTAATTGCCGGCTGTGATAACTGAAAACATGTGAAAGGTCGTTTGCTCACACATCTGACAAGTGACGTGTAGCTGGTATCAGATGTGGCTAATTCCAAAACTGCGCTCTGAGCTCCTTTGCTCTGTTTCCTATGTTCTAGCTCTGGTGTAGAGAAAATTGTAGTATCCACAGGGTCCCACATTTCCACATTCCTTTACAGTTCCCAAAACATTCAGGTAGGTTACTGTATACTGTAAACACATATATGGCTAAACACATAAATACACATGGTATTCACCTATGCAGAGCTGGCCAATGTTGCAAACAAAAATAGAACCAATGAAGTCCTTGTACAGTGTGCAATGACTTTCCTCTCAGTTGTGTTTTATATGATATATATATAAATTCCCAAGTCTCATGATGCACGAGACGTGATCAGTGAAAATCAGTAGAGATAAGGAACATCAAAGTAATTGAGAAAGGTCGTTTAAGTGCACACTCACGTTTTGATTCAAACCTATGCAATAGAATGATTATCGGAACGTATTCTGCACATTAGCATGGCCTGTGACTATATAAGTTGAAAGTTGCAAAATCTTTAAAAAGCAAAACATTTGAGTTCTCAACAGACACAGTGGTGAGCAAGGGTTTTCTCTATGGAATACACTGACAACTTCAGACTTTAGGCTACTTGTGCTGACTAAGAATGTGTTTCTGAACATGCTTTCTTACTGAATTCCCTATAACTCTTAAAGCCCTTGCTTTCCGCCACCTTTTCACAAGAGGCATGTGATCCAGTCATGATCACCCAATATGGAAACAACCTAGGTACCTGTAGACAGGTAAATGGACAAAGAAAATGTATATTGGAAGGGGTATGCTGTGTCTGGGGGATATTATTTAACCATAAGAAAGATTAATATTCTGTCACTTGCAACAAACTAGCTGTAACTGGAATATATCATACTGAGTTTAAATAAGCTAGGCTCAGAAAGGTAAATACAATAGAATCTTTTGTGTGTGAAAGCTAAAATAAAAGTGGAGCTGAATGTAAAATAGTGATAACCAGCAATAACTTGGAGGGAATGGCCAAGAAGAGACAAGGTTTATCACTGCTTGCTGTATCTGCACAATGAAACATCAGACTGAACCCTATTAATATGCACAATGAATATGCATTAATCAAGGGTAGTGAAGAGGGAACAATGGCCATCACTTTGGTCCTCTGGACAATGAGGCCTGGCTCCATGACAACAGAGTAACTATGAATCCAAAGCTGATGAAGGCTACATCACTAGCCTTCTCCTGCATGTCTTCATTGGATGTCCTATTTTGGCAACTGAAAGGACCTACCACCATGCTGCTACCTCCCGCCCTTCCAGATCCTATTTATCATCACTTGCTGATGCTTTTTTCCTCCCTTTGCTCATTGGCGTTATCTCTTCTTGTCATTTGCACTGACTTAGAGAAGAGCTGTTTCTCTTCAGAATCCAGTTCGCGTCACTATAGATGATCAAAAGCAAGAGCAGGCTTTTCAAAGAAAAAAATTAAATGGAATGAATTATTTAGTTACCAACCGAGTTGTAATTAAGCTTAACGTTTGATTGTTGAGAAGATTGTATTTGAAGGATCAAATACATTTACTCTAAAATACATTCCTGCTGCCTTACTTCGAAAATAACAAAATAACTGAATTTTATTTTTAAGATTTTACCATGACTCTTAGAAATCAGAATTTTAAGTTCATAAGGCATTTCCACTCTTAATCTCTTTTCAAATATGTATTTGTCCCTTTTTTTGGAATAAACTACATCTAAATGGCTGCCCATAGAAAGAAGGTGATTTAAAATAAGAACTGCCTGGAAATAGTGACACATGCCTGTAGTTCCAACACAAGAGAGGTGTGAGAATCTTGAGTTCAAAGCCAGCCTTTGGTATTTAGTAAGAAATAGTAATAATAATAATAATAATAATAATAGTGATAGTGATAATGAATAAGCCCAGGATTTCACATTCTCTGTTTAACAGTCTGCCTTATGTTACTAGGTCTCTCCCAAATCATAACCTGATCTTTAACCATTTGATTCTAGTCATTTAACTTCCAAGTGCCCTTCAAGTGGCAATCACTATGCTGAGCCAGTTATTAATAGCATAAACAATATGCGCAGCCTGTACGAAGGTTTGGATGTTATGAACACACAGGCATGCACATTACCAGCACGAAATGTAGTCTATCTTTCTTTTTTTCTTTTAAGCAAAATGCAGCTGGAATTGAAAACTGAGGAAGTGATTTGGTAACTTCACAAAGTTTGTTTCCCTAAATCATTGGGTGCCCTGGGACACAGCAATACCAGCTCAGGAAGAAGTCACTGTAGAAGAACATGTAGCCAAGCCTCAATCATGCCTGTTCCTTCCTGCAAGGACTGACTCTCTTTTACTCTGTCAGTTTTGGTGATAATCCTAGTTCCTTCTAGATCCCAGGGTATGTAGAAGCAGAGCACAGAGGATTTAAATCGTTTATTTCAAATCGGGAGTGGATTGATGCTAGTATTCTCTCCCAAAGCTCCTAATATTTAAACTCTACTCTCCCTCTCACTATGCTAGTCCTCTTTCATATATGCTTTTTTTAAGCTATGTTAAAGTCCACAGTTTAGCTAGTTAATAAATGAGATGGTACACTCTACCTTTAGGGACTCACATAAATGTCAATGTTAGCTTTCACTGCTGAGCTACACTAGCTTGAGTGGATGCTCTCCAATCTCCCGCTCACCCTCCTCTAAAATCCTTTCCTGAAAGCATGGGCAAGTGCAGCCTTCACCTTAATTCCTTCAGATCTTTTGAAATCAGCATTTTTTTTTCTTTATCCACGCTACTTCCCAAGCAGGTTTGCCTAAGCCATCCTGTCTATCACAATGCAAATAACTGCCAAGGACTCCTATGTCTTAAGACATTTGAAAGCTAAGCTTTCATTTGCATGGCCATTGGTGTTCATTCCTTAATCCGGGATGTGATGAATTGTAATTTCTTTACGAAGTCCCTAATAAATGTTAGAGCATACAATCATGGCCCCCTTCCTAACTAAGTAGTCCACCCTCCACAATGCCACCAGACTGATAGCTCTACAGATTGCATACACCACAGCTTCCCAGGGTTCATGAAGAACTGCTGTTGCCCACTTTTCTGCTGAGCCTAGATACCTATTTTAGTAAGAGCAATTGTTAACATGTTGGGTGTGCCTCCTCTCTTAACAGGCAGGGTGCTGAATATATATTTCCTATTCATTTACTCACACCTCACAACAACCCCTTGATAGTATCGTTTCCTTTCTCCATTGCTCTTTGCCAAAGCCACAAAGTTGAAGTGCAAACCAAGGCAGTCTGAGTCTGTGCTCTAAACCTGTGCTCTCCCTCCATTTAGATTCCAGACTCTCACTCACATGTCTATATTTACACTCCTGTCTATAAGTAGCGCGCCTCTCCCTTCTAATGACAATTGTGTCCTTCTCCCGCCCTAATTTAGCAGCCCTAAGTCCCAGGCAGAGACATTAACCTTTTTTGTTTTAATCACACAAGTCTTGTTGCATCTAGTTAACATTTATCTTACGCCAGGAGTAGGCATGATCTCTTTCTTCATCCCTGCCAAAACCCTCAAGAAAAATAAGAACAGAGGAGCTGAAGATGTCATGCACAAAGGGCTGAGCCTTGAGGGACTGGATAATTCTCTATAAACCTTCAAAGCAAGGGATAGAGAGATTATCAATGCAGAAGAGAGGCCACTCACTTTTTGCTCTTCTCACTAGCAGTTAGCAGAAGAGCAGAAACAGGGTTGATGAGCAAGTCTGTGTTGGCAATAGACCAGGAGGCAGACGGAATGCAGGAACACGGAGGGTACCTGCTTGGGCCTTATCCCCCAGGTAAGGAGAGGAAATCAGGTAAATGATGAAATGAATGCTTATCTGAACCTAGTATTTGCATGTTTACAAAGACACACATCTGTCTTCGAAATCCTTTTTTTCTCATTCATACTTGTGTCTCTTTGAACCTTGGGCTTCAACAGGTCCTTGTTGAAATTAAATGAACACTAACACAAAGAACCAAGGTCACAAAGAACAAGAAAAGAACGGAAATGGCACTTACAAACAGTACTTCCGCTGAACTCCTTCCTTAGGTAATGGTAGCACTGTCCTGCTATACATAAGTAGCTAGAGCCTAATGTAAACCCGGGTCTACTCAAATTCGGAAGCACAAGAAAATCATTTTGGGGGCTTCAGACTAAGTTAATTTCCCTTGAGAACTCCGTCCCATCACCACCAGCATAGAGCGTGACCCTCAGCCAGCACAGCAGAGAAGAGCCGTGAGAACCTAGTGCCTACCGAATAACCATGTCCCCACGATGTCCCAGTGACCAGCATCCAGGCCCTACACTAAGAAATGATGAAGACGATGATGAAGGTGGATGATGATGATGATGATAAGCAGATGGCATGACGGTATAAGTGAAAAAATACCCTAATAAATAAAACTTGTAAATCCTTTTCTTAATATCTTAGGCAAATCTTATTTAGCATGGGATAGGGTTAGCATAAGGAAAAAGAGAATGTCAGGAATCCCCTTCCTAATATTCAGAAAGTCCTAGCCTAGTTTCCACTTGCAATTTCTGAGCAAACCCCGGCTTCAAGAGAAAAGGGGGGGAGATATACAAAATATAAAAATATAATATAAAGGCAGGCGTGAGGCCACGCCTGAATGTTAAGAACAGTGAAGAGGCAAACATGTGAGTACGTGTGTCCATGAGTGATTCTGTGTCCATCTTCATACCTCTTGATGGACCTCCAGCACAGCTGAAGACTTCCTGACTGCGGTGACCGTGTGCAGCCTAGAAGCAAAGAAGAAACGTGAAAGAAACACACAGCCACATGAATATGTTTATCGTGTCAACTTAACCACCATCACTACTTGTTCAAGGGAGCCCGGGGTAATGGGGCGTAGATATGACCTAGATATATTGTAGACACGTATAAATTTTTCAAAAGTTAAAAACAAACCTATTTCATATTAAATGGCAGAAAAATAAACAAGAACAACGTGGGGGGGGAAGACTACACATGTAAGAGTTCAGCTTAAAAGAGAAGAAAACTAGTAATTGAGAAGGTTCTCAACCTTCCTAATGCTGCAACCATTTGATAGAGAGCTCCTCGTGTAATGGGGACCCTCGAACCACAGCATTCTTTTCATTGCTACTTCATAGCTGCAATTTAATTTTGCTACTGTTATGAATCATAAAGCAAGTATCTGATGTGCAGGTAGTCTTAGCTGACCCCTGCAGAAGGGTTGGTCGACCGCCAAAGGAAGGGAGACCCACAGGTTGAGAACCGCTGATTTAGACTATTCGGGATGAAAATACATAAAATCAAAAAAACTCCTTGGGAGAAGATTTCCACATACAGGCTACTTCTTTGCAACACATGCCCATGTTGTGAAAGCTGTAACTCACTGCATTCATTCGTCTGAACCCTGGAAAGGTAGCTTACAAACTAAAGGACTTGGGAGAACTTAACGGTTAACAGTCACAAATTTGGGTGTCGTTTTTCCTTAGGCCTCATCATCTAAAGTATTAGCAGTGTAAAATGCCTCTATCCTTTATAACACAGCCCACTGAGTCTTTGAATATATTTTTCCTATCCAAGCATCTGAAGTCTCCTCTGTGCCCTGCCCCCTGCCCCGTCATTGGCCATAGATGACATCATAGGTCTCCATGAAAGCAGAGGCAAAGAACTGTAACTCTGCCCCCCATCCCCAGTATTTTCCTCTCTCAGTCTTTGCTTCACCATCTTTCAAAAATGACTATGAATGGAATCAGTGGGAGAGCGATTCAGTCAAATGGCTGAAACTCAAGCTCAGTCAGGACCAGTCTCTGATGGTGAGTCAGAGGTATCTCAATTGTGCAGCCACAAGAGACTACATCTAGCCACCCAAGTGAGAGTACAGCATCATTTCTAGCCAGCCACCCGCATGAGGAGTACAGCAACATTTCTAGCAGGAGTCTTCTCTGTGTTTGGGATGTTAGGGTCTTTTTTGTTTGTTGGCTGGCTTGTTAACTTCTGCCAAAACTTCAAGGAACTTGGCTGTGAAAAGGGGAGGTCTAGTTTGACTTTTTCTAGGACTGTTAAAATTAACTCAAAATTTATTTTCACAAGCTTACATTCTACACAGTAGCTTTTTCTGTTTAAATTCAAAAGTTTTCTTCTTCTGTGCAAATACATTTTAGATCTCAGAACCAGAAGGAGCAAATACGTCATCAAAAGTATCATCAGTTAATCCCATTTCATCCAGTGACTTGTGCTGAACTGGCTTCTTATTAATTCACCTCACCCTAGGAGCAATCAGCTCCCTTAGCCTCTTAACAACAACAAAGATAAAAAAGAATTCATTTTGTTCTAAACTCTGATGGCCACCTTCTGCCCTTCTCTTCTCCTCTGGAACAGAACCTTCTAAAGCCTACAGCTCAACTGCCCAGAAGACACTTCAGCCTGTGGAACCCAGGGTCTCCTCACACTTCAGCCATGATGCCAGCTTCCCCACATGAAGCAGGAAACCCAGAGGGACGAAACAGCCCTGGTCTTCCTCAGCAAAGCAGTCACTCCCATATCAATATTCAATGAGAACAAGTGAACCAAGCCATGTCTCTCACTTGACTGAGTTTTCCAAGGATGTGTGCCCCAAAGTCACTTTCCCTTTTTCCTTCTCTTCCTTGACGAATGTTGAATGTTTGTGTGCTGCTTACACTTGGGAGTCAATGTAAATCACACAGTAACTCAAAGAGCAAAATTCCAAGTTAGGTGGGTTGTGCCGCAAGCTGCCACTGTCAAGTTCTCATCTTCAAACAAAAAAGGATCCCATTACTTTCTCCCAAAATTCTCTGTGAAGGCTATTCTTTCTACCTGCATTCAGAGTAAAAGAGTCAGCAGCTGATAAGGGCAAAAAAAAGCTTTATTACTTCCTAGAGATGTATGTTGTCATTTGGACTTAACCATTCATTTCCAAAGAGAAGATGTCAACTCTTAATAATAAGAAAGGCCATCCACAGTTGTCAATGAGGCCTTTCCAATATGCCCTTTTCTTCCATTTTTACAAGGTCCTGCTACCAACTCATCCCAACCTTAGGCTCTAAACAACCAACGTGCCCCTCAAAACTTGGACTATTGTAAACTTCCATCTTAAACACTGATCTTCCATCTCAAGTTGTAGATCTTGTCCCTTGGTCACAACAACACTGACAATATTGCCATTAGTTTATAAATTTTATGACTTTTTTATTTGGTCATGTACTCATAGGGTAAGAAAATTAAAGTTCAAGAGAGCTGTCACTGGGTCAATCAGAGTGTCAAAAGGCAAAATTCCATGTCAGACAAAATCCTGATTATCTCTTTCTACTAACCCTTATTAAGGGAAAGGAGTGAATAATATCTTGCTACCAAGTAATAATTAAGGGTATTTAGACCCTGAAGCCATCTCTAGCTCCTTAGCCTATAGACAGTGACTTGAGATGCATTTTCCATTTTTACTCAAAGGCATACTCTGAGTGGACCCAGGAGGCCACTGTACTCGACTGTCTCAGCTCTTTACTCACTCTGAGTATTGGCCCTTTAGGAAGAAGAGCCTGGTGTCTCACACTTTCCTGTACACTGTGTAGCAGAAAGAGTATAGATTTAAAAATATATATATATTTAAATGAAAATCCTACTTACGGCTGTGTACAGATGGCAGGCTTCCCAATCTTAACCTTACTTGAACCTGTTTCTTTATCTGACACAGAGAAAGAACAGCTCTGTCCCTGAGAACACGAATAAAAAAAACCTTACACAGAAAACAGAAAGGGGAAGAGCTCATCGCCCTTCTCCCTCACTTCCTGCCTAAGTCCTTCGTTTTTAAGAGTTCAGCTGCCCCAAACAGCAGTGGCAAATCATTCATTCACAAGAATTTATTGTGCTCTTGGACTGAGATGGATTTAATCCTCCCAAAGAAATTTCACAACCACTGATACATAGTGGGTGCTCCAATACACACAGCATGGCAGCCTAGCTGCTCTGGAATCAAAAACAGAACTCCCTTTCTCAATGCCTGCTCATCATCCAATCTATATATATATATATATATATATATATATATATATATATATATATATATATGATGGCTTGGTTTCAGGAGTTTTGATGATCAGAAAACAAAATCCTCCTAACCCAGCTCCTTAGGGACTTAGTTCCAACCCAAGTGTCTGCTTAAATCACATAGCATTTTCAGACAAAGAAAATGTAATTCATTGCTAGCTTCTGGATTTTACCTAAAGTCTTCCAAAGACTTCTTCTTGGTTGCTCTCAAACCACCAGTCTGACAACAGGCAAATCTGTAATCGATGACCTGGTAGATGATGGGATTGTACATCGCTGCAGATTTTGCAAGGAGGGTGGGCACCACAGAAAGCTGTATAGGGATGGAGTCTGGCCTTCCAAAAGCTGACCACAGGGAGACAACAGCATAAGGAATCCAGGCAATCAGGAAACCAGCACAAATCAACATCGCCACCTGACAGAGGAAAAGTAACAGACAGCAGGATCAAGAGAATTCATGAGCAATCAGAGTGAGTGACAGGTATGAAGGAGGAGTAAGTCCCTCACTGTGAAGAAGTTCCCTTTTGACCACAAGAATTGCTTTCCACGGGCTTCTGAGAACTGGGTACAATTTGTCATCCCATTTATCGCATCCTATCCATTCTCCACTGCGGGATTTGAATGAACCCGAAGACTCAAAATACAACCCTGAAATAGCAGTCAGATTTTACCTACATTTTGGTGGCAAAAGATCATAATAAAATGATATTAGTTCTCTTGAGTTTGCCAGAGCTCTCAACTCACATTCATTTAAAGACCTGACAGAAAATAAGTTCAACTCAATGAAATCTTAAATCATCCCCATTTGTCTCGGGAAACTGAGAAGTGATGCCTTGGTTTGAAATTCTAATGTGTACTTCTTTCTTCAGAGGTCTTTATGAAATGTTACTCCTTCTGGCTCAAGTGTTTCACAAGTCTGAGGCTCAGATCACAGAAATTCCCCAGCTACAATGAAGAGAAGAGTGGCAAGGCTACACCCAAAGCAATCTGGAAAGTGATTTTCACTCACAAAATTAAGATAACTTCTTGATTTTCAGACCAGAGAATAATTAGAAATACAGTTGGGGTGTTATCCAGATACATCTTATGAAACTCAAATGATTAGTAAAAAGATTATTTAAAAAAAAAAAAAGACACCCTCACAAGTTTTCTCCATCCCGAATTCGGTCCCTTTAAGAGTGTGACTCTTAACTAGTATCCTCTAGTCGCCTGATCCGAACGTTATCTTAGATCAAGTCAACAGAGAGTTTTAGCATTGTCTCTGGGCAAGGCGCTGAACTGAGTGCTATGGGACATCCCAGCATGCCCTAGTTTCAGAGTTGTCTACCTGTAGAGTACAAATAATAGAACACATCTGAACATGGTTTTGGTGCCATCTCAGAGGAGAACAAGTTTGTTTCTTATTGGAATAAGTAAGAGCTTCATGGGGGACTTTGAATAGAACCTTTACTTGGGCAAGTTGGAATAACAGTAACGAGAGAAGCATTGGTCAGAGCACCGACTCTCGTGAGTGGAGCTTGTACAGAAACAAGTGAGAAAGTCATCTGTTGTGGAAGCTTATTTTTAGTTATGTTTAAAATATTGTTTGGTACATGGTTGGGTGAGGGGATGCCTAGTCCTTGGCATTGTCTGCAGGGGTTGGATTTCGGTGGGGGGGACGTTTGATTGATAATGATCCTCACGTGCTATCAGAAGAACACCTGAGGAGTTCTGAATCAAAAAAGAAAAAAACAAAACAAAACATCTGAGTTCAGACGTTTGGGGTTCCACTGTCCAGTATGCTGCTGGCCAGGATGGTGGTCCCCTCTGCAGAGGTCTGGAAGGGTTTGTACCAATGAATACGCCTCCTTGTCTTCTTTGGTGAGCTGCCACAGCAGCCTACAACTACAGTCATCTAGATGTGGGAAAGCTGCTTAGGCAGATGAGGCTGGAGGTAAGATAATACTCATGTGTACAGGGTTTTGTAAAACAATTTACTGAGATTTCTCCTAGCTCCACATGCTCCACAGCTCTCAAAGGTTTATGAACAGAAACATGGATGATTAACCCATAGGAAGAAATTGCCTGGAAGAAAACAGCACATAAAAATATCACTGCTGATCCAATCAGCCAACAACTAGTATTAAGAATCTGTGTTTTGTGTGGAGGACACATAAAGGAAAAGCAGGCATACCCTGCCAACTTAGAATTCCCCTCTTAACAGATTTCTTTAGATATTTTTCTAAACAAGAAATAAGAGTTTCAGTGAGAGTACTGACACTAGAAAATGAAGTGCAGGCTCTGGCTTTTATCTTAAATGAGCCTCTTCAGGCCCTACTTAAAAGATACCATTACCAAATTCTGAGCATCTTTTACACTATTTTTCTTCCAGTGAGATAAACAATGAAACTATATTTCAATCAATACTTGGGTATGCTTTTCAGTTTGTTGATTTGTGTTTGTTTTGATGTTCTTGGTGTGTCTTCAACTTTAGAATTCCCAGCAGCTCTCCACCTCCTAGTTTTATGAAGTTGGCATAATAGGTAGTCCATGACTCAGATCTAATCAATCAGAGGACTAAAATCCCTGACTACAGAAACAGGAATAAGGGACTTGATCAGATTCATCTTTGAAATTTAGTGATCCTCACTTTTATCTCTGAATTTCCAAAAGAAATCTTGGGAGGATGTGTGAAGGATGCTAACAAAGGTCTCATCGCTTCTTTCTCTTACCACCTAACTTAAAAAGATAGCAGCCATTCCAGCTATGCTGGTCATGGTGAGCTATGAAGAGAATCAGTGATAAGCTGTGAGAGCCAATGTGCTGTATAAACATGTGAAAATATTTTAGATGCCCTTTTGCTTTAGTGACACAGCTGGGCGTTATTTTTCTGACAATAATGTTTGTGTGCATGGGTGCCTTTGTATGAGTGCACACGTACACATGCGGATTCCCATACGAATCAGAAGAGGCATAGTTATTGTACACAGAGAATGACCTAAAGCTTGTCTGCGGCCTAAAGAGCAGCATGGATGTGGGATGTGTTGCCATGGTAACCTACCTTTGTGAGATATGTAAGAATGAAATGTGTAGCTGAGTTCACTGATAGGACACTTGCTTAGCATGTGCTCCATCCCCAGATACAGAGAGAGAGAGAGAGAGAGAGAGAGAGAGAGAGAGAGAGAGAGAGCAAAAGAGTACTCTTAGAAAATATGTTCTAAAGTCTAAGCTTACAGAACTTCACTCAAGAATTTCAAGGTTCAGGAGGCTGAAGAGATGGATCGCTGGTTAAAGAGCAGAGTCCTTACAGGGGACCCATGTTCAGTTCCTCGCACACACAACCAACCACTTGTACCTCCAGGTCCAGAGAAGTCAATGCCTCTTCTGGCCATTCTTGGGTACCTGAAATCACCTGCACATATCCAAACACAGATACACACACGCACACACACACACACACACACACACGATTAAAAATAAAAATATTTTTAAAATGAATTTGAAAGTTTATCTTCAAAACTAATGGCAGGCAAGAACAACTTGAATAATGCACAGTTTGCTCAACGTTTCAAGAGATGAATCAAATTAGCCCAGGGTCCCATGGCCCTGCTTCAGCATCTTTAGCTAAAAATTCTCTTCTGTGCTTAACATTTCTAACCCGTTGTGACTAAATACACACTGCTTTCTCCCACTGATCTTGCTTTTCCGTCATTCAACAGAAGCTAACCCAGGAGTCTTTTCTGGTTGGTTTAGTGTGACTTTTGTTTGTAAAGAGTAGATGCCCCAAGGTGCACAGTAAGGCCCCTTTCTTCCTAAAATCTCAAATAAACACTAGCTATATAAATAAAGCTTGTGTTAACAGCTGTATAGAGACTTGACATAGTCCCCATCTTTAATTCTAGTGTGACTCATAGGATGATTTTATGGCATCTCAAAAGCTGCCAAATTCATTGACAAAAAAAAAAATAGATTAGCACAAAACCCATAATATTTTCTACATTTATGGGAACATGCAATAAGAACAAGAAAGGTTTATAACATTTGTGCTTTGTGCTTTGTTATCCTTTCTCACAAGATAGAGAAGAACAAGATATACTGTGGTTTGTAAAGCACAGCAGATTAATCACCTTGGGATTTCTGGCTTCAGAATAAAACACAGTGAGTAGAAGTCAAGTGTAACACGGAAAGAAGGGTTAAGGGTGAGCTGGGCTGTGAAAGGTGCTAAACCACGGTGCTTGTGTATGGGTGCAAAAGCCAAAAGAGGCACATCCATTTTCTTTGACTCCACTTTAAATTATACTGCACAAAATATCAATCATTTAAATACTAACTCTGGGCCAACGAGATAACATGCAGAGGAAAGGTGCTTGCCACCGGGCCAAACCACCAGAGTCTGAGCCCAGGGATCCACAAAGGGGAAGGAGAGAACCAATTCCTGCAAGCAATATTCTAACAAGGAATGTAGCAAACATGTATGCACATGTACACACACAAAACTTTTGTGACTTTTTTTCCAGAGCTTGGACTTTAAACTTTGCATCAGTTCATTCTTATTTTACCCAATTCAATCTCTTTTCGATTTTCCAGCATTTGCTTCCCAGATATCCTCAAGTGGGTGCTTGAGCCCCAGCACCAGGCACTCTTCCTAGGTTGCTCAGGGTTTTAATGACTTCATTGCCATCACTGTGCCTTGGTTCACTGACAAAGCACTAAAACCTCCAGTTCCTAAATTAGACAGCTTCGTGGGAGGAAATTCACAGAATTCATGTTTAGCTTTTACAAAAGAATCACACATCTGCAACTCGCTTCATTTTAAACAAGCCTTGCTTCAGAAGACCCAGGGATGTCAGTATTCTCGGCTCTAGTTCCAGTTGGCGGTGAGTATTTCAAAATAATGTTGCCTAAACGTGCTCGATTCCAGTGAACTAATCAGTTAACTCATTAATAGTGAACTTAAATATTTGAAGTTACACGTGACTCTGAATCATCAGAGCAGGGCAGGCAAGAGTCCTAAGGATGGAGATTCCATCCTTTCGGAGTGGGGTGGGCAACATGGAAGGATGGGACATCTTTGGCTATGAGGTACTGTATCTCTCCACGGTCTCAATCCTAGTTTAGCTTTAATGACTATAAGAAGAACAAACTCTCTGCTGCTCCATGCACTGTCATTTCAGAAGAGAAGCTCCTCCCACCAAGCTCTTCTGCCCAGATCTGAGTCAGGCTTCAGATGCATGCTACATTGAATAATAAAATAGTTGGGAATAGGCTGTGGAATTGACACAAAGGGAAAAGCCTGAAAGGAGGCCCAAGGATATGGAATGAACCCCCACCACCACCACCATTCATAACAAAGATAAGTTACATCACCAAATGAATGATAGCAAGGCTATTTCACTGGCTGGAGTGAGATCAGCACACAGAGGGAAGGAGGTGGTAGAGCCTCCTGCCCACGGCAGGAGAGTGCGTGTTTGGCCCAAGCATGGGATGAAAAGACGGAGGTATATTATCATAGATCTACTCAGCAAGTTCATAGACTTGCTCACAGTCAGTGAATATTAGATTAAAAGACAGTAATGCCATTTCCGGGTCAGCTGCCTTCCACATGTGAGTGCCATGTCTGTCACTAAGGTACACTACCGAAATGCAGAAAAGTAAAGAGCCAGCATGGGTGCACACCAGTAATCCTAGCACTTGGGAGGCAGAGGCAGGAGGATGGTCATGAGTTCAAGGCCAATATTGGTTTCAGAGTGAGTCCTAGGCCAGTCTATACTGTAGAGTATAGTCTTGAAAAAACAAAAGCAAAAAGAAGAAGAGGAGAAGGAGGAAAGAATAAGTCAGAAAGTGGGGAACCTAATGCTGCTGAAGTTTCTTTGTCCCTCAGCTCTCTCACACATAAATATAAAAAAAAAAAAAAAAATGCTGTGCTCCAAGGCTCCCTTCTAAGGGCTTACGTCATTCGACAAACTAAGCATGGCTGCATTGAGTTCCTTCTGTTTTACCCACAGAGTGACAACTGAGGTCAACTGTCTCACATCCTCTTCCATAAACTCGCAGAGAAACTTTTCTGGAGTCTTCGAGGCGTCTGCCATCTGTTGGCCCTGGCTACGATCCAAGCAGAAAATATAAGCTCATGCTTTCAAAAAAAAAAAAAAATTCCACACTTTCCAGTTGCAATTTTCTCAAACCTTAAAATACCACTACTCTAAAAACAAGCAAAAGCTGCCATTGAAAAGAGAAGAGACTAATTAGGTCATGTCATCTTGCCCATCTGTACTTGGGAGTGTATGATTAAAACTGAACATGACATCCCCAGACTAAGCAATGGCTTGACCTACTGAATGGGGGATAATTCATAAGTGTTCAACAGAGTAAGGGGCATAGGAAAGAGGTATTCATTGTAGGTGAACTAAGGTCCTTAGAAGGGACAATGTTGCTTAGGGTAGAACAAAGAGCTACAGGGACCAGCTAGGATTGTTTTTGTCAAACTACCACAACAGACCTTGAATTGATACAACTTATACAATTATGTTGGCAGAATCTCAGAGTTCTGAAGTCAATGATGATGTCATTTGATCTTTTCTCCCTTTCTTTGTCTTACATTCTCTCACAGATGAGAAAATTAAGGTCCTAACATTTAATAGCTTTTTCAAAGTGAATCAGTCCATATACTGGGTTGTAAGTAACAGCACTAATTTGGGTAATTTGAGTATGGTAGAACTTATCAAAAGATGTAGGCTGAGGCACTAACTTGGAATTGAGACTCAGGAAAGGATGATACCCAAACCATCGCCATTGAATGGTTCTGATGTAAAACATACCACCTTGGGTGAGGATTCTGGCCCTGGGTCTGCCCCTCACTAGACCCTGAGACACATAACAGGATGGCTGATGACAGGAGTCCCAGGAGTCCCAGGAGTCCCAGGAGTCACAGGAGTCTAATGACCTGTGTCCCAGCTCAGGAAGTAAGTTCTTGGCTTTTTCTGCATTTTAAATTTTAGTCATATAGTTCTTACCCCCACTCCTTCAAACCAATGGAAAATGTTGGCTATTTCTCAACACAGGATTCAACCACTGACAACCAAAATCAATAATAAATGTTAACAGTGTATGTCCTCTCAGGGAGCTAGTGGCAAAATTGGAAATGACTACTACTTTAAAATTCTTTTTTTATTATTATGTCTCCCTGACCTAGTTTTTCTTTCCTTAGGCAAATATGTATTAAGCACTTAACATGTTAGAGATAATGCATTGGGTTCTGGGGACACGAAGTGATGGAAAGACATGGCTTCCCTGCAGGCCCTATTGACTGGAAGTAAAGAAGGACACTGAACAAGTAATCACAAGAATGAGTATGCAGTTGCAAATTAATTAAAAATTTGACAATTCCCAAGAAGTAATCATATTTCAGTGAAACATTATAGTAGAAAGACCTGAGTTCCATTTTTAAAAATGCTTCGCTGAGAAATGACCTTTAAGCTTGGAAAAACCTTAGGAGAACAAAGAGAAATAAATAATTGGTCTTTAAAAGAGCAAGCATTTCTACTAGTTGCCCTTAGCAATCACACAGGGAGTCCTTTGCACTTGACACACCACTGACAGGTAATAATCAATGGGTAAAACAAGGAAGCAAATCACCTGAGGGAAACTGAGTTCATAGCTTCTGTTGAAAGGAAAGAGTGAACCAAAACCAAATGCCCCAAAGAAAGAGACACTGAAGCCAAAAGTCAAAGGACAAGTTCACAGTTATCAAGGTAATTAGGTTACCTTAATCATGTATTCAATGGAGCCACCATGGTTACTATCTAGTAAGTGCTGGGCTGTGGAATGCAGAACCAAACAGAATGGAGCACTTGCCTGAACCCCTTTCACTCTCTTGCAAAGAAAGAGAGACAAACATTTGACTCCATGTAATAGGTGCCATTAAAGGCAATATGCCAAACGTTCTGGTCACCTGTAATAGGAGGACTTAAACTATCTAGAGGCATTTCACAGTGTTTTATGGTAGTAAAGAGGACATTAAGAAAAATCCAGGTTCTGAAAATAATCTACTGGGCATGAGAGCTGATCAATGTATATTAAGGGACAAAGAGGAAGTACCAAGCACAATAATGTTTGGAATATTGATGCACCCTTTCTGACGCGGCCTTCCAGCCACAGCTCCACCCCCTTATTAGATGAGTTGCAAGACGCTCGCCGTACTTTGTGGATACGTTTACAAGTGGAAAAGCACATTGTGATAATTAAACATTCATTTTCTGGCCTCTCAGTTTCAAAATAGATATTTAAGCTTAGCTGGGCATGTAATTCTAGGGCCTGAGAGGTGCAGACTATTTGAGATCCCAAGGAAGGAAAGGAGGAAGGAAGGAGAGAACCTACATGAGGGGGAAATAGTTGAGAATAAAGGGGATTTTTACTTGCTTTTTTTGTTTTTGGTGTGTGTGTGTGTGAGAGAGAGAGAGAGAGAATGTGTGTGTGTGTGTGTGTGTGTGTGTGTTGTAGTGTGATGAAAAACAATTGAGTGTCCACAGATAGAGGCCTAAAGGATTTGAAAATGCACAAGAAAATATAAATCAATTTTCCACTTAAATAGGTAAAACATCTATAGTCCAGAGACAAGAAAAGACCACAGAGGAGCTGAGAGCATGTCCTGAACTGGCCTTTCTGAACTGAGCACCAGAGAGCAAGGCTACATGAGAGAAGCAACAGAACCCTGTACACATATGAAGATGTACAACCCAAAATCATGTGCTTTTCCCTCTAGGATATTAGTCATGTTCATCATATCTGCTGGATGGGTTATAGAAGAATGGGTAGCAGAGTAGAGACACTGCTTCCAGAGGCCTTGTGAGTAGGATAAAGCACCCGCAGTATGCTATATGACATGAACAAAAGGAATTAGATACTCCCCAAAAGCCAGGTCAATGAACAACAAAATCCTGACCAAGGTCTCCAGACCAATTGGCTCCATGACATTTTGAAGACCTCCTTGGTCCTCACAGGCAGCTCTGGGAACAGAAGAGGAGACCTTGATGCTACTGAACTTACCCTTATTGGCCAATAATGAAACTTGTTTCACAGGGTCAAACGTAGACCGAAAAGTGAGATCGCGTTGAGCCACAGAACCAGAGAGTGCATATTCATTTTGCATTTGTGTGAATGACACACATATATGTACTAGTTTATACTAAACTTCTGTCTGTAGTCTGTGAAGTTTTGGGCTACTAAGAAAGTCAGCAAAACCATCATAAGAAGAATAATTAGAGATGATGACAGATTGATAAAGGTTTGCAGACACATGCCACTTCATATTTTGCTAGATGAAAGCAGACCAAAAGAAAGCAGATCAAGATAATAATGCAGCTAGAAATACTCAAGAGAACACAGAAAATGAACTAATCTTGATGCTGAAATCTTGTAGCCTTGAACTTACACACTTTTAGACCTTTGGTGTTGTGGAAAGCAGAAGGTCTGAATGAGTGAGAAGCTGAGCAAAGCTGAGCAGAGGCTGGATGGAGGAAAGGGCTTCTCAGAGCACGAAAAGGGCCCCTGTGAGACTGATTCTTCTTCCTTCAGTAAGAAGAAACAGTGTAGCAGTGGAAACAGTTGGAATTTTTAGTAGATGAAAACAGTGTAAAAGTTTAATAGATGTCCTAATGGGACATTAGATGGGAAGAAGTTTCACTGCTTTTCTTTTCTAAATTTATTTTATGGGGGTTGTGTCTGAGGAGGTCAGAAAAGGGTGTCAGATGAGTTGTGAGCTACCATGTAGGTGCTGGAAGCCAAACCTGGTTCCTCCACAGGAGCAGTAAGTGTTCTTCACTGCTGATCCATCTGCCCTGCCTCAGATGTCACTATTGTTACACAGTGGGGACATGGGTGTCTCAGAGAACAAAGATGGACCCAGTGTGTGTGTGTGTGTGTGTGTGTGTGTGTGTGTGTGTGTGTTTTAGCAATAATAATCAAAGAAAGAAAGGCTATCAATTCAAGAATGAGTGGACACATGGGGGACTTGGAAGAATGGGACATGGGAGGGACTGGAAGAAGGAAATGGAAGGAGGGAATGTAATTATATTTCAATGAAAACGTAAAAAACATCAATCAATTAATGTTTTAAAAAGCTAGGCGCTGGGTTATAAACAGGGCAATGTTTATAATGGAACTCAAACCCTTATATGTTGTCAAATTCCACGTTATTTTCCTTTTACTGCAATATCTAAAGAATATCCATAGAATTCTGTTCTTTTATATGCACCAAAGAACCCAACACTTAGAAACAGCCTGTGATAGACTTCTTCAGTAAATTATGATGTGGTTAGCCAAGAGGTGGTGGCACACCCCTTTAGTCCCAGCACTTGAGAGGCAGAGGCAGGCAGATCTCTGTGAGTTCAAGGCCAGCCTGGTCTACAGAGTTCCAGTACAGCCAGAGTTACAACAGAGAAACCCTGTCTTGAAAAAAAAAAATGTGGATAGCAGGATGTCCTTAAAGTGCTCACTGGAGTCCAAGCAAAATGGAGTAAACTCTGTGGTATTATCTGTCATGATTGATACAGAGGTACACACACATACATATTTTAATACACAAATATAGACACATTTTAATACATACATTTTAAATATCTACAAAATTAATATAATGGATTCAGTAGGGCTTATTTTCTCTATTGGAATATATATACATATACACATATATAATATATATTTATATAATAATTATGTAATATATTGTATTATATTTATAATTTTATATTTATTTATAATTTTATGTATTATATTTTATATAATGCATATAAAATAGTATGTGAATATATTATATATTATATAATATGAATATATATAATATTGTCTCATATTATATATATATATATATATATTATGTGTATAATGATATATAACATATTACACAATATTATATAATGCAGATAATAAATTGTGTGTGTGTGTGTGTGTGTGTGTGCGTGTGTGTGTGTGTGTTTAGAGAGAGAGAGTTACGGAACAGAAGAGGGATTAGAACAGCCCAAACGAAGCTCAGAAACACATAAACAAGCAATAGGCATTCTATGTTTTCCTGGTCCCACCAGTCCCTGTCCGTTTCATCCCTTGATCTTTTGACTGTTAAAGAAAAACACATCCATGAAATGACTGCAGTTACCTTGGTCAGTTTCACCTCAAGCACATGACTGCTATGGATCCGACTGTCGAAATGAGCTACCTCTTTGGAAGAGGACTTCACCTTGGCAATGATCTTCGCATATGAGAACACAATCACAGCCGTTGGGAGCAGGAGGCAGAAGAAGAGGATGTTCAGGATGAACACCTGACCCCGACCTGAAGCCTGGGCTAGCCACCAGTCCAGTGTGCACGAGGTTCCAAAGGGCTCAGGTGCATAGTCCCCCAGGCCCACCAAGGGCATGGTGGTCCAGAAGGAAGCATAAGCCCAGATGACTGCCAGGCAAATGTAGGCATGCTTTCTCTTCAGCCAGACCCCTGGAGGTAGAAAAAGAAGGTATTACCCGCATGTAACCTGCCCTACACCCAAATACCTCCCCTGGACATGTCAAATTCCATCTCCAAAGATTTATTCCACTGAAATTCTGGGAGACGTGGATAGATAATTGAAACCTGGGGGAGAGTGAAATCAAGGTAGGGAAAGTTCCAGAGCTGAAGCCTTTACTCAGGAGGATGCAATTTGAAGAGAATTCACAGGGAAAGTTTTCTCTGGGTACCTAGGAGCTTTGGGAGGGAGAAGTGACACAGGGGGAAAAGCAGACACAGAAAGAGAAAGGATGCTAAAGGCAATAGAGGGGCTTGGAAAACACCTCAGGAGCATGTTATGAGTGGCCCAAGAACTGAAATGAGAATTATTCCCAGGAGGTAAGAAATCACAAAGGATTGGATGTGTCTTTAAAACACCCTAATTCCTAAAACCTTTTGTGTGTCTATGCCCCTTCTTTGACTAAGAACTTGTTGAGTGGGGTTGGTGGGTCTTGATTCTGATCCTGTGGCAGGATGCTAAGGTGTGTGATTGTGCTTGGAAATTCACACACAGTTTTGAATCTTTGGATGATATTCACCGGAAAGTCAGGCAAACACAGCCATGGGAGGAGAGAAACAGACAATCTGATTAGGTTGTCACACATGCTGTGAATGTAATTCTGGAAAAATGTCTTCGAGAAGGTGGGGGTAGGGGAGAGGAAGAGCTCTGCTTTTCAACACTAGTTTCTTAACCAAAGGAGAATTTCAAGAGGAAGAAATGCTGTCATTTAAATGCTGTCGTTTAAAATTTAAAAAAACAAAAAAAAGATCTTTAAAGAGTTGTGAAATGCTAGCGGTCGTATCCCAAAGTTCAACACAGTCACCAAAGCCACACCGAGGAGCTCTTTGCAGCGATCACCAGGTCTTCATCCCCCAGGCTTCACTTGTCACATTGCGGAAGGAGGGCCAGGAGAATGGGTCCTTGCTGCTTTGGTTGCTCAGTAGCAGTGAAGAAAAGACACGTGAGTAAGGCTACATGATTGTTTCCACATACGCTTGAGGTCTGCTTCTGTTCTGAGCAAGTGAGATTCAAGTCACCAAGACAAAAATTCTTCTGAGTGTAGTGTGTGACGTTATTCGTGTCACCTTCATATGCTCAGCATTCTGGACATTAAGGGGAAGGAGGGCAACACATTGCTTATGGATTTTTTTTGGTGTGTTTGTTTCCTTGCTTGTTTGTCTTGAGTGTACACAGTCTCTAGCTCAAGCTAGCCTCGGACTGGCTACGTAGCTGAGGATGACCTTGAATTTCTAATCCTCCTGCCTCGGCTCCTAAGAACTGGAATTACAGGTTACTTGCACTGTGCCTAGTTTACATAGTGCTGGGGCTAGAACCCAGGGATAGGCAAACATTCTTACCAATGGAGCTATTTCCTCAGTCTTTGATTAAAGGTTTTGATGAAGTCTAAAGTAAATGAAGTAGTGTCAGTTTTGTAAACTATAAACTTGTACAGTAACATGAATATTTATTTGTGTGTGTGTGTGTGTCTGTGTGTGGTCACTAAGAAGAAATAGAACAAATTGTGTTTATATTCAGTCATCTACGTCTTTTCAAATACATGGCATTGCACATCATGAAGTACAAAAATTCCTCAAGCCCAACCAGAGAAGAGGAGCAATCAGGTAGCCACAAAGTTTTGTCAGCTCTCGATTATCCATTATAACACATCAAACACTGGCAGAGGTCATGACATATATTCATAAGGATGTGCATAGGCATACTGATAAGCATTGATAGTGAGGGTTACTTAGTGAGATGCTTTTATACTTACATTCGGGTATGGTGAAAGGCTGTCAAGTACAGGAGGGAGTAGATTAGTAGATGGGTTCTGTGTTGCTCCAGAAGTCAGAACTAGGACCAATGGGTGGAGGTTACTGGGAGGCAGTTTTGTCTCAATATAAGGAATAACATTGTAACAATGAGAGCAGACCAATCAGAGAATGGGCTGCCTTGTGCAGAAGTAAGCTCCCCGTCACTGGTCACTGTGATTACTCAAGAGGCCAAATGGTCATCTCTCCGGGATGACCGCTTATAATGTTACATGGTGGAACAGTCTGCATGTCCCCAAGTGACCTTTCAAATTCCAATATGCTAGAGAACACTGTGTGGAGGGCTGATAGTGATCAGATTCAGCGATGAATTACCACTAAGGGCCAACCTTAGAAGAAGCTAGATAATATATACATTTCTCATACGGAGTTTATGCCCTGTGTGACTCTGGTGATGGATAAATCCTCCCTTTAGTTGGCATAAAGTTAAAAGTCAAGATGACATTTTCAAGCAGAGATCAAGGTTTAGCACTCCTCAAGTACTCCCAGGAAGTTGAACGCTTTGTCTTCTTGTCTATAAAATCTATGATTTCATTAAGAACAGTTTGTTGTACTAAGAAACAAGATTTTGGTAAGCATTAGACTCTGATGTCATCCAAACTGCACAATTGTAGGTTTTTATCCCATTGGAAAATTTGACTCAGGCTTTTCTACAGGAAGTTTTAGATGTTTATGAAAAGAGATGCATTATTTTAATGAGTGTTGAATCATGAAGACATTTATAACTACCCTCCCTCTCCCCAATACACGGCCTTTACTGTCAAAATTTTAAGCACCCAAAAAAGCTTTCTTTGCCATGTCTGTTTTCTGGCCACCTCTTTCTGGCACCCTCTCTGACCCTATGGCTTCAGCCACTCCATCTAACAGGCTGTCAGCCCAAGCACCTTTGGGTGTCATACCCTTAGCTTTGGGTATGTTAAGGGTGTCAGAACCATTTCCTGGTTAGGTCTGATTCTCAATACTAAAATTAACTGCCCAAAAATATTCTCCTTTTGTTCATCAAACTTCCAGAATCCGAAGAACCAAAAGGTACTAAAATTTTGCTTTACTGAGTAGAATAGTCTAATCTTTAAAATATAGGGCTCTGAAAACTTCATTATTGAGGCGGCTTTCCTTAGTTAGCTGTTTGTCTACCTACCAATACCGCAAGAGACCTGTAGAGCAGTATTTCAGTGTGTGTCCTTTCTGGTAGGAACATCTGTATGACTCTCTAAACCTGGAGAACATTCTGGAATTCCTCATTTCTGAAACCATAGGGAGCCTGAGTCCTAAAGGAGAATCACAGACAACTTTTCTTATCATTACAATAACTGAGTAGGTCATTAGCCAAATATCCCAGATCTGATCTTATTTGTGCATTTTTTTGTTTTTGTTTCTTGCATGAGAAAATGTGGTAAGACTCTTCCATACTTTATATAAGAAAGTGAGACATTTAAAAGCTGCATACATTATTATGAAAGTAGTACTAAAGGAAATATACATCAACACAGGTCAAATCTAAATATATAGTAGAACAAGATAGGCTATGAATTAGTATTCTTGGCCACTGAAGTTATTAATAACCTTAATTTACTGTGTAAAATACGTACATCTCTGATACTAGAACCATCTAATTTCCACTATCAGGGAACAAGGAACCTTCCAACTTACCGTAAGATAGATAGCAGATCTTCAGATACCGGTCCAGACTAACAGCAGTCATGGTAATAAGGCTTCCGCAGCCAAAGAAAAATCCAGCCCATCCATACCAACGGCAGCCAAACCAGCCAAACACCCAGCGATGGCAGAAGCAAGAGATGATGGTGAACGGCTTGCCTACAACTAGAGCACCAAGCAGACGTCAAAGGAAGTTCCTTTCAGTTAAAACCCCTCCACTCACTCACTCAACCCACCTGACCCTTCCTCCCCAGAGACATTTCAAGGTGTGTGTGTGCACACATATCTACACACACACACACACACACACACACACACATACACCTCATTACACCAAACTAATAGATTAATAAGATTCTGACAACTCATCAGTGGCCCACTACAACTAAATGATAAAACCCTGCTGTTGAAGACACAACAGGTCTTGGTCATAGACATAAAGTAATCAAGCTGAAACTGGGCTTAAAGTTTCCTCCCTGCTGGCTTGTCCTCATAGTGCTTGAAGGTGCTGTACAGACTGCGGGGAGAGGATTGTCCTCAACAATCCTACTCAGCTGTAGATGATGTGTGTCTATCCGTGCAATACTGAAAAATGCCAAGGCTGTTGTAGGAATAACCAACTGTTTTCTGACTGGATTTGAGGCCTGCTCCAGAAGATTGAGCCCACATCTGGAACTGGAAACCCAATCAGAAGTTAATGGTTCGGGAAGCCCTGAGCAACATGAAGAAGCTACTAACATTATCCTACTAAAGAGGCATAGTGTACCTTCCAAATAACCATGTCTTTGCTCATAGATTAAGGCTACTGTCAGCTTTGGTCAAAGAAATGCCATTTTGCTGTTAACAGTGGTACTGCAGAAATTCACAACTAACCAAAGTACTGAGAATAAATGACTGTTGAAAGTCAGGCCATTAATGAGACATTTATAACCTGCCCACCCCTCTCCTCTGAGAGAGCTCGGAAGAAGGAGCAGAAAGAACATAAAAGCTGCAGGAGGGGATACGGAGCAGTATGGAATGCTGACATCTTACCATACGTAACATGGTTGTTATACGCCTGAGCTCACAGCAGGTATGAATTCCTGTACAGAAACTGTGCTAGATTGGGCCTGTGTACACCCTGTCATGGGAGGGTAGGTACCCATGGATTTCTGTCCCTCCATCCTTCCCTAATGATCTATAGGTACTTATTGGCTGCTGAGGGAGGGAGTGATATATCCTTCAGTGGTGTACACTGGTAAGGTGTTCATGCTCCTATAAGCAACCATAGTAGAATTCATGGAGACACATACAAAAAAGACATGAAAGTAGATGAGAGGCCATTAGGGAAAGGGTAAAAAGATGGGGGAAGGGGAGGGGGGAGTGGAGGAGTGAATACGATTAAAATGTATTATGTACATATATAAAATTTGCACATATTAATATATGCTAATAAAAACATTTGAAAATGCCTTTCAACTATTTTTAAAGGGTCATTATGCTTTCATAAACCGAGTTTGAAATTGCCCTGAAAAGTTTTCATTCTTTTCAATAGCCAAGGAACTTTTTAAGGTGATTATTACTTTGCTGACTGTTATATCTGTCTCAAAGAGACTCAGCTTCAGGGGACACAGGAGATGTGATTCCAGACGGCAATGACAGCAGTGTGGTCATTTTAAATCTCTCACTAAAGTGGTTAATGTAAAAGATGAGCAAAAAGGACATTAAAGCATTCAGGAAGAAAATTTCTCATAAGACACAAGTTTTCTTTTTTTTTTGTTCTTTTTTCCCTTTTTTTTTTTTTTTTTTTAGACAGGGTTTCTCTGTTGTAACTCTAGATATCCTGGACCTCACTCTGTAGACCAGGCTAGCCTTGAACTCACAGAGATCTGCCTGCCTCTTTCTTCCTAGTGTTGGGATTAAAGGTATACACCACCACCTGGCCAAGGCACCGTTTTTCTAAACTGGTTTCTCTCCTTGGTTGCCTAAAACCCCATTGCTTTTCTCCCACCCAAAATTAAACATTCAAGTATGAATGATCAACAATTTCTTGTGGGAACAAGGTTTTCTTCAGAGCCCTTCAAGCATCTATTCAACCACACCAAGCTTAGTGACAGACTTATAACTTGGCCTCCAAAATAGACATATTTAGCTAGTCAAACAATACGCAGCAAGGGGTACCTATTATATAGAGTCTTTGATGGTGAAATATTCAAGACTTACAAATTTTTAGTTCAGAAAATATTTTGTGCCCAAATATATTCACTCTGGATCCCTGTTTAGGTCCTGGTCCAATCCCCAGTGCACACAAATCAGACATGGTTGCATTGCTTTGTAACTGTAGTATTCAGGAATTAAAGACTGGAGGATCAGGAGTTCAAGTCAAACTCTACTACACAGTGAGTTTGCTGTCAGCCTGAGCTACATGAGACCATGACTCGGAAGGAAGGAAGGAAGGAAGGAAGGAAGGAAGGAAGGAAGGAAGGAATCTTTTAATATTGAATGTAATATTTTTGTTGCTTTTTAATAAAAGACACTCCCTGGTCACACTAGTTTGTTGAGAACTTTTTAACCAGAAATACATCTAAAGTTTTGTTAAACGCTTTTCATGTACCTCTCATGAAATTTTATGCGCTGATCATGAGTTTTGTGTTCTCATTGAATCTTTTAATAATTCACTCTTGCAATGACAGAGTGAACATGGTTTCTAACAGATATAACTCCATACACTCAGAGATAAACCCTGAAAGGGGGGGCTTAGGAGAACATCTGTGGGGAAAGCTCTGTAGATACCATAGGCATGAACTGTATAGAATCATGCCTAGAATTTAGAACAGGAGGCTGAAAGGCCAAAGAAGGCCTCACACATACTCTCTCAGTTCTGTATTTATTTACCAAATATGGGAGGGGATACATATTGATATATTTTATTGTTATAGAAACATACAAAATTATACAAAATATATAATACAAAATATATGTTTTCTATTGACATATATTCATTTTACTACTTCCTCTTGGTTATTATCAATGAATACAAAACAGAAATTCAGAAATTTTCAGGGAAACAATAGGATTCAAGGACATAAAAAATGGGAGAAATCTTGGAAGTAGAAGGAACTTTACAAATACAGTGATTTTCAAATGTTCCTCCCTAGGGGAGTTCATGACGCTCCTCTGACAGCACAGACATTCTTATGTACGTATATGTGTGTGTGTATATATATATATATATATATATATATATATATACACACATGTGTGTGTGTGTGAGAGAGAGAGAGACACAGAGAGAGAGAGTGTGTGTGTGTCTGTGTGTATGCACATTCATATGTAAATTCTTGTGGGCCTATGTGCATGGCTCAATATGTGTGCATGTTTGCACATACACATGTATGTGTGGATGAGTGTGTGGATGACTCTGTATGTGAGAAGGGAGACTGAACAAGGAGAGCCCAACCTTCTTTCAATTCAACCTTCTTTTCAATTTCAGGAAAAAAATTATGGCTATTTTATGATGTCATTTGATGTTTGAAATTGTTTAAGAACATAGAAGGACCAATCAGGGAAGAAGGGAACCGCCAGAAGTGGATTTGCAGGAGGGAGCCAAGAGGAGGAGAGAGGAGGAGAATCAACGAAAAGTATGGAGGACAATTCTGAAAGAAAACTCATCACTTTGTATACTGTTTCTAAAACACTAACAAAAAGTGTTGAGCAATCCTTTCCTTAAACTCTTTCATGGTCTCTTGCATTTTTTTCCTTCTCTGTTCACTGTGTCTCATTTGTTCTGTTGGGTTATATCTTATTTAGATACAAGATAGTCATTTTAATAAATGTAAGATTCACACACAAAATAGTTTAGTAAATGCAAAGTTTGGTATGTTTACAACCAGACCCAGAGAAGAGGAAGGGAGTGTGACAGAATGATGAATAGGAATTAGTGGGGTGAAGAAAAATAGAGTACAGAGATAGACAGGAATCATTGTCTTACATAAGGGAATGACATTTGAGTAGAGTCAGAATCAGTAGACTGCCAAGTCTTCTGGGCAGAGAAGACAGTGAACTGCAAAGCTTGAGGAGAATCCCCTTGTCTGGGGGCCAAAGCAGCAGAAAAGACAAACGTGGCCTAGGGATGGAAACCTGTATATCTGTGCTAGGTTTCCATCCAGTGTTGAGTTTTTGTTTGTTTTGGTTTTTGATTTGGGTCGTGTGTGTGTGTGTGTGTGTGTGTGTCTGTGGTGGGTGTGTCTGTCTGTCTGAGTCTGTCTGTCTGTCTATCTCTGACTCTGTGTCTGTCTCTGTCTCTGTCTGAGTCTCTGTGTCTGTGTGTCTTTGTCTCTATCTCTGTCTGTCCTCACCCTAGCTGCTGTGAGAGTCACTGAAGTAGTTCTTTTGCATTTTCTTTGGCTTTGCTTTAGCTGTCAATGTCTCTGACTCCAACCCCCAGACCTGCTGATGCAATTTGTCTGCAGAGAACTCAAGCAGCGGTTTACTGTCTCTGACTCTCCAGCTTCCTCTGCTACACATTCATTAATAACAGGAACTTGTGGCTGTCTTTGTGACCAAGACAACATGCATTAGCTGCATATACACAACACGTCCGATTCTAAAATGTGCTTCTTCAGTGTTTAGAACAGAATACGGTTGGGAAAGGGGAAAAGACAAAATTTCTTAGGATGTATTGGAAGAAAGTGCATTAAAGACACTGGACGTGACCTAGATTAACCAGAGAAAACACAAATGGAAGAAAACGCCTTCTGGTGAGTTCCTCTAAGTGCCTTCTCAGGGGAGCAAAGGAAGTGGTTTCTGCAATCTCAGAGCAGACTGGCAAGACTGAGAACAGTTTCAATGTATCAGACCAATTAAGAACTTTTTTTTTAATTGGACCCTTGTCTGTGTCAGCGTTAAACAGTAGTCAAATACTACTCACTGGTGAAGGATGTAGCTGGAAATGGTAGAGTTCACTAGAAGAGACATTTTACATTCAGAACTAGAAAGGAAGCCTTAAGATGAGCAGATAGAGAAAACAGGACCATTCCTGCTGCTCCTGCGCCATCGTGTGGCGATAGACAACATGGCAGCCACTTAGCAGCCTCCTGGCAAACCGCAGGGATCACACAAGGAAAGGGCTTGCAGTGCCGCGTTCCTCTTCTATTATATGCACACGCTTACCACATTAAGAGCTTATGATATTGGAGTCTATCCTTACCCAGTAACTGGAGTCAGGCAAACTCTCAGGAAGAGGGCAATACGTCTGCTGTTTAATGTTATAGCAATTCAACAGGTGGAGACAATTCAGTTTATAAAGAGAGACACAATATTTTAAAGGGGACGCGAGAAACTGCTTTTTACCAAAAAAAGCCCCTGATGTAAAAGCAAATATTTCAAAAACTCTTTCTCCCTCCCTAACAGCTTGAGACCACATGCTGGATAACAGATGTTTGAATCCAAATAAAGGTTAGGGTACAGCTAGGTAACCCTGGGACTTTATAGAAGGAAATAACAAAATAACAAGCACCCCAAATTACTCTTTATTAAATGAATTACAGTTAAAGAAAAAATACCACATCTCCTCTTTGGTGAGTTATCTGAAAGGTCTAAGAAGCAATTTGTCCACATAGTAACTTATCCTGGAAATGTATGCATGCACACCAGCGTGTGTGTCTGTGTGTGTGTGTGTGTATGTATGTGTGTGTGTGCGCATGTGTGTATGTGTGTGTGGTGTGTGTGTGTATGTGTGTGTCTCTGTGTGTGTATCTGTGTGTGTGTGTGTGTTTGTATGTGTGTGTGTATGTGCATATGTGTGTGGTGTGTGTGTATGTGTGTATGTGTGTGTATGTGTGTATGTGTGTGTGTGTGTGTGCCTGTGTGTGTGTGTATGTGTGTCTATGTGTGTATGTGTGTGTGCGTGTGTGTGTATGTGTGTGTGGGTGGTGTGTGTGTGTATGTGTGTGTGTGTATGTGTGTGTGTGTGTATGTGTGTATGTGTGTGTGTGTATGTGTGTGTGTATGTGTGTGTGTGTGTGTGTGTGTGTGTGTGTGTGTGTGTGTGTGTCTGTGTGTGTGTATGTGTGTGTATGTGTGTGTGTGTGTATGTGTGTGGTGTGTGTGTGTGTATGTGTGTGTATGTGTGTATGTGTGTGTGTGTGTATGTGTGTGGTGTGTGTGTGTATGTGTGTGTATGTGTGTATGTGTATGTGTGTATGTGTGTGTATGTGTGTATGTGTGTGTGTGTGTGTGCCTGTGTGTGTGTGTATGTGTGTCTATGTGTGTATGTGTGTGCGTGTGTGTGTGTGTGGGTGGTGTGTGTGTGTATGTGTGTGTGTGTGTATGTATGTGTGTATGTGTGTGTGTGTATGTGTGTGTGTATGTGTGTGTATGTGTGTGTGTGTGTAGTGTATGCATATTTTCTGTATCTCTGTGTCTCTGTGTGTATATGCATGCATATGTATGTGCACTTGTGCACACATTTGTAATTGCACAAGTACAGAACAAATGTCAATATTAGGTGTCTTCCTCTAACACTGTCCACCTTAGAAACCCCCTGAATGTTCCTGTCTCTACTGAGAATCCAAACTCAGGTCTTCATGCTTGCATTGCAAAGCACTTCACCCACCAGCTGAACCTCTCAGCCAGTTAAATTTCTAAAAGTTAAAAACTTTAAAAGAAAAAAAAAAACTCCCTGATGTGAAAACTTTTAAGTGTCCCCCATTAATGTTTTCTGTGCAAACAACTTTAAGGACCATGGAAGCAGAAGCTTGTGGTCAGTCCTTAAGTTACAATTAAAATCACCATTGGCACAGCAGCTCTCCTCTCCTCCTGACCTGCCACTGTCTTTGGCTGGCATTTTTCCTTCAAGTCTATCCTCTTACAGTTTACCTTCTCCAGATTTCCATGATCACAAGAAAGCATCAGGTGATGCAAAGCAGTGAGCTGTTACACCCTGAATCTGCAGCACAATGCACTCTGAGATATATACAGTATCCCGTGTTGTCCAGAATTGTATCCTTAATGCTTACCATGTCTGGGACATAGCAAGAACTCAAAAGAGGGCTTGAAAAATGGCTCCATGGGTAAAATGTGTGTCATATAAGAGTGAGGAATAGAGTTCAGATCTCCAGCACCCATGTGAACACGGAGTGGCCAGCTCATGAGAGGCAGATAATGGATTCCCAAGGGATAATGATTCCCAAGCAAGCTGGCTAGGTAGAGAAGCAAATTGTCAAGCTATGAGTTCAAGTGAGAAGCCCTGCCTCAGTGCATAAGGTAGAAAAGGATGGAGGGAAACACCGATATCAGCTTCTGGTTATACACACACACACACACACACATGTTCATGTGCATGTATACCACATGAACATGTGCCCACACACATGTGAATATGCATGCACACGTGCATACATGTGAATGTGTAATCACATGAATTTATCCCACACATGAATATGCACACACACATATATACACACATACACACGTGCAAAGAAAAAGTAAATGAAGAAATAAAATATCGGGAAAAAAATCTAGTCATAGCTCCACAGGCCTGTGATCTTAGCACTTAGGAGAAAAACAATCAAGAGTTCAAGATCATCTTCATCTACACAGCAAACCAGGGAACAGCCTGGGCTACAGGAGACCTTGTCTCAAAAGAAAACAATAGCAAAATGTGGGGAAGGTAAAGAAAGAAATGAAGGAAAGATGAAAAAAAAAAGTACGTTTTTCTGTTTTTAATTTTTAGACAATATATTTTGACCATGTTCTTCCCTTCCTCCAACTTTGCCCAGATCCTCTGCACCTCCTTATCCATCCAACTGCAAGCTCTCTCTATATAAAAAGAAACAAACACACAAGAGAAAGAAAAAAGAAAGAAAGAAAGAAAAAGAGGGAAGGATAGAAGGAAGAAGGAAAAATCAAATAAACAGAAAGCCAATAAAATGGGGGGGAAAACTCCAAAACAGAAAGCCTGCTAAAAAAAACATGGAGTTTGTTTCATATTAGCTAACTACTCCTGGTCACGGGGCCTGTCCTGGAGTATGGCAATTCATTGGAGAAAATTAATTTTTTTTTCCTTTACCATCAGGTATCAGTTGCAAATAGTTTCTGAGGGAGTCCCAGTTTGAGCGGGAATATTGCACATAGGTCCTGTACCTAACCAAGAATAATCAACATTCAGTGATCTCTTTAGCAGACGTTCCATTGACTGCCTGCAAACACTATGTGAAGGGAAGAAGCCGGTGGTGACAAGAGTAATGGATGCAGAATGGCTGATATTTTAAACCCTCTAAGAAGGAACAGCACAGCTGCGTTACCTGATATCCCCAGATCACAGACTGCTAAATTGATGGTCATTATTTCAGCAGGTCTCAGCTTCTTCTTGCGTCTAGAAGACATATAAAGGACATACCCATTTCCAAACGTAGAGAGAATCCCTACAAAGAAAAATAAAATTTCCCATCATTAAAGTGAGGACTAGCCTACACTTACATATGAAACACTTCTCAATTTCAAAAAAATGGACACCACAGATTTAGAGGGTAATGAGAGGATACTAAATAAAAAATCTAAATTAAGAAGATGAAATAAAAAAGCATGAATTGTGAGGGACAGGCAAGGGATGGGTTGCCTCGAAAGGGTTAGGAGTCAGGGATTACAGGACTGAACTTACCCAGACAATGAAACCGCTAACTTCCCGGTTAGGTTGAGGAGGGTATGGGAATCCCAATGGTCAGTTCTTGTACCGGCCCCCAGGGCAGAGAGTTTTCCTCAGCCATTTTTATAGGCTTTATAAGACTCCCTCCCTTGGATAAGTGGGATCTACCCCTTATCTATTTATAAGTCCTGAGGTGAAGTCAACCAAGAGAGGTGACTTCAGTACCACTGTAGGCTCCCATAGGAGCATGAGGGAGAGGCGTGGTAAGAGGTGGTTGTTGTGACCTCTTGCAAGAAAGAGGTCATCTTCTGGACCCAGGCCCCAGGACTCAGACTCCTGAGGTGGTATGGACCCTCGATATCTGGAACATGGGACGCCTTCAGCTACCACTGGACTAGGTGTCGTGACTGATAACAGGCGTACTCCCCTCCCACCAAGGGGAGAGAAAGTGACCCTCAACCCACCGGACCTGACGACATCGACATACATGTGTTCCCAAGTTTGAATAGTCTTTTACTAACAACAAGTTGGTTTGGGTATTACAATGAAACTGTTCAAAACTTCTTACAAACCCAGTTAAAATCCATTAAAAAAAAAAAAAAAGACCCATTATCTACTGACTGTATTTAAGAAAAGAATACACCTACTTCCATAGCTTAACATGTAGAGTAGATTTCCTCAGGAATTCTTGCTTCATAGTGTAGCTGTGTATAAATGAGAATCTGGTACAGCTGCCTTTAGTAGTAAGGAATAAGGAAAGTATTAAAAGGAGAGACCCAGAGTTGTCTATTTTAATTTCTATTTTAATTTGTCCACCACAATTCATTTGGGGGGGGGAGGGCAAGGAAAAAAATATGTGTCTTTTCTGATGGTATGAAACCACCAGGACTTGACTGCATTGTGCCCGTAGGAGGTGGTGACTCTCTGGAGTCAAAGATGTTTAATGGTCCATGAAAGCCTCTTTGGCTTTCTTAAAGCAAAAGGAGAGAAAAAAAAAAATTGAAGAGATTATACAGTCCTAGAGCAAACCAGATAAAAGGCAACGCCTGTCTCCTGATAAGAAACCATCTAGCAAGGCACACTGGGAAAGGAAAGTGCAAGAATAAGAACGTAGCTCAAAAATAATAAAACAAATTCCATCCATGTCATATCAAAAAAAAAAAAAGAGTAAAAACAATTAAGTATTCACATGCAGTCAATTTAGAAGTTTCGTCTAAAACACCCTTTTGCCTGCAAACATCTTTTGAGAATGTTTCTTACTTGCGTTTCCTTAAATTTTTTTACTAACCCTATTAATAGGGTTTCACCCAGTGCCCGTTGTGATTTTAAAAATAGTGAACTCTGTTAAATGCATGTTCCATTGTTTCCATGAGCAACCTTGTCTGCAGATTAGCGTTAAAAGAAATCAGATATATTTTTAACACTAAGGACAATAAGATTGAGAAGATAGAGACTATGGGGTGGACATTTTTTTTTTTTTTTGATCATCAAAATCCTGTGTCTTCTGCAAACAGGAAGGACAAAAGCCTCCCTCTGTAGGCAGTGGATAAACCGGGTGTCAGCATGGACGAGTGGAGAGTGGAAAATGGGTCTCACATTTACTCCTCCTGCATACCAAACTTGGGTTTCCAGTTTCATTCTTCGGTTTTCCCTAAGACTCCTAGTATTTGATAAAAATGACCAAGAATGTTGCTTTCTCCACTCAGACTCCTTAAAAAGAATCTAGACACATGACAACCAGATGTGGGGCCAAGCCCAAGACCTGGGTCTGGAATGGGTCCGAGCCCTTTGACATTCCATCCTCATCCAAAGCCATCCTTCTGCCCTCATCCAAGATGACTATTCTGTGACTTCCATCTGTCTCCCTGATTTGCCTGACACTCCCTTTACTTGGGGACTCTTTTTTTTTTTTTTTTTCCCAACACATAATTTTTAAGCTCCACTCTGGCACTTAAGTCTGATTTTGATTCCCTGGAACCCACATGCATAAAGTGAGAAGGTCCCTCATTTCCCTACAGACACTGCTAACATCCTCAAGCTAGGAAGGGAATGGGCTAATAGTCCTCCCACTGTTAATTGCTGAGAGCAATTTATCTGGCTAAAGATGCTATTTTCAAATTCTCCCTTGTAACCGACTGAGAAAAATTAAGCTCAATTTCTGAAATGCCTTTTCTGATCACTGACTATAATAAAAACATGATTTGGACTTTACTCTGAGGCCATCTCTATTCCATCAGAGGGCTTTTATTTACTGCTCTATTCCCAGCCACTTAAGAGTAGCAAAGAGTGGGTACTTCATGTTTATATTCAAAAGGACTAATTTAAATTAAACGAAAAGCAGTCAAATGCTCACGGTAAGTACAAAGGCCCTGGGGATTATTTTGCAGCAGAGCATGTGATTTAATCTCATAGATTCTTTCTGCCTCAAGCACTGACCATAGAGGGATCTCAAGCACTTTCTAATGAGTTTTCTAGTTTCAGGAATTACATGAAATTCTTCACCAGTCATAAACAGATGAGAGAGGGTCAGGGAGAGAGAAAGGAGGGAGGAAAAGTGGAAGAAACAAAGAAAGGAGAAAGGAAGAGATTGAGAAAGCAGGCTTGAACCAACATCTGAAAATATCAAAGACACATAAACCTAAAGATGGAACCCACCTGCACACCGCTCACCCAAATTTAATATAGCAATTTTAAATTAAAGAAACGTTGCAAATATTTATTTTAAAGACAGGGTGCCACTGAGAAGCTCAGGTTGGCCTGGAAGTCTCCTATGTTGACCAGGTTGGCCTCAAATTCACAGAGATCTGCCTGCCTCTACCTCACAATCCCAGCCAAAATGTCATAAGCCTTGATTGTCTGCATTAGTGCAGAAAATAGAAATATAATATAAACCAGAAATATAAGCTATACATATATTTTATTTCTTTAAGCCACATTAAACAACATGAAATCACACAGGCAAGTTAATTTTAATAATTTGATACTTAATCTAATCCAGAAATTCTGAGTCCAACAGGTATTGCATATGTCAAATTATTAGTGAGATGCTTGTACGTTATTTTCCCAGGACTAAGCCTCCAATAGGAGGCACGCATTTTCACGACATTACAACTTGTTTGAAAGGTAACAGTTTCTGTGCTCAGGAGCCATCTGTGGCTGCAGGTTTGAATAAGAGTCTAACATTGAACAGATACAGCCTGTGTGAATTATACACAAAAATCGTTCCAGCCCAGGCTGATTTTCATTTATCACCTATATAATCTCTTGCTTAGCAGTGTTGACACGGTGCGATTTTTAAGGCAGTGTCTACTGTCACTGTTGCCTTGGGCCAGAGTTTCCTCGGATGTAAGAAGAGGAAGCTGAAGTAAATTGTGTCTAAGGGCATTCTTTTAAACAGGAATATACTCATTATTACTCTCTTGATATTCGGAAAGCAAACCTACTAGTCAAGTGATCAAAATGAAATTGTCTCAGGATAAAGAATTCACTGTGAAGTTCTTCGAATTACCAGTGGAATATCTATCCCTAAATGACAGCAACAGTCGTTTGTCTGAATGCTCTAATACCAACCCTCCTTCCCCGCCTCCACTGATACCCTCGTAAATATCAGAATCATTCGTGCAAAATCAACATAGCCTGTGAATTGTCTCGATGCAGCCTCTGACACGGAAGCATTAAAGAAGCTTACCGATTATTGTTAGGTAAAAGCCAGCCACTAAATCCGCTTCCCAGGAAAGTTTGGAAGCAAAAGGGTCCTCATCTCGCAGATAGTGTGGCAGGCGATCATCCTGGGGCAGGGCAGTGTGGTTCAAGGCCATGCTGTCCTCCCACTACCAGGGGTCTGTAAAGCAAATCAGCAGAGATCTCAACAGACTGAATAATAAATCCTTTCAACTCGGATCACAAACATGTCTCTTTTTGTAAAACAAAAGGCAAACTCCGGGGATGGGGGTGCTGGGTGATTAGTACCTATGGAGTTCAGCCTTTTCTTTAAATGATGTAAATACACCAACATTCCGCTATTCAGTTTGAGATCTGGGCAAGTCTGCGTCTTCTGGGGCTTCCTCTGAGCCTTTTCTCTCCGCCCTCAGTGAATAGGAGGTTGAAGACTAGTCTGTCCTTAGCAATCTTTGTAAAGATCTGAACTAAGAAAAGCCACTGTGTGATATGTGGGCCCTGTGTATATTGTTTGATTAGTCAGAGTGCAGTGTTCTGTGATAGGCTAGGCTTCTCCACTCCCTACACACTTGGTGAACTGTAGAGTTTTGCTAAGAGAGGAAACAGCATTCTGTGCAAAGGAACATGGGCACTTCACTACATGAAGCTAAGAGGTCGGAGATCGACAGGGTTAACCTAAAAGCTGAGGCTGTTCATGAATGGAGGAGGGACGCACCAGCCGCCATCCATAGCTAAGTCGCCATTGACAGTCGATGGCTGCCGAGAGAAGGAGAAGCAGTTTCCTTTGGGTATGTGACCTCTGGTAAGTTAAACATGGTCCAGTAGAGGGCACTGCACTTATGTGTGTATGGGCAACACAAATTAGACCCAGATATATAATATGAATATATATAATGAATATATATATATGAAATTGGGAGGTGGGGTGACCAGAGAGGAACTGGAGACGAGAGGAATGGAAGGAATTATATATGTATGAGAATACACACTCATACATACATAGAGACAACATACAAGAATGTACACAATTACACATTTACACATACATACACACATACATACATACTCACACAAACTCACGCACACACATACACTCACACAGCTTTAAAAAATGAAGTAAATCTTAGGGGGGGAAATGAGGCTGTTCAGAAAATAATTGGGTCCTGACTGTAGCACACAGAGCTCGGCCGCAGCAACGTTTAGTTTCCTAAAGCGGAGAACAACTTATTCCAGTCGCCCTCCTTCAAGTGCAGGGTAAAATCCTGAATAATGGGAACTCTAAAAACATCCAGTAGGACAGGTGTCACTCCTTGGTATTAAAAGAGGAGAAACAATACTTTTGTTATTTCACTTTGGAACTATTTCAGACTGAACCAGTAGGTGTCGCTGTCCAACCCTGAGACATTTGAGGTGTCAGGAGTCGGCCCACCGGAGTTGTATTTGGCTCACAGAGGGTGACTGCCAAAGAGGTATTTTCAGTTTCTGTAAAAGGACAGATTTCAGCCCTTTTTGACTGACAATTTACAGCCCACACAGAGGCTTTTCAATGGGAAGTGGCAAATAACGGAAGCTACCGCAGTTTGAGGATACTGATGGTTAATATCTGTCCCCATTCTCTCCAAGAGCTTTAAACAGCTGTATGGGCAACTCTGGCTGCCAAGCTCATTCAATCTCAATCTCTGCCCTAGCCAAAGGTTTTCCTTTATCTGTCAAGTTCCCGATTCCCTTCATTCTGATAAAGTCTCTCACCACAAGGTCCCCCAAGCCCTCTGCCTGCTCGGTCCCTTAGATTCTGAAACATCAGATATGGGCTGAGTCAGATTTGGCACCCACCCTCAGTTCTTAAGCGGATCACCTAAATTCTGATCTTCAGCACCTTCTGTAAAATCACATCTTGTCCCTCACACTTCCTGGACGATCAATGAGATAATGAATTTCTTTTCTGTTTTCCATTTTTCCCAATGTGTGTGGTTGGCATGTTTGCACATGTTTGGGGCATACATATGGAAGCCTGGGGCTGATGTGGGTAATCATCTTCAATCTCTCTTTCACTGTCTTTATTGAAATAAAGTCTTTAAATCAAACCCAGATCTTGCAGATATCACAAGTCTTGCTAGCTGACTCCTTCTGGTGCTCCTGTCTTTGCTTCCCAAGGCTGGAGTTACACCGTGTGGTGTATGTGTGTGTGTGTGTGTGTGGTGTGTTTGTGTATACATATATATTTTGTTTATAAGCATATACATATGCATATATAGCATAGTTATTATGTGTAGCTTAATGGTAGTTCTTTACATTTCATTTGGTGAGGGAGGTTCTTAATGATAGCCATAATTCTCAGCTAACTGCCAATGGTATGTCACTTTTGAAATATTAATTATCAAAATTTTAACAAAAGATTTGCTAGTGGTAATATTAGTGAAACATTCAAACTGCCAATTTATCCTTTCATATAAATATGTATTTACTATAAAAGATGCGCAGGCCCCTACTGAGTCTGAGAGTTACTTTCCTTGGGGCTTTGCCATTAATGTGGCATCTTGCAGGATCTGAAATTGAAGGATTTTTGTTGCTGTTATTTGGTTTGGTTTTTCTTTGTGGAATCTTCTGAGAGCCCTGGAATTTTACTACCCAGGCAACTGTTCACATCTGTGTTTTCTCTGAAGCCAATTCTGCCTTGGGTGGATATCAATCAGAAATCCAAATCTGCGGTGGCAATCCAAGGATTTCCTCCCTAGTAATTGTGTCTTTTCTTGCTCCCTGAGTGTCCTATAAACTCAACAAGCTTAAATCAGTACAAGCGTGGTAATGCTTTCCTTCTGTGTGAACAGCTCCAGAGGCTCCAGAAATGCCTTCAGCCATGATCACGTCAACGCTGTCCCAATTTACTGTTGATCAAATCTGATTCTCTTAAAAAGTTGGGGTTATTCTGACATCCATAAAGTTGTAGTATGCTCCTATCATACAATGGAAAGAACCAGAAATCACGGCCACATTTGAAGTAGAAATCAAGAAATAAAATAGTTTTGGAGCACAGATCCCGGAAGCCAGGGTAACCTTTATCTGTTAAAGAGTGCTAATGAGATCTTTGCCTTCTCTACAAACAAAATGTTCACAGCCAGGATGAAAACTAGAAATTGGCTGAGGGTGCCTGCCACACAGATGTGCACGCACGCTCTTCCAGTCCTGTCTATGTGGTCCAATATAACGCTAGGCAACAAAGCAGAAGGGTAGCATTTGTTTCCAACACACGTAAGTGAAAACCCGGGAGATCACATGAAGCACAAGGAAGGCGCAACAAGGGGAGAAGAGGAGAAAAGGGGAGGGAAGGAAACAAATGGTTTTGTTCCTAACCAAGCAAGCAACCGAAGAATCAATAAATTCAATATCTTCTAGGCCACGTGAAAAAATAGAGCAGTGTTATCTGTTGAGAATAACAACCTTTATTCCGGTTTATTTTCAACGGTTTCAGCTGAAAGCGGAAAGGAAATCGTAAGTGGATAGAAGGATCCGCTTGAAGATTTTTAGATTGTCACGATTGTCCTAAACCGTCATCCCTCATGCAGCCAGTGCTTATTTCATCCACCTCCTCCCCTGAAATTCTAAGCAGCAAGTTTCAGATCAGTGTAAGCCCACGTTGTCTCCAATCCACTTCTAAACAAATTCCATAAGGTTTGTTACAAATCTATAACAATTATTAGCGTCATTTTTTTTTTTTTGTCTTCAACAACTTTTATTCACAGAATGACAAGGACTTCTGGCTCCAAGGCCAGATGGTGTTGCCCATCTCCACACAGCATGCGTTCTCCATCTCTCTCCTGGAGAGACTTGCGTACATCCAAGAGCCCTTTCTGGAAGGAAGCAATTAAAAACCCCAACCTTTGGCACTCAGCAATGACAGCTCTTGCTCTAAAACTGTCTCAAGAGCACACAGGAAGCTTCAGAGCCCAGACATGGAGCTGGAACCTCTGAATCCCCATGAGCATCATCAAGCAACACAGGACCCGAGAATCCTCAGCTACAAGGTGTACCTTTGACTTCAAGCTCTGCAGGCATCTCATCTCTGACCCCCTCAGCCCTCAAATCAGGGGAAAAGAAACTTGACCAAAGTAAAGAACTTTGAAAAGGGGACCAGGAATCCCCTAACTCATGCCCCAAATTCAAATATTCCAGGTCTGAGCTCACAGATCTGTGCAGACCATGAGGTATGATTTACAGCCACAAAATAACTACAAATCATACTTCCTAATAGTAACAGTCAACATGAAACACAATCAGAATTGACAATAAATGGTCAATGTGAAACTCGTGTGAAATTTTCAACAACAGAATTTATTCGTTCCTTCTCAAGAATGAAGTATATCATGCAAGCTTCAAAAAAAACATACAAAGAGGAACATACAGGTTAAAGACATATTTACTTTGTCGATGAAGCAGAATATTTCAGGAAAAAAAAAACTGAAATGACCTAAAATGCTATTTTTGAGATGCCATTTATAAGTGTTAGTTGACAGATATGTGCCAAAACTCAACAGGAGAAAAAAAATAAAAAACTTCCTCAATTATACATAAGTATTCAGAATAAGGGCCCTGGTCAGTTTTATCTTTTTCCTTGTTCTTATAACCTCAAAGGAAAAGAGGAGAGAGGAAGGATCCCTCCCATCACCCCCCATCGAATCCAGTTCATGATCTCTTTGCCCTGTGAATCACGCCTGGGTGTCCTCATAAACCCTTCTCATGAACCATTCAACTCCAAGTCCAATTTTAGGCAGTAGATATTAGAATGTGTCCTTTCTAAATTATTTTAACCCTTTGTAAAAACTCACCATGGGTTGAAGGGCCTGCCAAAGCCAGAAGTTTCCTTCCTGGGCTTCTAGCTGGATCTGCTCGGATCTGTCACGTCTTTTTATTGGTTCTTTCCAAAGCAACACTCCAGAAGCTTTGCACCTCTGCTGATATTTAACATTATTGAATAAAAGGTACTCATTTTCTAGACGTGGCTGTTCTCCCCACCCCTTGACTGAAAGGACCAATCATATCCTTGGGGATGGAAAAAAAAAAAAACACAAGCTCATGTTATTGAATTATGAGCAGAGAAGCAATTTTTGGAAGCTTAATTTATCAGTGATTAAAAAACCAGCAGCAGCTACTTGCCCCTTATATTGATCAAAAAAAAAAAAAAAAAAAAGGGAACTAATACTGTCTGCTGACTGTACTTTAAAATGCCATATACTTGCTCTTTGCTCTTCTGATGTTAAAGCCCTTGCTTAATCTTTTAAATAACTGAGGATTAAGCCTTAAGTTCTTTCTGAATGATTTGCCTTCTGGGCTATCTTTTCAATCAAGGCAGATTCTCCTCAATTACCTAATAGAATTGCCTGAGGGGGCTACTGAAATAGAAAAAGAAAAGCTTGTAGATAATTCTGAAAGCATAAAGGATAAAGTTTATCCAGGCCCAACTTATACCTTTAATGGTGTGTCAGGATTGAAAATGGATTTTTGTTCCTTTGCAGAAGCATCTATAATTCTTCACCTTGAAAGGGGACTTCACTGTGGGTGGCAATGGGGCTTGGTGGTTTATAGATGTTCCGTTTCTGTTCTCCAACAGGAATGTGATGAAATAAGCTGCTGTTGTCACTGTTTTGTGGATAAGAACATTAGTCACAGAGAAAACTTGATGGTTGGCAAAGGCTTCAGTTAAGCAGATAGACGCCCATTTTTTCAGATCCGAAAAGGCTAACGGTTCATAATAGGTCAAGCTATGTGGTTCCTAGAAGTTTCTCATTACACGTTTGATGGATCAATCAATAACTAAACCCTTAACAACATTACAGTTTGAATATGAAATGTCCCCCACGGGACCATGTGCTTGAATGTCTGGCCCCCAGCTGAGGGCACTGTTTTGGGAAATTGTGGGCCCTTCATGGAGGAAGTAGGGTACTGGAAGGCAGGCCTTGAGCATAAAAACCAGGTCCTCCCTCCAGTTCCAGCAAGGGTCACCCTTCTTCCTATTTTGCAGAGTTGTAAGCAAACTGAGCTGCAAGTTCCTATGAGCGCAGCTTCCAGTCCCTTCCATTGCCACGCCTTCTCACCATGATAAACTGTATCCCCTAAACGATGAGTCAGAATACATCCTTCCTCTTCTAAGTTGTTTATGCCAAATATTTTGTTCACTGACTAGAAACAAAATGAACACTTATAGCATTGTTTTAAATATTTTTATGAAAAAGGGAGTATTATTTTTCCATTAGAGAAAAAAATATGTGACAATGAGCATGATCATTTTGGAGAAGTGTCCTGAAAGGTAAGGGTGTTTCAGACCAGTTCTCTGAAGAAACACTCCTAGGTATTCCTGTATAAACCCAGTTTTATATATTCTAACCCACCAAGACTAGCCTTAACTGATGCTTTTTATATGATAAGAACCCATCTCTTTTGAAAGATTGTCAAAATATTTTTAAATTGTAATCTTTTAAACTGTCACAGTCACTATGGAGGTTCCTCTAAAACCTAGAAGTCGATTTATCATAAAACCCATATGTACTCCTCCTTTATGTACACTCAAAGGGCTCTACCACAGAGATACTGGCTCATCCTTGCTCATTGCTGCTCTATTTACATTGGCTGGGAGATAGGATTAATCTATGTGCCCATCAGCAAATGGATGCATAATGAAAACACGGTACATATGCACAACTGGAATACTTATCAAATCAATGGGATACACATCAAAAGGGTACAAACATAACGTAGAAAGGAGAAGATTTGTGTGTTAGTGACCTAATCTTCCATCCTGAGAAATTACGATGGGAAATAAGCAATGTAAAGAGAAGAGATGACACGTTAAGTGTAAAAATGTAAGTCAACAAAAATAAAAGCATAAAATCAATACAGAAAATCAACAGAACTACAAATGGCCTTTCAGATGTTTCCTGCACAATGGACTGAAGAGGTAGCTCATTTGGTAGAGTGCTTGCCTGGCAAGAATGAAGACATGAATTTGAACTCCAACATCACATAAAACAGGTAGAATGGCACATGCCTGTCATCCAAGCTTTTAGAATAGTGGTTCTCGACCTTCCTAATGTTGCAATCCTTTAATACAGTCACTCAGATTGTGGTGACCCCCAATCACAAAATTATTTTTGTTGCTACATCACAATTGTAATTTTTGTGACTGTTATTTAATTGTAATGTAAATATCTGATGTGCAGATGGTCTTAGGTGACCCCTGTGAAAGGGTCAATTGACCTCCCTACAGGGATCGAGACCCACAGGTTGAGAACCACTGTTTTAGAAGGTGGAGTCAGGGAGATCAGAAGTTCAAAGCCATCCTCAGCTATAGAGTGAGTTGGAGGCCAGTTTAGAATCTGGGATACATGAGATCCTTTCTTTAAAAGAAAAATACAGAAAATATGCATTCAACAAAACTTGAAATGGAAAAAAATGACTAGACAATAAGAATATATCCATTTTTAATTCTGTAAGTAGATCAATGGGTTAAAATATTAAAATATTATGGCATTTGTTTAAAATGTGTTTCTCTGGTATCCAGTGGAAATTTTAATTCAAGTCTAGTCATGCATAATTAAAATCTCTCTAGTATTCCCAATGAGTACACATCTATAATTAAAACTATTTACTTATGTCATATGAGAATATATTTGTTTTTTATTTATTTTTCATATTGATAGGAAGAGGTAATGAGACAGAGTTCTATTTAAACAAAGAATTCCTCAGAAAGGACAACTGGGAGAAGAGAGTGAGAGTTAGGTCTGTGTAACTCTCCACGTGCCAATGTGCACCCAACACCAACAGCTGTTCGCCACTCATGACAGCCTGGTGTCCTTTGGATAATTACTACAAACTCAATGAAACATAGAACATGGGAAAACAGAGGTTAGCTACATACATTAGCAAGTGTCAATAAAATTCTATACACTCTAAAAGAGTGAGCATGAATTTCTCAATGGGCAACACAAAGATTATCCAACACCTTATGGAAAGATGTACTTCTATTCCCTCAATGCAATGTTTTTGTTTGTTTGTTTGTTTGTTTGTTTGTTTGTGTGGAGATATGGCTCATCACTTAAGAGCTTTCTTCATCCTCCAGAGCACCCCAATATGGTTCCCAGCACCCACATCAGGCACTTCATAACTACCTGTAACTCTAGTTCCAAGACATATGAGACTATCTGGTTTCCATGGGCACCTGGAAGCATATAGTTCACATAAACATACACACAACTCACACACACACACACACACACGCACACAATTTAAATTAAAATAAAATAAATCTTTGGGAGGGTAGTGTTTTGAGATAGGGTCTCTCTACATATCCCTGGCTGTCCTGGAACTCCCTGTGTCAACCAGGTTGGCCCCAAATCCACAGAGATCCTCCTTCCTCTGCCTCCCTCATAAGTGCTGGGCAAAATAAATCTTTTTTTTTAAAAAAAGAAAGACTGCAAACTGTCAGTGTGGGTGGGAGTGTTTCAAAGGGATTTACTCTTTTCAATTAGCTTTCTGGAGATGTGCAGGGAACAAGTCAGAAATACTTGCCTTAAGCAACAATTTGTTTATAATAAAGGAGAAAGTAAGCAAGGTGAAATGAATGATATTTTAAGACATGGTTATTTTAGTTCCAACTAATATTTTGACTCAGATCTCATTTGAGAGCCCCTCAGGAAGCATTTCAGTGGTAGGGGGAAGCAGGATGGCAGAATTGTTTAAATCTATCAGCCTTCAAATTTTAACAATGAACAAAATGTTCCCAATCTCTCTCTTGTCAAATATGACAATTAGTCAGCTAATAATTGTGGGTATCAGGAACCACTTCATAATGATATTTGAGAGTTTTTTTTTTTCTTCTTCTGAGTTTTACATCAACTGTTCATATTTTTAATTAAATTCAGTTATTTAAACTTATCTTTTACAAATTTTCTTGGAAATATACATATATAAATACATTCATATATGAGGTTATATAGAGACTATTCTCACATCCTCCTTCTCTCACTGAAATCTTCCTCTTCTTTCCAACCAGACTCCCTTGTTAAGGAAGCTTGTTTCCAGTTATGCCCCTGTAACTTTAAAACAATTGGTTTGTACATTGTTGAGGGAAGGGCTGCCTAAGCCTTGGCAGTTTGCTTTATCTGCAGATGTTGGCTTGACGTAAATCTGTGATTCAGATGTCTGCTTCCTCATGACCTGCACCTGCTCAGGACTCTGTCAGAGCCATTGTGTTCAATGACTGAGATCTCCATGTGAAGAGAAAAGCTGCTATGGAGAAATACTTGTAGCCCTTCTCTCACAGTCTCAGGCAGCAAAGGGAGAACACTCCCCAGGGGTCTTGAGCTCCCCACCTGAAAAGTGACACAGTTAGGCTGCTAAAGGATTGTGGGGTGAGACTAAGCTACAAGTTTCCTTCATTATGCAAATAGGCCTTGGGATGAGGGGGTGGAGTTTTGTATCAGTAAAACACTTGAGGAGCTTTCTGTATCAAAAAAATAAATAAATAAACTGAGATCAGACCACAAGGGTCCAGCTGTCCAGGATGGCACTTGCCATGACATGCTGTTCTCTCTACTAAGGTCTGGCAGGTTTTTATCTATGAAAATGTCTCTTTGTCTTTCTTGCTGAGCTCACACAGTAGCTATCAGCTATACTCCCTCCTTTTGTGTGTTTCCCACAGAACTGAATTAGGGTTGTCTGCACAAGCACGGATGAGAGATTTTTCACTGGAGCATGGGAAACTACATGTGGCCACGTGGAGCACGTGGCTACACCACAGAAGAAAGTGACACACCCCACCCCACCCACCCCCCAGTGAGCATTAGCTGTCATCAACCCCTTGATTTGTACGACCCTCCCCACCCATGCTGCAGCGTTGAGGGACCAAACATCATGCCGGCAAATAGCCACAGCTGCGGTGAGTTTGACTGTGAGCATCCAGACGTTTTCGCTTCACAGCACGTCTCCTCATCTTCTGACTCTTACGCTCCTCCGAGCCCCTCTTCTGTTAAGTCCCCTGAGCCTTGGAATGGGTGATATAGATGTTCCGTTTGGGGCTGACCATTCAACAGCCACTTTCTCCAAGCATGTTGACCAGTTGTTAAGTCTCTGCATCAACTGGTTCCTACTATAAAAATACGATTCTTTAATGAAGACTGAGAGCAGCACTTATCAATGGGCATCAAGACCAAAGTTTAGAAAGCTCTGGGGTGGCTTGAACAAGAAAGGTTCCCATGGTCTCATATATTGAATGCTTCATCACCAGGGAGTGGGACTGTTGGACTGTTTGAAGGATTAGTGGAGACATAGCCTTGGTGGAGTAAGTGTATCATTGGGAGTGGATTTTGAGGTTTTAAAAGCCCATGCAAGAGACAGTCTCTGTCTCTCTGTTTCTCTGTCTCTGTCTCTGTCTCTCTCTGTGTGTCTCTCTCTTTCTCTGTGTCTCTTTCTCTCTGTCTCTCTCTCTCTCTGATGCCTGAGGATCAGGATATAACGTTCTCAGCTACTTACCCAGCTCCATGTGTGCCACCATGCTCCTGGCATTGATAATGGTCACTTTAGATATTTAGTTACAATTATCTTTTGATAGCAGTCCAACTAAAATAAGGCCAGGATCTCTTTCATGTTAACTCTTCTTCCTGGGACATTTTGTTCATTTTAAACTTAAGCTCCTGTGCCTGCAGCTGCTCAGCCCTAGCTTCTGCTTGCTTCTTTGTTCACTCAAATTAAACTGTTGACAACTTGTTCTGCTACCGAATCCTGCCTGAATTATTCTCCTTCGGGAGCAGAAAATCCAAGGCAGCCACTAGCATTGAGGAAAATCAAGATGGCCCCATCACAAGTTCAGCTCAGTACGACTAAATGTTCGTGCAATGCAGCTAGACCTACTTTCCCTATGACACCCACTCCATCGTTGAGTTTAGCCCTCAGAGGCAACATTGAACATAGTGTCATTTGAGGAGCAGTGACTTCAAATGTCTGCAGTGACTGTTCCCAGCAACAGTCTATAAGCCCTGGGCCAAGCTCAAAATGAAAATCTATAAACAGTTATATCCCTGCCTAACCTCAAGTTCCTAAGGAAGTAAAATAGGATGAAGAAGCGTCGAAATTCACAAGAAAAAGGAAGCAGTCAGCAAAGACAAGCCAGTTAGCAGAGAAAGGCAGGCCAGCCTTAGGCAACTAGAAAGGACCAGAGCCAGGACAGATGGACTCCACATATCTGAGGCTAACCTGTGGCTCCTTACAATACAAAAGGACGTGAGATGCTAGTAAGACATGTGACACATGAAGCTGTTTGTAGAACTATGTATGTATAAGAACATACTTTTAACATGAACCTACTATAGCTGAAGAGTGGATTTTAGTTTCTGTATACAATGGCAACGAATTTGATTTAAAATATAGATAATAAAAACATTTTGTTGCTAAAATTGTATGGTTTGGGAAGGGGTTCCTTTCACCTTAACTATTCCATTGAGGCTATGCATAGTACAGCATCAAAAGGTACACCATTAGCTTATATGTTCAAATGTTATAGTTTCGTTTCAGTTAAAGATAAACTTAGCTTAGATTATAAAGCAATACAATAAGGAAAAAATACTGCTATATAGTAGTAAATGTGTCAGATGTCAACATAAATGCTAGGATTATATACATGCATCATATCAGTCTACCAAATAGTCAAGATATTGATTAATTTACAATGATTCACATCTACGAATCCATGTGACACTGTATGTGTCTATCTGAATATTTTACACAGCCAGAAAAAATTACTGGGACAACCAGATTGTCTGAGGAATTAACTAAAATATTTGTTTTCATTATAATATATTAAATTATTCTCCAATTTGAACAATAAATAAAGATAAATTTTATAAATTGGAAATGAAAGCACCTTAGAGGCACGGTAAAGTAGCTTTTTCTAAACAACAGAAAAAAGGGTTGTTTCCAATTCCTACTTTGTGGTGACTTTACTTTTCTATGGCAGAAGAAACAAAGGGGGGATTTGTTTAATTTTTTCTACAAAAAAAAAACAAAAAAAAAATTCAAGTTAAAGGGAGAATCCATAAGGCTCTGTAACTTCCCACCAGGTCCAATCAAGAGGAAACATGTATCCTCACATACTTCCTGCCAACATATCTCCTGCCTACATGTGATCAAGCATACCCAGTGCCATTGGTTAACCAAACCGGATTAGGGAATTGAAAACACTTGGCTTGTTATCTTACATGAATTGTCCCAGCATTCCAGGAAGTTATCTGTCCTTGGGCCACTGGGGATTACAGGATTATCAGTCTTTTTATTTTATAGCTCTATTAAACATAGTAATTAAACTTAACACATAACTTTAGCTCTCACAAAACATGTTTTTCTCATTATTTCATGATAAATGTGAATAGACTGTGAATCCTATTGAAAATATTTGGCTTTTTTTTTCCCCTGAAACTATGAAAACTCTCGATGGGTAAAAAATCATCCAATTAATATATGCAAATGCTATGCATCATACTAATGACTTTATGACAGGGGATAGAAACTGCTGAGGCAGTTTAGGGCAGGGATCCCACACCCACAACATCCACTTCCAAAAGAACAGCAGTTTCCAGAATGTCTTGCTGGAGGCAAGAATGCCAAAGGAGAGCTCTGGCTCCTGGTTCTTTGATGATATCTTTTCTCTGGAGCGAGTGCCACTGATTAGCACTATGTGTGTTGGAAACTATTCCAGAACCTAATCCCTCCTGGTGAACAACTTTAGAACTGGCCCTCTGGGTTTCCATAATGGCTTATATCCTTTCACCAATTTTAGCCCACCCTAGATGATTTTAGTGTCCTATTCTTGAAAAGTTACAGGAGCATACACGGCCATCACTGAGGATGAAATCCTCCCTTGTGGAATCTACCTCGGCCTTCTTTGGAGTCCTGACAATCTGGTCTCCTCCAAAGATTAAAACATTGCACACTGCTGTTTCCTTCCTTAAGAGTTAATCCAGCTGGGACTGCCAGTCACCTAGCTAAGTGACCACCCTTAGGAAGGCTGCCATGCTAGGGTGTGGGAGGAATAATTATCTCCTCAGTGACGTAATGGACTTTCCTTCCCAGAAGCCCCACCCTCTGTGCAACCTCTTACAAAGCTTCCATCATGTAGCAGTACAGAGCCTGCCTGCTTTCTAACTCTTTTTGTTCATTCTTTCTGTCTCTTTCCTAAGCATGCTTTTCCTAAGACTTCGGACCCTTTCTCTGAAGCCCCACCTGCACCCCTTTTCATCCCTTTTCATTGCTGGCCTGCCCTGCTATTTTTCTCTGAAACTTCCTTCTGAGTCTCTTTTTAAGTCACTTTATTAACAATACTAAAAACCCAAAGACAGGACACTGTCTTAGGGCTACTATTGCTGTGATGAAACACTATAACAAAAGCAAATTGATGTTGGGGGGTGGGGGATACTTGGCTTACACTTCCACATCACTCACTGTTCATCATGAAAGGAAATGAGGACACAAACCGGGCAAGAGTAAGATCATTACCACAATTTTTTAGCCAAATTTGAAATAAGCTTTATTAAGTACCAAACAGGATGATGGGTACTACCAGACTAGTCCATTACAGCGATTCCCAGAGAATGGTGGAAAAATACATTAGTTGGTGCTTATAAAGGTAAAGCCCACAAGGGTATGTATTTCCTGCCTTCATCCAATTAGCAGCAAGTATACATCCTGATGTACTTCCTGCCTATGTACCTTCCCCCTGCATGTAATTAAAAACTTATCCTGTGCAGCTGGGTCAACCAAACTTCTTTATAGAAGAGAAAATGCATGGCTTGGTATCTTGAACAGCCTCCAGCATTTCAGATACATTTCATGTATCTGTCCTTGGACAAGTTGGCTTACAGGTTTATCTGTCCTTGGGCAAGTGGATTACCCACTTTAAGAGTCAATATATGATAAACTTTAGTAAATGCTCAAAGCACTTGTGAAAGATGTTTATTCTACAGTCAGGGATCACAGGGTAAGATGTGTGCCAGTTAAGTCAGCTCACTCACTCTTGCTGCTCAGTCAGCTGCATCCACATTGTCCAAAAGAGCATGGTGTCTATGTGGATGAGAGCAACTTAGCTGCTTTAGACTTGGTTTGATTTTTGAAAGTTTTATAGATCTCTTAGGAACAGTAATTAAAACTGAAAACATAACTTTAGCTCTCACAAACTCAAACAGGGCAGGGACCTGGAGGCAAGAGCTGATGCAGAGGCCATGAAGGAGTGCTGCTTACTGGCTTGCTCCCCATGGCTTGCTCAGCATGCTTTCTTATAGATCCAAGGACCACTAGCCCAGGGGTAGCACCACACATAATGGGCTGGGCCCTCCCACATCAATCATTAATTAAGAATATACCCTACAAGCTTGCCTTCAGACCATTCTTATGGACACGTGTTCTCCATTGAGGTTCTCTCTTGTCCTATAACTCTAGCTTGTATAAAGTTAACATAAAACTAGCCAACACAGACACCAACTTTCCTAATAACAGATGGCACCCACCACAGGGCTCCCCAAAATTTCTGGTGACACAAACTTATAAAATAAAGAAGCAGAAGACAAGAAATATGATTGTCTGCTGCTGTTTTAATGTTCACTGGTTGAGTTTCAGATGAGTTTTCACAGTACAGTTTTTACTGTACTGTTTACTCCAGTGTTACAGTTTCATGAACCAAAAGGAATGGCTGTCAAATACCAAATAATCCGACATTAAAACCCTGTAGCTTGATTTATATCTTCTAACTAGTATCCCACTACATATAAATAAACTTAATTTTTAAGCTCCAAAGAAAAAGCTTATCATAATTGCCTTAGATAGATATATGAATTTGTGTTGACCTTGATGTTTTTATAGTACAAATCAATAATGATGATTTTTCACACATTTTCTAACTTGAAATGAAATAGGAGTTTTAACAACAATTGAAATACTATGTAAATTACCTGCAAATACTACAGAAATTTGTTGTAATGCTTTATTGATATTCAAACAGTTCAAGATGCTGTTCAGCCTTTGTGGTTTCCTTTGAAACTGCTATTAAGAGTACCAAGCTAGTACAATTATCAAATGTATTTATGTTGGCAGATATGGTTTTGAAAATCATGCCTCTTTTTTTCAAAAGTCAAACCAAGTCTAAAGCAACTAAGCTGCTCTCATGCACGTAGACAGCATGTTCTTTTGGACTACGCAGATGCAGCAGACTGAGCAGCAGGAGCGAGTGAGCTGACTTAACTGGCACACATCTTACCCCGTGATCCCTGACTGCAGAATAAATATCTTCCACATGTGCTTTGGGCATTTACTAAAGTTTATCATATATTGATTCTTAAAGCAGCTTAAATAATTTCCAAAGTGCATTCTAAACTGCAGGTTGTTATTTACTGTATATTCACAGTAATGAGAAAAACCAGAAACACTTAGAAATGTCCAATGCCAATATAATGCTCAAGAGTACAAAAATGTATCAGCTAGATGTGTCCTATGTAATCACTGTAATAGGAGTTATGAAAAACACAAATCTATGTATGATAAATATTGCAGGAAAACATAGCACCCAAATAATTTATAAATTCACACTTGCAAAAACAGTATGTAGTTGAAAAGTGACGAATTAATATCTTTTGTCCTTAGAAAGAATCTTAGGGAGCATTTTAAATTTTTATTATATTTATTTGTGTGTGTGTGTGTGTGTGTGTATGTGCATGTGTGTGTGTGTGTATGTGTATGTGTGTGTGTGTGTATGTGTGTGTGTGTGTATGTGTGTGTGTATGTGTGTGTATGTGTATGTGTGTGTATGTGTGTGTGTATGTGTGTGTATGTGTGTGTGTATGTGTGTGTGCATGTGTGTGTGTATGTGTATGTGTGTGTGTATGTGTGTGTATATGTGTGTGCATGTGTGTGTGCATGTGTGTGTGTGTATGTGTATGTGCATGTGTGTGTGTATGTGTGTGTGTATGTGTGTGTGTATGTGTATGTGTGTGTATGTGTGTGTGTGTATGTGTGTGTGCATGTGTGTGTGTGTGTATGTGTATGTGTGTGTGTGTGTATGTGTGTGCATGTGTGCGCGCGTGTGTGTGTGTGTTCAGAGCACATGTAGAGATCAGGAAACAATGCGTAGGAGTCCGTTCTCTCTTTCCACCATATGTGTTCCAGGGATTGGCAGTTTGCACCTTTACCAGCTTAGCCATCTTGCTAGCCAGCTAAGAGGGTATTTTCCATGTTTTTTCAGTAAACTTATTAAAGATTACTTTTAATGTACTTCCTATTAACTTTAAAACATGAAATTTTATTCTAACAATATTCCTGGAATAACAAAAAGTAGACAAACCCTGTACTTTGAGAAGCAGTGAAGTATTGAACCTTCCAGATGGATTTTTCAAAGCTCCTCTGATTTGTAATCCACAATGATCATTCAACATTTACACAGAGAGAGAGAGAGAGAGAGAGAGAGAGAGAGAGAGAGAGAGAGAACTTTCCATCACTTAAAAGCAATAAGAAGATTCTTGTAAAATATTCTTTAATGGAATGACTGTTACAATTAATAAACATATAAACATATTTTCTTTACTTTCTGGATAATGGAAGTAAATTTTCTTTGTCTTTTTTCTTTTCGTTTTACTAAGATAGAAAAAGAAGTCATTTCAGAGGGAGAAAAGGAGCTGCTCAGGTTATTTGGATTCAATACAAGAAGAAATAAGACAAGAAATAAGCCATTATAGAAACTGACACTTGGTGTCACATTTGCACACTCGGTTCTTGTTTTGCGAAGACCGAGAATGTGTGAATATTGTCCACCAGTTGGCTGATTTAGAAATACAGCATCCCTTGTAACCTCAACTTTTAATTGGTTGCTAAAAAAAATCACTCACAGTCATCAGAAAGTTCAATATTATAAGTAAAAAGATAATAAGCAAGGAGCCTTCAGAAAGCTATATTTACTTAAAGAGAGAAGATTAAATTGGCTTGCCAGGGAGAAGAAAGTGAATTACCTTCCTCAGAGTACCATGCTCCCAATAAATGTGTTTCAAGGCAGAAATTGAAGAAGAGACCACAGAAAAACTTTTTTGTTTATCCGTTTTTTCCTCTCCAAAATGGTGCTGCTCTCCATTGTTTCAGGAAGGTCAAGAAAAAAAATTCCTCCATTTTTTTCCATCTGACTTTACTATTTTATAAATGTTTGTCATGGCCTTACTTTTGCTAGATGGTATTTTGTTGCCTGATTTTGTTTTGTTTTGGTTTGGTTTGGTTTTGAAACAGGGTTTCTCTGATGTAACTCTGGCTGTCCTGCCACTCTGTAGACCAGGTTGGACTCAAACTCATAGAGATCCACCTGCCTCTGCCTCCCAAGTGCTGGGATTAAAGGCGTGCACCAACACCACATGGCTTGTTGCCTTTTTAAGCTTTTGTAAGTCAGCATGATTATCTGCAAAAACAGCTTTCAAACTGACATTGAATTGGACAGTGTATCCATAATACAACCTGTGAGGTCTATCTCAGCCTAATAAAACCTGTGAGGTTTATCTCAGCAGTAACACAACCTGTGAGATCTATCTCAACCTAATACAACTGATGAAGTCTATATTAGAAGCAACACAACCTGTGAGACCCATCTCAGGAATAACACAACCGTCGAAGTCTCTCTCAGTACCTTTCTTGCCCAGGTTCCTGCAGTAGCTTCTTATGGAATGACAGTATACGTTATGAGTTCATGAGAGCAATTACGCTACAGGGTTGGCTGTCATTTTCATCTTGATTCACTTGCTTTCCATTCACAGAAGTGGGAGGCTTGGCTGGAAGTCATGGAGCAGGTGGGCCTGCACTGGCCTCCCTCCTGAAATTGGATTTCCCATTCACTGCCCCTTGCTCTCAGGGTTTAGGGGTTGGGTGGCAGAGTGAGCATCTGCTGGAGCCCTGTGAATTATCAGTCACCACAGGTAAACTTAGGGGTCTGAGAAACATAGGCAAACGAGTCAGCAGAGCATAGAACACTGCTATGCTTATAAGCACATCATAGGACAAACTAAATCAGATGTGCACTGCCATAAGAGGGGAAAAGGGTAGAGAAAATTATCATTGCTGTTGGCTTTGGGTCAGGAAATAACTATCGGAAACGAGTGTAGCAATAAGAAATGTGGAGAGGCTCACGAGTGCCACGTGAGTAACGCCCCTGACTCGCACTAGACCAGAAGGAATGTGGCGAGGGATGACAGCACAGTGTCAGGATCAGTGCTCCCTGCGTGATCACCTAATTGGGCAATTCCAGTCTTCCTTTTCCTAGAATCATTTGCTTAGTCACTCTAAGAACTCCATACTATGCAACCAAGACTTATACACATGCAGAGTGTAAGCAAAGTTTTATTCCATTCTTCTTTAATTTTTTAAAAATTTTTGACTCTGTGTCCATTGAGGGAGCCACACACGTGTGTAGGTGACTGCAGAGGCCAGATGAGGCCATCTGATCCCCTGGATCTATAGTTACAGAAGGTTGTGAGGTATCTGACATGGGGCAGTTGGAAGCAAACTTAGGTCCTCTGCAAAGAAGCAATACAATGTCTTCACTGTTGATTAATATGCCCAGGTTCTGAAGTCATTCTTTATGACCTCAGACTGGCTAAGATTTGAAAGAGTCTTGTATTGGTTTGCTTTGTGGGGGATGTGTGTGTGTGTGTGTGTGTGTGTGTGTGTGTGTGTGCGCGCGCGCGCGCGCGCGCGCGCGCGCGCGTTGAGGGGAGAACTTTCCCAGGTAGAATAGAAGCGTTACAGCTCTGGGAAGAAAGATATCCTGGCAGATGGGAGCCAAGGAATACCGCAAGTCACACCAAACAGCAAACCTCACAGAAGAGATTTATTGGGAAAGACACAGGAGGGTGGCTACCTCTGCTTGGGCAAGAAGAAGCAGCAGGCAACAGAACAGAAGGCAGGTCTTATCTAGGGGTTTGTGGACAGGAGTTTTCCAGAGTGAAACTTTCCAGAACGGAGATTGGGGGATTTCAAGCTCTGAGCTTGGGCAAGCTCAGGGAATTGGTGGGGTTTGGAGCTCAGTGATTGGCGGGTTTTTCAAAACCCAGAAGTGAACTCAAACTTTTCAGTGAGCTTGGACTTTCACCCTACCTCCCCACCCCCTTTTGGTTTAGTATTAGTAGCCAGGGACTGATAATCCTGTAACAGCAACTGATTAAAAGTCTGATTAAAAATTATTTGAATTTATTGTTGAAGGAATCTAGACAAGTTTGTAAAGTCAGAATTCGATCAGTAGGATTAAGAAGAGGAGGAGGAGAGGGTTAAGAAGGGTAGTATTGAATTCCATATTGGAGTGTCAGTGTTCCATTGGCCATAGGCATTGAGCTATAGAAGCAACCTTCCTCCCTGAGGAAGAGACAAAGACCACCCTCCTCTGTTGTTAGTAAATCTAATCCTCACCAGCAACAGATAGGTTACTTAATAGAAAACGTTGCCTTAGAGCTGGGACTAAGCCTTTCAAAGACCTTTTCAAAATGAAACCAAAACTGTGCCACAGAGATCCCTCAGGTTGTTAAAATAAGCGTTGAGAAGAAAAGTGACCCCTGTGACGCCCCTGGAGCAGGGTTAGTGCAGAGAGACTCCTACCCTCAGCATGCCCATGGGGAGGGAAGAAGAAGACCCCAAGTTTGGTTGAACTTGAAGAAATCTTTAGAGGCAGGCTGGAGGGGTCCTATGTAGTCACTTCCATGCAGAACTTGGACAGTGTTTCCAGCTGGGCTGTCGGGAGCTACTCTCTGAGGCAGAGGTTCCAGTTCCCTGTGGGTTTGTGTTTCCCCAGGAGAACTTAGACCAGCCAAAGTCTCCATTTTCCAAAGAAAAATGGATCTTTCTGAATTAATGCTGGGGGAATGCCCTTTTCCTGTTGGCTCAGATTTAACACAAAAGTGGCATTTGATTAAACAGCATACAGTTCCTGCGAGCCCACATTTCAACATTTTTGACACATTTGATCCATCAATAGTATCTACAGAAGAATATAATCTTCTCAAGAGAAAACAGACATAGTTGGTAAGCCCAGGTGAAGAAGAGATGGATAAGGGAGTTACAGGGAACTAGATTGGCCTTTGACAGCCTGCTATACAGCAACTTTCCTCCTACCGTCTTCGAACAAGCTGTTGGTTAAAGGGTTAAAACATCCATATATAAGAGCTACCCCAGATAGGCATAGATAGGAAGGAATACCAAGTTTAGATTCTCCGGTCATTTGTTTGTGCAGTGGCAGAAGTTGCCACCATGGAAATCAGCATGCCAGTTTTGGCCATTGGGCTGTACTGAGGCCAAGCTGTTTGTAGCAACAAAATTGGGGCTTTAATAAAATCTGATTCCATGGAGGAAGATAGGAAGGGTCCAAAGAATGAACTCTGATGGGGGGAGTTTCTGTAAGCCCCAGTGGAAGCTGGGAGGCAAAAGAGAGAAGCCTGAAGGAGCATAGAGAAGCTATGAAGAAAGTTCCAGGATGGAGCTGAGAGACAGGAGGGACAAGATTGCAGAGACCTGGAAGGGCTTAAGGAAGCTGCAAAGCTTAGCAGGCAGCTCCTAGGGGGAAAAGGCAAGGAAACATGGAGGGTTCCAATGATGATAAGAACAATTGTACTGGCAACCCATGTTCTTACAACCAATCTCATTGTTATACATGATGCCAGCAATGGGTGTCAAGTCTCTTTTTGCCTTGTTTATGGTGTTAACTTCCAGCCAAGGGTTGCCCTAAATTGTACTGGGGGGGGGGTCTTATGATAGAGTGAACAATCCTGGATTCCACTGTAAAACTTCAAATATAGTTTGCTGCAAAGTTCCCATTTCTTCCCCCCTTGTTTGCTCCAGAGATGATGTGCTATGTTTTTGTATATACAATAATATTTGCAGCTGTGCAAAATGAGTTAGCCTATACTCCATGACACAGTCACAAAATATTATGCTAATATGTTGTACATTCAGAAGAACGTGAATCAATCAGTATGTTTTTAGGTTGTATTTTGCCACAAGGATGCCTTTATTGTAAGGCTCTGATTTCCCTTCGAACATGATACATACTGTACAGTTCTATTTTCTAACTTTTTGGAGTTTTATTATTTTACATAAAGAACATTTATTTTAGGAGGTGTCATAACTTCACCCCTTTTATGAGAATGTGACGGTTGCTGCAAATGTAGGGGTTAGGGTGGCCCATACCCAGGGATCCACCTGGGAGGCTGGTAAGGGTAAAGATGTGTCAGATTGTGTAATTTGGAGGAGGAGGAAGAGAGGAATGGCTGGCAAGGCTGGGCTCAAATACAGACCCCCCACCTGACTAGGAGGTCCCTTCCCAGAAATGGAACAGGACAGCTGGTGCCACTAGGAAGGAATGGGTAAGGGTAACACACCTAAAGATACAGCTAAGCGGTGGGGTTTGGTGAGGCTGGTATGGCTGCCCCCCTACTTTAACAATAGGTGAACAGGAAGGAGAAGTGGGTCCCCAAAACTCTATCAGGATTGAGAAAGTAGCCTCTGTGTCCAAAAGAAAAGAAGCAGCTCTCCCTGGTACCATGATGGTTATCTGAGGCTCCCTATTGGTGATGGTGGTGGTCAGGTCAAGGGAACACAGGCCCCTTAGTTGTCCATGGCCAGGTTTAAGAGGTTAGCTGGAGGGTGATCTGGGCCTGATGTCCCCACACCTTGAGGGACATGGGGGCAGTCAACACCACAATGCCCTTCTTGATGCCACCTTGGACATTGCCAAGGTGCCTTATAAGGGCTTGGAGAGGCACAGGCCCAGTGGCCCTTTTGACCACATTTGAAAGAGGGACCTAGAGGTTCTCAGGTTTTGAAAGTCCAGGGAGCCTGGGCAGCTGCTGTGGCCAGCTAAAATAGGCTTTTTTATCCCTCTCACGGTACACCTTGAAAGCCATGGCTAAGACTTCTACCTGTGGAGTCAGGGGTCCTTTCTCTAGACATTTACCTTGGGCCCTAATATCAGGGAAACTCTGGGAGAAGAAGTATCACTTTAACGGCAGCCCTTATAGAGAACAGCCAGGAGGCCCCACATGCTCACAAATCTTGATGTACTGAAAGTTGACATAATAGACTTACACGACTTGAGATAAGATTTATACCTTAGCAAAGGTTTTAGAGGATTAAATCAAAATAAAAAAAGAGTATGAGGTGAGTAGCAATAGTCCCCATTGAGAATCATCTTTCTCTTCATTTTGTTTTTCCTTCTTTCTCTGTCACACACTCAGGCGGCTCTCCTGATATAGGACAGAGATTTTTGGAGGAAACCTTTGAACAAGTGTGATCGCGTCTAGAGGAGGTGCAGCCACACCCCGACTTCAGAGCCAGCTTTTCACGGATGTGGAATAGCATAAAGCTATTTAACGTTACTCATACCTAGACAACATCTGAAAGACATTTAAGTCCCTGTAAAACTGAACCTAGTGTGTTGAAAACACAGAAGGCTTAGAGATAGGAACTCTCTGAGCCCTGGCTGCAGACAGGATGCTGCAGCTGGTCCACTTCTTTCCTTTCTCTCTAGTCTGCTCTGTCCAGCTCCCACTTTGCAAACAACTGACAGATCAGCCCTAATTTACAAGACAGGACATTTTCACAGTGGCAGGGGCTGGGGGTTCAGAGGACCAGACAAAAACATGCAGGGCTTGGAGCAGAGAAAAGAGAAAGTTTGAACACAGAGAATGGGGAATCTCTTTCAATTTCCCCATCCAGATCTAGGGCGCCATTAGGCAGCCATTTAGATTGGTTATCTAAGGGCTCTGAAGGCCAGATTTAGGGCCCTTCAGGTCAGGTGCTAGATGGGGAAGCTGGAGGCTTTCTAAAGGGTATCCCAAAGGGCAATGAGAGGGTATGGAAGACCATTCCCATGGATGAGAAGAGAGAGGAAAATGTCACTGCAGCCTATAGTGGAGGGTGTCGCCTGGACTCAGGGAGGACCGAGCGACAACCAGGCCATTCAGTGGGTTGTCACTGCACTCAATGGAGGTCATGTCTGACAGCCCAATGATGAGACCTGGTGCTTAGTGCCAGGGCTTGGGACGAGGCCCAAGGGCTTTCCAGAAGACAATGGAAAACCGAGTCCAGGAAGGCATGAGATCTCATCCATGAGAAAGGCTTAGGGAATGGAGCTGCAAGAGCCACAAGAGCCTAGAGGAGGCTGTGGAATTATGGGCAGCTCCAAAGGGAAAGTTGGAAAAGAGGGCAGGAAGGGGTCTAAACGGACTGTAGGATTGTAGCCCCAAGGGTGGGAAGAACAGGGTCAGGGGAAGAGGGCCAGCCTTACCCTTGAAGTCTGTAGCTGGGGATGCCTCCACTTAGGGCTAGGGCTAACTCACCAAATTGCCGCTGGTGGTAGATGGGGTACCAAGAAATCGGTGAGCTTACAGGTGGACTGTTGCAAGTGGACTAGAGATGAGGGACAGGATCCCAATGTGGCTCAGACCCCAGGGTGTGAGGAAGCACATGTACCAGTAAAGCCTATCCGCGTGAAGGCACCAATACAATTGTTTCAGCTCCAAAGTAGGGAAGGTAATCACATATAGAAGTGTTACAGATTCTGAAGGGAGAAATATCCCCGACTGAAGTGTTACAGCTCTGAAGGGAGACGGTTCCCCAGTATAAATACCTTTCCTCGAAAGGTATCCTGGCAGCCCAGAGTCACAGAATGCCACAAAGGCACACCAAACAGCCGACTCACACAAGAGATTTATTGGGAAAGGCACAGGAGGGGTAGCTGCCTATGCTTACACAAGAAGCAGCAGGGAACAGAAAACTGGCCTTATGTAGGGTTTGGAGGGGAAGAGTTTTCCAGGGTGAAAATCTCCAGGATGAGTATAGGGGGATTTCAAGCCTGAGCTTGGGCATGCTCAGGGATCAGTGAGATTTTGAGCTCAGGGATTGGTGGGTTTTGGTATAAAACACCCAAGTCCCAGAAATGAGCTCAAAGTTTTCAGTGAGCTAGGACTTTCCACCCTCCAAACACTGCATACTGGTTTGCTCCCTCGGGCTTGTTCAATTACCTTCTTTACACATTCTAGAGATGACATCACCACAGCGGGCTGGGCCCTGCTACACAAATTAAAAATGAAGAAATGCCACATAGACAATCCGATCCAGGAGATTCCTCAGTTGAGACTCCCTCTTCCCAAGTGATTTGGGGTTGTGTCAAGTTGACAGCTGAAGCTAACTATGACACTGTTGTCTGACACTATTCTTGGAGAGACGTGAACGAGCATCTACTAACCTCAGATAGAGAACCAACAAGAGACTAAAGTACAGATACCACCAAAGTCCAACATGGTGAACCAATGAGTGTTATTGGGAGCAACTTACAAGAATATGGGCAAGGGGTTACTTACAGGAGGAGAAATTACTTAGGGACAGCTATATCACCAAATCTCATCCCACCATTGATAATAATAGCTCTTGAGCTGAAAACCTGGAACATACTGCACAATCTACAAGCAGTTCTATAGGTTGAAGCATGCCCTTTGCAGTTTGTTCTGTTTGTCTGAGGCTTTTTCAAGAAACTTGGCTTATATCTTTCTTCCATACTAGCTCATCTTGTCTGTCTCTCAGCCATCTTTTCTGCTGATATATGCTTGGGGAGGGAAGGGCCTGGTGAATCTGATCAACTTCAGAGACTTCCTAAAGCTATTTTGTTTACTTCCTAAGCTTAACAAGCTTCCCTATACATATACTAAGTCCCTCTTAGATGTTCCCTTAGAATATCTTACTCTTTCACCTCCATAAGCATTCCATTTTAAGATATCCTGTTGTTGTTTTTCCTCCCTTTTCGTATCCTATGTGTTAAGGACTTTATTTCTAAAATAGAAGGTTTTTATCCCAGAGGAAAGTGTAATACAACAGACACCACCTTCATATAATTCTTCTATGTAGGTGTCTGTTAGACTCTGTTCTGAAGAAACGATCATAAATTTGCATGTGTTCATCTAGTACTATTCACAAGGCATTTGTAAAATTTCAATTAGAGCACTAGTTTTAAAAACATGAATTAGTGGATTCCTGGTCAGTTTCATCATGTGTCAGAGAAGATCAGAGCAAAACAGTGTCTTCTAGACATGTCAGGATTGCTGAACTCGTGAACTCAAAGCAACTGTGGTTGCCTGAACAAGATCAAGACAGTCAATACTCCTACATGGAATAGGAAGGGGTTCTTAAGTTCTAACCCTGAAGAGCTACTGACAGTTGATATAATATGGAAGAAGGAGAGTCCGTTTTCTTTAAAGGTGTGATTCCTCATAGGTCAACAATGCTCCAGCGAAGGACCTTACAGTCACAAGTCTGTGGCAGCACAAAATGACGTAGATAAAGAAAAAAAGAAGAGGACACAAATTGGGGAACAGGAACGGGAGGTAGACCTGAGAGAAGTTAGGGAAGGGAGCTGAGATGAATGCCATCAAAATACGTTTGTATGACATTCTCAAATAATTAACAAAATAATTCTTAAAAAGTAATTCCTTCCTCTATCCTCACCAACGTAATTTTTACGGTACCATTCTGACCAACTTCATTTTAAATTTCATCTGTCAGATATGTTGTAGTTGCAGCGTTAGGTTACCCCTCGTCCCCAAGGAAGTTTAGGCTGGTATTATAAACTGCTTCCTGAAAACATCTCAGAGTCACCTTTCCATTTCCCCATGTTTTATAGACCCCTACAACCTCTTCCTAGACCCCTGCCCTTTTGCTCTCTCCTAAGAAGTCTTTATTTTTAAAATGTATTTATGTTTGAGTGTGCATGCGTGTGTGTGTGTGTGTGTGTGTGTGTGTGTGTGTGTGCGGGTGGGTGTGTGTTTGTGTGTACAATGCCTATGGCCTCCAGAAGAAGGTGTTGGATCCCCTAGTGCTGAAGTTACAGAGATACTACCAACACGGGTTCTAGGACCTGAACTCTCTTCTTCTTCAAAAGCAATGTGTGCTTCGAACCACTGAGCCACGTCTCCAGCCCAGTCTTTTCTTTTCTGTGTTGATGTGCATCAGCCATAGAACCGCACGGAGAAAACTTCTAATCTACCTTATTGCAGAAACTGCAATACAATTTTAAAGTATACCTAGTGAGTCAGAGGAAGTCTGGCTTTGCCCATAACTTTTCTGGATAAGTGAGGCCATTTTACATTCTCACCATTTCAGAGATTTTAATACTACTACATTGAAAGTTTTAACTCATGTATTCCATACTTTTCCCTATATAACAGGCAGTTATGAAGCTTAACTTTGGGTCTATTATATGTTAAATGTATGACTTTCATATACTTCTTACTCCCTACTTATAAACTAGAAACAAAAGTTAGCATATCACTATTACAGAGGTGCTTGTGAGAATCAAATGAAATAATACTAATAAAGTCATTTTCAAAGCCAAAAAAGCTGATCATACAATGTAACATCTGGATTACAATGTGGGTGATTTGGGGCATCTATGATCAATATCCGCTAGATGCAGGAGTAACTGAGGTCTTGTGAGCTGTATATCTGCTCATTGTTGTCATTCCATAGTTCAAAATGCCATGCTTTTGTGAGTTCCTCTCTTTTTAGAACCTAGGATATGGCTATTTTAAAAGGGAAGCACACTCGATGTCAGGCGTGGGTCTTAAATATACAGGACTAAAATATGTGTGTATTTGTGCATGTGTACATATATACAAATCTGTACACATATACAGCTTTTATTGTTATCGGCCAATGTTTAGAAATGCAGCCATGGTTTAATTTTGTTATTTATTTAGTCTTTGGAAATCCCATTCATTTATACAAGGTATCTTAATCACATCTACCCCAACCACTCCCCTCTCCTCCTGCTCCCCCCAGGACTTCCCATCACATGTTCCTTTCAATGCCATGTCCTCTTACGTTCTTTAATGTATTCATTCAATTCTAGCCCACTGAGTAATTCTCTGCCTTTAAATGTATCATTAGATTACTTATTTATTTTATATGTATGAGAGTTTTGGCTTCATGTGAGTATGTGTACCACATATGCATGGGGCCCACAGAGGTCAAAAGAAGACATTGGATCTCGTGGAACTGGAGTTGTGGTGGGTTGTCAGCCACCATGTGGGTTCTGAAACCAAACCTGGGCCTGCTACAACAGCAGCCCATGCACCTAACTGCCGAGCCTTCTCTGAAGTCCCTATCTTCTCCCTTTTTAAAAGAACCAGTGCACAATTGTAAGTATTGTCATAAATTTTAAAGTAGCCTTTCTTGCATCCTCACATCAAAAAGAAAAAAATGCTCTTACTTTGTGTTGTTTCTTCCCCCACCTTGTCACCCAAATTCAGTCCTGTAGCCCTTACAGTTCCTTTGACACGCAAACAAGACACAGGACTCAGTTCTGAGAAGAGAAGCTATGAGAAAAATACGGCAGCTCCTGTCCTTGGGGAAGTTTTATTTACACATTCTGACTCATTTGGATGCAGGTAAGTCAGGTTTAAATTAGACAGTCCAGCTGGGCTTGTTCTACCGATCCAAAAATGGAGCAGAGTGAAGGGAGGCGAACAGCCACGCACAGTGATTCATCTTCGGCCACAATTAGACTTTCTCCATCACCCGCCAAGTGTCGACAGTCCTGGGTGTGGATCCGCACGGCCTCTGTTATTGGCTTCGTTGACTTCTGGTAATCTTCCCTAGTTACTGAACATTATTGATCCTATTTCCACACGTCTCAATGCAATCGGCTTCTCCCCAAGCGTCCCCATGGACACCAGAGACCAACTTGACCTGTTAAATAAGCAGAGTTGATTCTTGTTAATATATTCTCTCTGCTAAGTGGAAGAGTTAGACGCCACCAACTGAGGCAACCTTTAATTTGTTCTTAAAATAGGACAAATAAATCTAGATGACCTACCCCTATGGGTACATATCGTTGACAGTCAATTGGCAGTATAATTGGTATCCAAAGAGACTGCGGGACAGAGAAAGACTTACACACAAGAGGAAAACTAGGCCAAAGAGCTCTGGAATCACTGAATTCAAATCCTTCTACTATTCCTTGTGAGGTTTTTGCAATTGCCAACAAAAGCAGAAATGCAAAGGATAAATAGTTAGTCCTCTGTATATTCCTAATATAAATGCATCAAAAAAATCTACCATTGTGAGACATAGGGGTCCTGTTTGTAACATATACATAGTCTTCATTTAAAAGTGAAGTTTAAAATTAAAAATGCCTACAGGAAAATAACACGAAGAAACAAACCAGTTTATGCGTTCTCACTAATATGTTATGAAAGTAAATTCTAGACCAATGGGAAGTAAATTTCCACTCTGTCATACAACCTCTGTCCCTTGTGGTGCCAGTGTTTTCGTATTAAATACTTTCCACTCTTTTCCAACTGAGTCTGCCTCAAGGGCACAGACTGCACCTAGACTTCAACATATAGCAGGAACCCAAGGAATACCTCCTGGTGAGAAAGGAGTACAGAGTCTGCTGTTCTAGGTGCCTTTAATATTTCTCATGACAATAATATAAAATCTTGCCCCCTTTTTTGCAAGGTATCATCAGTTAGATATTTTCCCTCTATGGCAATGTAACACTATTCCTATTTAAACCCCACACTTCTATGTCCTTCAGTCCCTGGAGAACAAAGCAGAGCGGCCACTTCCACTCTCTATAGCTGGGAGAATGGCTGCCTCTATTGACAGGGGACTCACAACATCACTGTGTTCCCAAGCACTGTGCAACATGGGGTTGCCGTTTGTCTGTCTGTAGCTACTGTACTAGCCTTGCTAATGGGCTTTGAAACAGTAAAGAGCTAGAACGAAAATCTGCCATATTTTGTTGACATTTTTAAAATACCAATAAAATAATCTAAAGCGATGCTTACAGAAAAATCCGTATTTCAGGACCTCATCAGTATCTCATCAGGTAAAGTCTCTCACTGCTAAGACTGAGGGCCTGAGTTCCATCTCAGGGAGCCACAATGGAGAGAACCAGTTCCCACAAATTCTCTTCCAACACACACACACACACACACACACACACACACACACATACAAAGTAATGTGATTTTTGAAACATTAATAATAGCAAGCAGAACACCAACATTCATCTCTCTGCCTCCTGACTGCAGATGAAATGTAACCAACTAATCCCTCAGGACTCCACTACCAGGATGGTCTGTACTCTCAAACTCTGGTCCACAACAAATGTTCCCTCCCTCCTTTCTTTTCTCTCTCCCTGCCTCTATCCTTCCTTCCTTTTTTTCCCTCCCTCCCTCTTTCCTCCTTTCCTTCCTTCCAGTGCTTTTGTCAGATATTTTGACACAACAATGAGAAAAATAACTAACACACTGGAAAATGGACTTCATCTCCACAGTTTGTGGTTCTGTGCTAAATTCACTATCATGTGCCAGGGTCCAGACTGCTTTTATTTTCATTCCCAAAGCAGATCCTTTGCCTAGGAAGGCTGTCCTCTTTAATATCCTGTAACCAGACCAGAGCACAAGATGACTATTAAGAGACCACCCCACCCCAGCAACTCTTGCTCTTGGGCTCAATAAAATTCCTTATACAGAAATATAAAATCTCCCTTCTCTAGTCCTCACTACAGAACTAGGGATATAGATGAAGCACACCTTAGCATGTGCTTTAATCCCCAGGGTTCACTCCCCAGCAACAAAAAGAAAAAGAAAGAGAGAGAGAGTCAGAGAGAGACAGAGTCAGAGAGAGAATACTCAGAAAGCAGGGGAGAGGTAAAAAGAGAGGGGGCTCCAGCTACCATTTCACTTGCCATACAAAGTCAGCACCTCTAAACGAAAGCAGACCCCTCCTGTCCTCTTCTCCACACAAATAAGGATGGAGAAAGTTATCACTCCTGAAACTCCTGCAGGCATTTTCATAGCCACCGCCTTTTTTTCTCTTTCCACAATACAAGGAGGCATTTGAAGGTTCGTTTTATAGAGAATAAAATCGTTGACACGAGTAGATCAATAGCTTGCCCAAGTCACCCATTAGAGACTTGACATGCTCATCTATATCGCTCCGATCCTAGCTTCTTTTCCATTGGTTCATGTTGTTTGATTGACACCTCTTGCTGAATCCCTGGACTCAGAAGCTGAGGGGGTCGGTACACTCCTTGCTTTGCATGCCCCATTTATGCCACTTCCTCAGGACACCTTTGTATGCAGGGTAAGGTCACACGATCATACCATTCTCTACACACCTGATCATCCCATGATTAATGAGTTTCAATGCTTTTTGTTTATTTATCAGCTACAATCTGTTCTTTGCCAACTCAGCCTATCCTTCGCAGACAGCTTGTAAACCTAACAGGCCCTTCCCCAAAGAAGCTATTGGACATGAGCAGAGTGTGAGCAACACGCTTGACTGCATCATGCTATTCCTTTGGCCTGGTGTTCTAAGTCTGTAGAAAGCAGTTCCCCACTCCCTGAGCAGATCGATATGCTATCTTTTGAAGGGTTAGACGGAAAACCAACATTGAGTAAAAGCTATCCCCTGTATCTTGTGTCAGTGTTGCAAACCTTCAACCACACCTCTTAAAGAAAAAAAGTCGGGAGCTAATGACACATCACCAGCCACAATAGGTAGGTTAAAATGGATTTGGTTTTAAAGAGTTGGAATGGAACCACATTCACTGACTTCTGCATAAAGATGAGAAGTGCCGGGAGGGAGAAACTCCGGACAGGGAAGTTGATCATCAAGATAGGTTGACCAGGGATGAAATATTTCTGTCTGAAGCTCATGCCCGGATGCTAGAGTCAGAGCAGGATATTTACTAAAGGTTTGTGCAGCACACTCCTGACAAAGGTCCTCAACAGGGCCCATCCTGTTGGCCCCTCCATATTTTTCTTCTTGGTTATGTGTTAGTTGGAGTTCTCTAGAGGAGCAGAACTTATAGAATGAAGGCCCAAGAATCCAGTAGTTGTACAGTCCATGAGGCCGGATGTCTCAGCTGATCTTCAGTATATGTCAGAATCCAGAAGACGCAGGCTGTAATGCCGGTGAAGGAATGGACTTGCTAGGGAGGGAGAGAGCGAGCAGGCAGAGAAGAAAAGCTTACTTTTCCCATGTCCTTTATTCAGGATGCCAGCAAGGTGTGGCCAGGTTAAAGGTGGATCTTCTGACGTCAAAAAATCCAGATTAAAAGCGGGTCTTCCCACTTCAAATGATTTAATTAAGAAAAAGTCCCTCTCAGGTGTGCCCAGCAGGTTGGGTTTTAGTAAATTTCAGATGTAGACAAGTTGACGACCAAGAACAGCTTCACAGTCCTGTACGGTCAGCCACATTTCTCTGAAACAGACATCAGTCCCACAGTCTTCAGTATCTGCCCTGACCAAATGTTACCAGGAAAAATTGGAGTTACCTTTCACAGTTCCTTGGCGTCATTAATAAGAGAATTTAGAAAACGACTTAGAAGAAAGCTTGAAGAAAATTTTATTAGAGAGAGGAAAAAAAAAAAAAAAAAAACCAGGGTAAGAGATCTGAAATCTCTAGTGCCAGGTTCAAAAAAGACTCAGGACAAATAGCTTACAGTGGCGTCTATTAGATACCAAAGTGTCTCCTGGCCTCCAGGCTCACTGGGTGCCTGCAGCGTCTCTCAGCTCTTCTCACCCCACCCCCTACCCTGAATTTCTCCAGCTCACGGGCTTTCCTCCTCCAGCTCCTCATTCCTATATAGCCTTGCTATTTGAGCCACGCATGCTCCCTTGGTGTTCTCTTAGCTCCCCTCCTCTCCTGGTCCTCTCTCAGTACTCCATTCTCCTGTTCTCGTGGCCCAGTTAACTCTACTGGCCATGTTTAGGCTACTACTTCTCTCCCTGCTTTGGACTCTTCCAGAGTACTCTGCCTCATCTCTACAATAAAAACCATCTCCTCAACCAAGCCTTGGAGCGGTTAAGTCCTCACTTTGTACACCCAGCACCTGCCAAGGGGAAGGACGTGGAGAAGGAAGAGAGAGAAAGCCTTTGGAGTCAGGGCCTGGGAGAGCTGCCTGTTTGCAACCGAGATCAGGGAGGTCGGGGAGAAAGGGGGCGGGGCTTCGGAGAGAGCGTGAGGAAGCTGAGAGCGTCGGGAAGACTGGCCTAGACTTTTGAGAAAGAAAAGAGATAAAGCAAGGAAAGAAAAGTTACGCTTTACTGTGTTTGAAAGAAAATCGAGCTGAGTGGCAGGGCCGGGGCTCTTTAAGTGGCTTCATAGAAGATGGGCTTCTTGGAAGGTTGGTACATTATCTCGCTTAAGGGATAACTATCTTTCCCATCTCTTTAGAATGTCCTCAGGTGTGGTCTCCCGGCCAACTGACTGACAAGCCAGTTTCGGAGCAGATCAAAATGTCTACCTCCACCTAGAACCAGAGGTAGATTTTGACCAAGAAGCCTGACCTTGAGGGGAGGGTCGATCCTCATTGCCTCCAAGGCTACCAATCTCTAGCTAGATAATTAAAACAACCCCCACATCCTCAAGCAACCTTGGTGCTGTAACCTTCTGTCAGTGTTGGTGACCTTCCTTCACAATAATGGCAACCTATAGCAGCCACTCCCCAAAGCAAATTCCAGACCTATTACAAAAGTAAAGGTCATATTTACTGTGGAATTTACATATTAAACAAATTCACAAAACTAAAGCCGTTTAAATAAATTTGGCTTGAAATGACATAATGATCTTGGTTTCTATATTGAAAGAAACAGAAGTTTCCATAGCAGCAGGCGCCAGGAAGGAAATGTAAATCAATGGACATTCAGGGAACCATACGAATATGACGTGTGTGTGTGTGTGTGTGTGTGTGTGTGTGCCCGCACTCTCACATGTGGAGGCCAGAGAACATCTTGCAGGAGTTGGTTCTCTCTTTCCCAAATTCTGGGTTCTGGGGATCAGGCTTGGTGGCAAGTGCTGTCTCTCCAGCCCCCTTCAAAGATGTTTTAATGATACAGGAGGGAATCGTTTATCCTCGTATAATACCATTTGGTTTGAAACCAGTTTTTGGTTCCAAACCAAAGCTAAACATTTTGGCTGCAGGCCTGCAGAGATGGTTACTGTTGGGTCCAATGAAGCTCCCAAAATGGCAGTGCTGGTGACAATTAACTCTCTTAAACCACCAGGAACCCCCCTTAATCTGTCAGCTACCTTGGGCAAGAGCACCCAGTCAATCCCAACAGCCCCTATCAACTCAAAACCCCTGGTGAGTCATACAAAATCTGCTCACTTTCCCACCATTTTGCTCCTCTCTCTGACCCTCCCTCACGAGAACAGACTTGGCAATGTTACCCCCAGAAACCTTTCTTTCTAACAAAGAAGTGGTACGGTTTGGCGGGTCCACTGTGCCCTCACTTAGAGTTACTAAGTACTTTGTTTTACGGAAAAAACAAAATGTCAGTCAAATGGCTCACACATAGGGCCGTCTCTAGTCCTAATGAGAGCTTGTGTCTGAAGGTCAGTCCAGGGGGTGACACTCACCAAACCTTTGCGGGTTTGCGCTTCTAGGGTACATGGCAGGACAACCTTCCACCTTCCCAGGCTTAGCCTGTGAGCTGATGTGACAGCGCTGTTGATATCCAAAAATGTGTTGTCAACAGAAAAGCCCGTCTTGAAAGCACATGAGCAAGTTAGGTAAAAGTAGATGTCTTTTATTTTTGTTTCTAACATAGCACCCCAACTTTTCTTGAACTACAGTTGTTTAAAAAGAAACAGTCATAAACATACGCACACATAAACAGTAAGACTTGTAACAGCGATGAATCTGTCTTACAAATGGAGAAGCTAAGATCCTACAAGCCAAGCTGTTTTTACTCAAGGACTAAAACAATAAGCACACTGAACACCCACCCGTTGCTCATCCCCTATCTGCAGGAAACCAACCAACCACAGACAAACTGCGAAGCAGATACAGTATCTTTCTCATTGGAACCCAACCTCACAACCAGCACTGAATCTAAGCTCACACCCCCCAGGCACCCAAGATCACCCCAGGGTGATCATCCCGGGGTGTGAAAGTAGACAACCCCTCAGGTTGCCCACCAGCCATAGGTTCATACAACGCTTTGCAGATAGATTGTAAATCTTGCCAAGATGAACAAAAAGCGAGTTTTTTTTTTTTAAATCAGGTCAGAGGTTAGCAAATCAGTCTTTTTAAAAGCCCACTCATCCACTGTGAGCCTCAGATAGTTTTCCAACTCAGGTAGCACTGCTGTCTGGAAGAGGATGTCACTTCACTCCAGAAACGTTTGTGCATCCTTCTCTTCGAGCCCCTCTCCAGCTCAGCAAGCAAGACATCTCTGAAGAATAAGCAGCCTGCAAAACACGGTCGGAACACTTGTTAGTATGAAGAAGGATAGCTGGCATTTCTTGACAACTTAGTTGGAACCAGGCAGTATTCTAGGGATTTTATCTTGTTTATTCCTGAAATCATCCTAGGGGGAATGTACTATTATACCCTGATTTACAGAAGAGGAAATGCCTGAATACCACACAGCAGGAAGGCTGCTCCCAGCCTGTCCTGTCCTGATTCCTGGATCCTAAAATGAATAAACTTTTCTTTCCTCTTCCGGGTCTGCAATTAGTCTATGGAGTAACTCCAGTGCTCTCAATTTACGCTACCGTTGCTTCTTCAATTGTTTGCTCAATAACCTTACGATTGTGGGATGAACAGAGTCTCCTTTTAACTGAGCTTGACGCTTAAACAAAAATACTCTAGAAAAAAATCTCACTCAGGCCATAAGGCCTGCTCCAGGGGTGAACAGCAGAGGGCGCCGTAGAGCTGTGGCCGCCGTTAGAATGGGGTCCACCTCCCTTTGCCGATTAGAATTTCCACCTGAAACAAACACCTTTCTTTCAGATCTCTACAGTCCTCTGTTCCCCACCGTGGGCCTCAGGACAGAACTGTCTTGAGTTCTGAATCTAAACCCAATCTTGACCTGAGATGACAGGGGTTAAAGGAGCCTCTGTCTCATCCAAAATCCGGTTCTAATCTCTGACCGCCAGAGCTCTGCTTCCTGTTTAGTCTATAATCTTGCATGTGGTTTAAGAGCTGCAATATCGCCTTTTCAGTATGGTTTCACCGTGCTCTAGTCTGCACCCCTACCTTGTGCTTACCAAACAACTCCCATCGTGTTTCCCTATGGTTAAAGCTCCCCCTCTTTCAGAAGATACAGCAGCCCCGCCACCCCGCCACCATCCCTGTCCCCCGTGCCACCTGCTCTCCATTCTGGACTTCAAAAGTTCACCCACCGTGACTTTCATATCCCTCTATACTGATGTTTATTTGATCCCAACTTTCTCTGCCACAATGCCAACTGCTATTCCAGAACCCTCTTGATACCATCTATGCCTAGGTGCAAATTCACAGGCCCCAATTACTGAGAAAATTCGATAGAGACTCCTGCAGAGCCTACGCAAAGCTCAGTTCATCATCTACCTCATAAGTTCAAAAATAGCACTGAAAATCAAATAACAATAAAGAATGGACACTTCGCTGACAGGTACGCACCCAACTTTCCAGCCTTCCTCCAGCACAGATCTAAGCCCTCCTGAACTCTAGTACAGTGTGGCCCTTGACATGCAGCCTGCCACTTTCCGGCAACTAACCAAGTGTGCCCTGTGCCCAACCAGCTGGAGAAAAGAGCTCCTCTGCGGTTCTTCTCTCCAGAATGATTGGATAAAGTGTCTAGAGATGGTAGACACCATCTGTTAAAATCACTGTCCACTGAGACCTTGCTAGAAAGGCCAGCTCTGATTTTCTATTAGAATAGATTATACAGAACAGGTTCATTTTGCCATTTTGTGCATGCATATTCTATATGTTGGTCATGTTCAATCCTCCCCATTTACCATTATTTGTCTCTCATTTCTTTTTTTGTTTATTGTTTCTTGGTTGGGGTTGGGTTTGTTTGTTTGGTTGTTTGTTTTCCTCATTGGTTGTTTTGTTTTGTTTTGTTTTTAAGACACAGTTTTACTATGTGGTGCTAACAGGTCTGGAAACACAGCATCTGGAACACACTATGTAGACCAGCCTGGCCTGGAACTCACAGAGATCTGACTGCCTCTGCCTCCTGGGAGTGCCACACCTGCCACTCCTCCCCGACTTCTTCTGATCTCTCTTCCCAACTAATGCTCCCTCTTCACCAGCTTTCCTTGTAGTAGTTCATCTGAATTACTAACAAGTCACAAACAGTTCTACCATGAGTGAATGTTCTACCACAGCCTTGCAAATAGCCAGAGTCAGCCTTTTTTAACACTTTAAGATCAAAAGCAAATGTGAGCATGATCGCTTAAGGACTACATGCTGCTATTTTCAACTAAGTGTGTCAAGTCTTGACACAACCTAGAATCACTTCGGAAGAGAGTCTTAATGAGGAATCATCTAGACCAGATTGATCTGTGGGTTAGGGTTAGGGCATTGTCTTGATGGTTCATTGACGTGGGAATAGCCAGACCATTATGGGTTATACCATTCTATAGGCAGAGGATCCTGAACAGTATGAGAGAGGAGAAAGCTAGTTAAGAGCAAGCAAGCACCCACATGTTTATTCTCTCTCTGAGCTCTTGACTGTGGATATGATGCTTTAAGTCCCTGCCTTGACTTCCTCAAAACAATGGACTGTAACCTAAAACTGTAAACCAATAAGCCACTTTTCCCCTAAGTTATCTCCTTATTAGTGTATTTTATCATAGCAGCAGAAGTTAAACTCTACCAGATTATGTGACAGCATTTTTCTTCCTTTGCCCTACACCTGTCCATCTGCATAAATGACAGGGTACTCTTGTCCCCTTTTTCTTCCTTTTCCTGGGGACACCTGCCAAAGTCGTATACCAGCACATCAAGGTTGTGGGATTTGTAACGCAGGAAACTACACAAGATTTCTCCTCAAACTCACAGTGTCTTTGCTTCCTCTACTAAATTGTTCCAACCCTTTGCCTGGGCCATGCCTCGAAAAGTAAAGAAATACAAAAGAAGACATGGCCCCAGCCAGGTAATGAAATAATCAGTCACACTCATCTCTGTACACGTGGAAGGGCCACAGAAACTTCTCCAAGACAAAGTCTGATACCAATGTGCCCATCCCGAGCCTGCTATTACTAGTGGTTCCGGTTTCTGTCCACTATTTTGTGACTCGGTCACCTCTTGGTGGCTGCCTAACATTAGTTTCCTCCCAATTTCACCTGCGAAGAAATAAGTCTCAGGGGTCAACTGTGAATAGGCCAAAGTTGCCACATTGCCACCCATAACATCTTAGGGTGACTCTAGGGCTGCTTCACTAGGGAGAGGTAGGCCTGCCTGTTGTTTTGAGACTATAATCAATCAATGCTTGCGTCTCTGCAGTGGAGTTACCGTAAGTGCCAAAATCAATTCATAAGAAGGAATGAAGCCTTTCTTGAACAATGAACAGCAGTGAATGCAGAGATCATAGAATCAGAGATCAGAATGCAGAGACACACAGCCGCCCAAGATGTGGAAAATAAGCAACTGTAGTGGGCTTAGCTCTCAATAAGACATTGATACCACCATCTCTAAGGCTTGGGGTAGAGGGGAGAGGAGGTTTTCAAAATGTCATTCTCTAGACTGAAATACATCCATTGCAGTCCTCAGCTCACAACAGATGTAGACACCTATACTTGAATAGGCCCTATCCACAATCAGTCATGAAATGGGGAGGGGCTCACAATACCCTACCCTTAGCCTGTGACATATTAGCTATTAATAGATCCTAGAAGACAGGAGATTATAGAGGAACATTTAATCTTTTAATCCAGCAGCATGGCTGCTCTAGGATAGAAAGAATGGTAGTACACACCTTTAAACCCAATTCCAAGGGCAGTGGTAGCACACGCCTTTAATCCTAGCTCTGTAGACAAAAGAAGGGAATCTAAGCAGAGTGTAGAAGCAGAGCTCAGACAGGAGCAAGGTGGAAGCAGACAAGAGGCAGAGCTCAGAAAGAAACAGAAAGTTAGTTTAGTCAGGCAGTCACTTAGAGACTCTATCAGGTAAGGCACAGAGGAAGTTCAACAGGAGTCAGTATCAGACAGGAAGAGTGAGTTTGGGAGAAAGAGTCAGCTAACAATGAGAATCAGTTTGAAGCCTAGCAGAGTAGTTCTGTTAGAAAAGTTAAGGGAGTCAGCCAGAGTTGGCCAGACTCAAAAGTGTACAGTCAAAAATAGTCAGCCAGTTCAGAACGTCAATTTGAACCAGTCAGCTTAGAGAAGGGTTTGAGCCAGAACAGTGAGTGAGTTGAATCAGCCAATCAGAAGAATCAAGTTGAATTTAGTACAACTCTGAGTTCAGAAGGAGCTAGTCAGAGTGAGTCTACAGTAAGTCTTTGAGGTTGAAACTTTCTAGGTTTAGGTTTGAAGATTAGATTGTATGGAGGTTAAAGCCTTCCAGCTCTCGATTTAAGATTAGTACAAAGGCTGAAACCCTCTAGGATGGGGACAGATTTAGCAAAGAATGAATTGTCCTCTGCCCTGAACCCATGAGAATAATTTAATAAATCAACACATATGTCAACACTGGCAGGCGATCACTGTCTTTAGCTGCGTGCTCACTGCTGAGCCCACTAGGCTCCAGTGATTAGCTCCAAACCCCTGGTGATAGTCAGCCCGAGTTGAACTTAGTGGTTCAGAAGACGAAACAAATAGACATGAACATGAGAGAGAGATTTATGGGGACAAATGAGGGTAGACAGGTGGGGTAGGGAGGAAGGAGGTGATAGTGACCAATATTCATCACAGATTTAACTAATAAAGAAAATTAAAACTTTAAAAAGGAACTAAGTTATGTTAGCTCTGCAGAGAGCTTAATGTGGAATGGTATGAAACAGAGACTAAGTTCAGGTTCCCAGGAAAATGAGAAAGTACCTTGCCTTCAGAACCCACCAGTAAAGCCAAAACAAAATGCTTGGTACTTGTTTTGGGAACTGAGTTCTGTCATTTCTGGGTTATGGTGACTTTGATCATGATTATTAGTGAGTTTCTGATCGTTTAAAAATTATCACTAACTTTTGCTTATGTTGGTACAAAATGTTTATGGTTTTTAAGCTTAAACAGCTTGTAAAGATTTGAGTCAGGGTCGTAGCTCTGAACTCTCATTTAAGACTACACCCATGGCTAGTCGAGTTTCCTTTCTTTCTTTCTTTCTTTCTCTTTTTCCTTTTATTCATTTTTATACTTGAAAACAATTAAATTTTCTTTTCTTTCAACAAGTTGTGTGTCGGTGTAATTGGATCAAAAGGACCTCACAACAAATACACCATATGTCAACACAGGTGAGGTCACGACATCTCCTCATGAGGTCTGGTCCCAGAATCTCCCATTTTCATTTTTGTGCTGGGCTATAGAGAAATTCCTCTCCTCTAATGGTCCTGATATGCCATGCCCTCTCACCTCATCCCAGCATCCCATATTGGGCACCAGTGTGACCACAAGTGGTTCAGTGACACTTCAGGGAAAGTTTCTATTTGAGTTTTCCGTACTCACATTTCAGTGTCAGCGATTCAGTACTCTGGATCCGCTGACTGGACTTAACGATGCCTTCTAAATGGGGTGAAAATGACAGAGTTGACAGTGAGTATATGATACTGGGAAAAAAAACCCACTATCCACATCTATAGATTAATGTGCAGGATACTCAGAGATAGCGGTGTGAAGGCGAAGCTATAAAGAGAACTCTCCAAACTCATGCAACCACAAAGAATTGGATTACTGTATTTCACTGAATGTAACATTATAAACACCCTTTGTTTTGTTTGTCTCTGTTTTGCTTTTTAAAATAAAGAAACAACACCAGTTAAGACACGGAATATTAATTGGTTAGAGGGCACATTTTAATTTTAAGAATGGTAAAGGAAATGCCTATCTTAAAATAGATGGGCTGCAACACTACCATTCAGGCTTGGGTATAGTCATAGATGATGCTCCTCAATATATCCAGAAAGTTTGTTTCTAAAGCTCTGAAGGAGAATCTACTGGTTGAACAAACAATTTTTAGCAGATTCAGAAATTTTTTACAGTCTGCTTGGTGCCTTCAAAGACAGATTGCCAACCCCAAACCCTTCTTTACAGTAAGTACATAGTTACTTCAGTCCCAGTCCTAGTATTGTCCACTAGAAAGAGTCCTGGACACGGAGGACGGACAGACTTTGAATGGTGTTTGCTCCTGGATATGATTCTACTTCTCATGAGATGGATAACTGGATGACTGTAGTGGGATGGTTGGAAGGAGTTTTGTTATTTTGGTTTCCTTAAAAATGCAAAATGGTGTTGGGACTGTGTTTTTGGTCCCATCCCAGGTGTGGTGGGTGATAATGAGTTGGATCTGAACTGCTTGTTGCCTGTGGCTATAATTTGGTTATGTGCGTCTGTTTTGCCACATGTAGTTTATCCTTATGATTTTGTGCCACTTGGACCTCTGGGAATTTTTCCTTAAAGTACATAAGGGTTGAAGCCCAGAGAGCTGGGGTTGGTTGGTTGTTGGTTGGTTGGTTGGTCATTTGTGGGTTGGTTTGTTGGTTGGTTAGTTATTGCTTAGAGGAACATCGATTGGAGAAACTGGGTTCGAAGATATTGAGCTGAGATGCGAGTCTAGCTCACTATCAGCTCCTGCTCTCCAAGCTTCAGACAGCCAAACAGAGCTGTGAATATTTCTTCCTTTCTCTCTTTCTCTCTATACAAGGGCAGTGAAAATTTATTTCTTTCTATCCTTCCTTTCTCTTTCCTGAAATTGAGGGTAAAATGTCCAGTAGCTAGCTGCTACAAATGACTTTGCACATATCTTATTAAATTCCTGGCTAAATCCTTTACCTATAAAATGAGTGGGTTAAACTAAAAACTCATTTCTAACTCAACTCACATTTCCTAGCTTCTATTTTTTTTTTGTTTGTTTTTTTTTAAATAAATCTTGGGTTCTGGGTTCATCTCAGTGGCCCCATATAAAACTAAAATGTACCCACATACAAAATTCCCTCAAAAGGTATCTTCTGCTAGCTTTCCATTTCAGCCAATTCTCCCTGATCGTGAAATGTAGAAAGAATGATTCATTCTGCCGACAAATTCTGAGTGCTGAGTACCAGTCTTTGCATGAGTGAGGACACTGACCCTCCAGGGTGTCACTAAAAGGAGAGATCTTACCTCTGCTGCCCTCGATTTCCCCTTCAGTGAAGATACCCTCATCCTCAGAGCATCCCTTATCTGAAAAGTAGTGACAGCGGTCAACAGATGTCAGGGGAAGCAGCAGCACCCCAAAGCCAAGACTCATGCTCTAGAACTTTAAGAACAGTGACTCTGGCCAGAGCAACATCAGATGGCTCAGCAACGCACCCAGAAAATGACGGGACTTGGATAAAAGTCAAAAAGTTGTAAGAACAATCCACAGAACTATTTTTTAATCCTGGATAAGGTTTCTATTCTTTTTTCTTTTTACCAACACAATATCTGCATGCGATCTCTGCTTGTCTTGATGATAAGCAAGCATAGAGAATATATAGTTTTATTTTTCTTCTCCTCCCCTCAGCTGATGCCCCGAGCCAGTCTCACAAGCCCAGTAACCTCAGACTCCAGTTAAAACTGTTTCACCCTCACACTCCGCTTGGCCACATGAAATTACCTGGCAATGAATGAAGTAAATTCAAATTACCTTGTGGTCCATAATGGTACCAAACAGCAAGATGAAAAATCCCTGTGGTAAAATTCAACAGAATCATGAGGGACAGCTTCTCAAACAGCATGCCAGTGTTATTTTACTCCTACCCCTCTGGGTAACCTCAAGGACGGTACCTGGGCATTAGAAATTCATTTCCACTGATGCAGATGAACACACATTGGCAGAGCCTGGATTGGTAACATAGATCTGTATTCCTAACTCTCAGGAGGCAGAGATAGGAGGAACTCTAGAGCAAGGTCAACTATATCAGTACTGAGCTCGAGACAAGCCTGAGAAGCCTAGCAAGACCCCTTTCTAATATATATAAAATGAGATGGCCAGCAAGATGACTCAGAAAGTAAATGCACTTGCCACTAAGCCTAAAGACCAGAGTCTGATTCCTAAGATCCAAATGGTAGAAGAGAAAATTATTCTGGTATGTGGTCCTCTGACCTTCGCATGCAGGACGCAGTGTGTGCTCATGCACACACAGACAAACACGGGTGAGAGAATCCATAATTTTTTTAAATTAACTAAATAGGCACCGATGGCTATTTGAATCTATCTCCCTCCCTGGCAATGAGGATCACCCTCAAGGATTTGCGCATGTGGGTTATTCATGCCTATTGAATAACTACTGATGTAGAAAAAGAGTTGCCAACCTTACTGTACAGTTTGAATGAGAAGTGCCCCCCTCACTGGGTTTGTGTCTTTGAACACTTAGTCTCCAGACGCTGGAACTGCTTGTGATACCTTGGAATTTTTTATACATGAGGTCTAATGCAAGTGTGGGGTTAGAGGTCTACAGCTTAGCCAGGTTCCAGCCTAAGCTCTCCCCACTTCCTAATCCATGGAAGATGTATAGAAGGCCATGCACACACTCTTGCCACCAGAACCTGAGCTCCAGCTCCCCATACCCCCCCCCACATACCCCATGACACCAAGCTAAATAAAATAAATCCTGTAGTAAACTGCTCAAATGACTGGTTGACACACTTCCAGCCTCTGGCGTGCAACCTCTGCAGAAGATATCTGGGAGTAAGTGCTCTACAAATGGGTCTACTACTCTTTATATGCTTTTCTTTTCTTTTTCTCTCTAAACCCTCCTTTGTTCCTGTAAATAGGACCCAAGCCAATGCCTCCATGGGAGCCTACCCTCTAGGTAGTCCCTTGACAAGGAAGAAGAAGGCTAAATCTAACGACCCTGAGGTGGAAGCCTTTGTGAATGCCCTGATGGCTGTTACTGGGTCCGCCCCATTAAATACAAGTTAACTAGGGACAAGATAAAATTGTGCATGAACTTTTCCTTAAGAACTTTTTGGAATTGTATGGTGTGACCAAGTTCAGGGTCAGGAATTATACTCCTGAACCTGTGTTTCTTGAACTGGCTGTGGTTTACAGAGATCCCCAGAAGCAAGAAAAATGGATAGTCAACAGAATGAAGAATAGATATTAATGCTAAAGAAACAGATGATTGAAGCTTAGATAGATATAGGGAAGGAGTGGAAGAACTAGGGAAAGCTTGAAATCTATAAATGTAAAACTTCTGTCTAACACCTTTTTGCCCTTCTGTCTGTTTGATAAACGCTGAAACCACAAGTAGGGCACCCAGCAAACCATCAATGAAACATTGTGTTAGAGATTTTATGAGGAAAAAAAGCAAGTTGATGATTAAGCTATTGCAATGAAAGTTGTTCTTGCTTAGTGTGCCAAGAAAGCATGGGAATTCAGGAAAAAATGTAACTATTCGATTTTTCTGTAAAGCTTTGAATGTGCTTGACCTTGATAATTGTTAGATTTGCAATGTACTTTTAGTAAATAAAAGACTGGGCTGGCTTATGCTTTGGAGAAGCAGAAGATAAAGAAGCAAAAGGAAGAAGGAGAAAGAATGGGCTGGCTCATGTTCAGGAGAAACAGAAGAAAAAGAAACAGAAGGAAGAAGGAGAAAAAGAGAGAGAGAAGAAAGGGGGTTAGAGAATCCTTAAGTTCTGACGGTCTCCTGAGATGACTAGCTTCCAGCTTGTAATAACTTTTGACTCCTGAATCCATTCTTCCTGCCGCTCCCAGGTTCTTAAGACCCTGACCTCAAGTCGAGCCTGGACCCCAGCAAAATCCCTTCTCTTCTTAAGTTCCTTGAGTCTGGAATCATATGCCAGTGACAGGAACAATCACTTAAACACTTATTAAATCCCACAATTTCATCTCAAATGTTGAAGGGGCTGGTCTTCTTCATGATAACAGTTAGATATGACTTGGAATCCGGCCATTCAAAATCTCAACCAGGAAAGTGGTCTTTAAAAATATGAAACTTGTGTCCTGGTCTATTGTAAATGGGAATGGGCATTCAACCATGTTCTCTGAGATGCTGGAAGAATTTTCTGAACAAAAAACGGAAACTTCAAAGACCTGGAAGCTAAGCCAGGTGGTGGTGGCACATGCCTTTAGTTCTAGCCCTTTGGAGGCAGAGGCAGATGAATCTCTGTGAGTTCAAGGCAAGCCTGGTCTACAGAGCGAGTTCCATGACAGCCAGAGTTACAACAGAGAAACCCTGGCTTGAAAACAAAAAAATGTTTTTTTCCTACTCGGAAACTGGGAGGACATTCTCTCTATCTATAGAAAGTTTTGTTGTGAAGAAACACTGAAAAAGTGACAAAGAAATATTAGATGTAAGTTACAGGGAAAGCTGGCTAAGAAGGGGATTAAATATAACTAAAACTGTTTTAGCATTTTTTCTATCAATAAAAGAGAAATATAAATGGTCTGAAGAAGAAATACAGAGAAAAGATTCCTAAGGTTTAATTAAGTTGCAAAGAATAAGAAAAAGGTTGAGGACTGGGACTGCAGCTCCCTGGTAACTACTGGGGGTAACTAGGCTTGGTTTCCAGCAGCCCAAAGAGAAAGGGAGAGGACAGGAGGGGAGGGAGGGAGGGGAGGGGAGGGAAGGGAGGGAGGGGAGGGGAGGGGAGAGGAGATGAAACTTCCAGAGTAGGAAAATTAGCCACATATGATGTGGCTAATTACACCTGTAATCCTATCACTAAAGAGGCTGGGGCATGAGAATCTCTAAGAATTTGAGGCTAGCCTGGACTAAAGAGCAAGATGTTTCTCAAAAATTTTAAACAAAGCAAGGGACCAGAGAGTTAAAGGGATAAGCAGTTAAGAGCATTAGTTGCCCTTGAAGAGGGTGTGGGCTCAGTTCCCAGCATCCCCATGGCAGCTCACAACCATTTGTCACTCCAATCTACAGTCCAGGGATGGGGCTCCCTCTTCTGGCCATCTTGGGCACTCTATGCCCTGTATAACACATGTAGGCAAAGTATCCATACACATTAAATAAAAAATAAGGGGAAAAACTTTTTCAATTAAAGCAAAAAAGGAGCGAATTTATATCAACCCAAGAGATTTTGACTTAAGAAAACAAAGGCTAAAATCAGTGTTTTCTCTTTAAAACAATATAATGGGAAGAGTGAAACTGGCATAGTCTGTATTTGTTAAAGAATGGGTAAAATAGACAAGTGACCTAAGCTGACATTTCTTTAAACTTTGAAGTTTCAAGTCCGTGTTAATTTCACACTTGGTGTGGTGCTTTTCAGTGGAGTACTAGTGACCGGTGACCAGAAGCACTTTGCTGTTTTACTGAATAGTTACAATATAAAATTGGAAGTTGGAAAACTTTCTCCCAAACACCATACAGTATATATTTACACTCTGAGGACATAATCTTCTGTTGCAACTACTGAAATGTGTCATTACAGCTCAAAGTCAGCCACAAGTAAAACATAAACATATGGGCATGGCTGTATTGCTGTAAAACCCTTTTTGCAAAAACAGGCAGAAGGCTGAGTTTTCCAAGCCCTGATGAAAAGCGTAATTAAGACTATGAACCTGTCAAGTATTTTACTAGTTATAGGTGAAGAAAGCAATCTAGAAATGATAGCATCCCCAAATGCAAGCTTAGAAGAAAGAGGGAGGAGAACAGTGTTCAGAGGGACCGCCTTGTCAAAGCATGCATGGTAGAGTGAAAAAGAAAATGGGGATTATTCCACATCCAAATCCTTATTTTACAGGTGAGAAAATTGAGACTTAGACTAAACCCAAGACCAGATAACATAGGACAAGCCCTATACGTATAAATAGCAAACGTTCATTTCACAGGAAATGACAAGAAAGAAGTATAAGAATTCCTGACTGGTCAACTTCCAAAGTAAAGGTTAAAAGTCATCTCTTTAACACTACAGTAAATGTCTGTTTTGCTGAGTTTCCTGGAAAAGGACAACATTATGCTTATTTTGATCAGACAGCAATCTTTTATATCTATGACTAAAGAACTATGAGAGGAGATTAACTTCTGAAATGGCAGGAAGGACCCAGGGTAAATGAGAGAAAAGGACCTTCCTGGGTCAGACTGGTCAGGCAGACAGCTTCAAGTTTAAGGCCATCTAAAAAGTGAGATTCTATCTCAAAAAGCAATTTTTTTTTAAATGGGGGAGAGGTCCAAGTGAGATAGCTCAGTTAGAGGAAGGTCTTTGCCACCAAGGTTGATAACTTGGGTTCAATCCCCAGGACCTGCATGGCAGAGAGAAAGGACTAACTACTGTAATTGTCCTCTGACGTCTATGTGTGATCTGTGGCATGCATATACCCACATACATACATGCCTAAAGAGTACCCACACAATAAACAAGTAAGTAAATAAATAAATGGTTTTTTTAGATGGGGAGAAGCTATACTCAGAGACCCCTGAAATATGGAAAGAACACTGGATGCCCTTTAATGTTAAATAAATCACAGGCAGCCTTTGATTTCTAGTCAGAAATACACAACAAATTCCCCTTCTAGAACTCACCTGGAAAGCATTGAGTAAGGCAAAGATTATATGGAACACCAGGTGTGTGCCTTCTAGCAAGGTTGCTACACCAAAACCCCAGGTCAGTCCCAGAAGTGGGGTGAGGATGGCAACATTTTTGCTGATCCTTATGAGTATGGCCATATCCTGAGATTTCGAACTACCAATCAAGGGCCTCTGTGTGCTGATAGCAACTGCCAGAACCACAAGGAGATTCACAGCCACAATGGCTAAGGCTGGGATGGCAAACGCATAAAGGGCTTTGCTTTGGTTCCAGTTAAGCCAGCACACATCTTTCCTGATGTAGCCTCCCCCAGGCTCTGTGACAGTAATTGTGATGACAGCAATCACCAGGGGACACCCATAGCCAACCGCAAAGCCAATGGCCATCATACGAGACTTCATCATTCTGCGGAAAACAACCAGTATTCCATAGATTATGAGCAGTGCTTTGAAGAGCATCCAGAAGAACAGGGAGAGGAAGAAAAAGTGGCTGAAAAATGTCACGGCCACACACCACTTGTGATCCTCCTGGACATCCGCATTAAAATTGTAGCCAATGATGAACCACACGTTCGCAGTCAGGAGGGACACCGCGATGTTCACGATGCACACATGGCGCATGTATGATATCTCAGTCACAACCACCCGAGACCAAACCACAGCTTCAATGATCAGGCAGAGAACCAAGCTAAGGATGGAGACACTGAGCCCGATGCAAGTGATATATTTCAGAACGTTGTCCCTTACAGGTTTGGATGACATGAGGATAGAGAAGGACATCACAGCTTTAGTGTAGTTGCAGTGGCATTTTATTCTGTTGGTGCTATCCAACACCGGTGTACACGGGCTCTCATCCCAGCGCCTCTTCTCAGAGTGCCAACCGACACACTGGCTGCTGACACTCTGGGATTTATTGATTTTTTCAAAAGTGAGTATGATTTCTTCCAGACCTTCTGGCAAAACCAGTGACAGGATCAGACCATTTATGGGCTTCGAGAGATTCACGTTTGGCCGATGAACTTCTTTCAGAATGGCCCCCAATGTTGGAAAAGCTATGCCAATGGCTTGGGAGGCACTGGATGACTGCTCATGTAGTGCTTGACTGGGAATTTCAATCAATACTAAGACATCTTCTGTGGCATTGTCCACGGGCATGGAAAGGTTGAAACTGTTCTCCAAGGTATCGTGATGGATCCGAGAGCCTTTCGTCTGAATGAAGAGTTCATCTACAATGTGCTCAGATTCACCGTCAAGGTGGAGTTCCTTGGCAAAGGAGTTTACTGACTCCAACAAATCTGAGCTGGCATTTTTGTTGGGAATAAAAGCCCAATTTGAAATGGCAGCTGCATCAAGGATGTGGTTGGCTACTTTACCGTAGTTCTGCAATGGAAACCAATCTTTTAGTGTAACAAAGTCAGTTTCTAAAATCTGAAATCTTGGCAGATCAAATTACTTCATCTTATTTAACACTTGCCTCTTGGATTCACTACTTATTGCAATCCTGCATTAGTAAGACTAATGAGAGAATATTTAAAAAGTTATAAAGAATATGAATTTTAGTATTTAAAAAAGTAGAGAGAAATGTTCAGCAATTGTCCCCAGTTAGTTTAATATCAACTTGACACAAGCTAGAGTCATCTGAAAAGAGGGAACCTCAAGTGAGAAAATTCTTCCATAAGATCTGGCTACAGGGCATTTTCTTAACTAATGTTTGACGAGGGAGAGCCAAGCCCAGTGTGGGTAGTCCCATCTCTGAGCTGGTGGTCCTAGGTTCTATACTATAAAAGTTTATTGAATCTATAAGAAAGCATGATGAGCAAGCCATGATGAGCAAACCACTAATCATCACTCCTCCACAGCCTCTATATCACTCCTGCCTCTAGGTTCCTTTTCTTTTTGAGTTCCTGTCCTGACTTTCTTCAAATGGTGGACTACAATGTGGACGTGTAAGCCAAATAAACCCTTTTCTCCTCAACTTGCTTTTTGGTCATGGTGTTTCAACACAGCAACAGTAACCCTAACTAAGAGAGCAGTTAAGAGTGTTGGCTTCTCTTTCAGAGGACCTAGAACCAATTCCCAGCACTCACAGGACAGCTCACAACCATCTGTAACCCCAGTTCCAGTAAATCTTCTGGCTTTTGAAAGTACTACACACACATAGTATATACTTACACATGTAGGCAAAACACCCATAACATAAGAAACTAAATATTTTTAAAAGAATATGTATCATATATACCTGCATATATCATATATATATTATATATGCATGTTTAAGTTTACATAAATATTATTACCACACCCAAGGAAGATCTTCACAGTACATAATATAGAACTCAAGTTCCATAAAATGTGAATCAATGTTTTATGGAAGTGTCTGTGTATTCCATGAAAAGTTTGAGAAATATTATATACTTACCGTATCCCTATATCCCTCCCTTTAATAATAAATTCCAGTGCTTACGAGCACACTAAAGTATCTGAGAAGACCTGACCTGGGGCTTGCCAGAACAGATCTCAGTTAGGAGACTGCTTTCCTAGCATACATGAAGCCCTGGGTTCCTTCCCCAACACTACAAAGACTGGATGGAGGGATGTACACCTGAAATCCCACTGCTGGAGAGGTAGAGGCAGGGGGATCAGAAGTGCAAAGCCAGCCTCAGTTATACAGGAAGTTGGAAGCTAGCGTGGGCTACATGAAAGCCTGTCTCAAAAACTGAAATCAAATGATCCATCCTAGGGAAGCACATTTTACTTTTGTTTAACCCACAGCTTCTAACTACTGCTATGCACAACTCCCTTTTAAAATGGAGACCAAACAATGTGGTTTACTAGGGTAGACGTGGTCTATGCCTATCACTATGTATAGAAAATCTAACTTTCATATAGAAGAATGCACCAGTACACAAAGCTGAACAGAAACGTCTGCTGCTGTTGTTACGGTTGCTGTATCTTTGACCCTGAAACTGTTAAAAATGCAAGATTTAAGAAAAATAGTGTCTGTGTTTAGTGAAATTAATTTTTTAAGTACCTTCATTTTCTCCCGAGTCACATTATCAGACAAGCCTGCAGAGATATTTTTTAATAACTCTACTATGAATGCAATATTTCCAGATGTAACTTCGGAGGATTTCACAGCATCAACTATGCAGACGTAGTCCTTAGGGCAGTACTTGTGGATTCCTTGAACTACATCCCCAATACGGACTTCTTCCTTACCGCCTATTAAGTTGAAAACAGAAGATGACGCCATGGAAAAGCCAGCTGCTGTTCTTGTGCCCTGTGTAAAAAATAACAAACCAACACACATTAGATGGAAGGAACTAAACCACAAACAATCCCTGTGGGAAAAACAGACAAGAAAGTGAGCCTAGGAGGAGCTCAGTCACAGTGGGCCTGGCTCCCACCACAATCCCCAGAGATCAGAATAGAAGGACCCTACTTAGAATCTGCTTTTTAGAATAATGGTTTGAGCCAAAATGTGTGCGTGTGTGTGTATGTGTGTGTATGTATAAATGTGTGTATGAGTGTTCATGTATATACATGTCAAGGGGTAGAGAGTACCCTCACCTGTGTAAGCACATAAAGACATCAAGAGTCAACATCAGGTGCCTTCCTCAACCAGTCCCCCAACTCTATTATTTTTAAGATATTTTAGTTTTAGTTAAGTATAACATATGTGTCTGTGTAGGGGTATGCATACATAAGTCCAGGAACCCAGGGAGGCCAAAAGAAAACTGTGGTGGTTTGAATAGGAATGACCCCATAGGTTCATATATTTGGATGCTTGGTTATTAGGGAGTGAGGCTATTTGACAGGGATTAGGAGGTGTGGCCTTGTTGGAGGAAATACGTCACTGGAGGTGGGCTTTGAGGTTTCAGAAGCTCAAGCCAAACCCAGTAGCTTTCTCTCCCTCTTCCTGCTGCCTGTCAGTCCTGATATAGAACTCTCAGCTACCTGTCCGGCACCATGTCTGCCTGTACACTGTCATGCTTCCCACCATGATGATAATAGACTAAACCTGCAAAATGTAAAGCAGTCCCAATTAAGAGCTTTCCTTTATAAAAAGCTGCTGTGGTCATGGTGTCTCTTCACAGCAATAGAACTTTGACTAAGATGAGCACAGTGGATGTCCTTGGAGCTGGCATTACAGGTAATTGTGGGCCATCCAACCTCAGTGCTGGGAACCAAAACCTGGGCCTCTGAAAGAGCAGCAGAGTTCTTAACTTCTGAGCCATCTCTCCAGCTTCCTACTTTATTTTTTAAGATGGGGTCTCTCGCTGAACCTGGAACTCACTGCTTTGGCTAGCCTGGCTGAGCAGCGAGCTTCCAGGGATCCCCTAGGATTGGGGTTACAGGTTCACACAGGGCTGTTATAGAGCTGTGTGTGGGGTTCTGAACTTAGGCCTTCTTCTTACGAGCATGGCAAATACTTTACCGACTGAATCATCTCTCCAGCCCTTCAAGATTTATAATAAGACAAATTGTACAGATGGAGGGAAAGAATATCCAGGTGGAATTTCAAAGAATTGTTTGGGGAAGGTAGCTATTCAAACACCACATACCAAAGAATCACAATTTCAAAAAATGTACATTTTTTTCCATTGTAAGTTAGTTAACCATTTCCTGTTATTTTGTCTATACTCCCTCCTATCTAAAGTCCTATATGTTTATTTTATCTATATTTGAATACACAAAGCACTTCTATTCTCCCGGGCTTTTCACTGTAGTTACAGGGAATTTGATGTGATTGCCTGTGCTGAGAAAGAGACTCCATCCACAATCTTTTTTTAAAGACCCTGTTAAACACAGTAGTGTGGAGATCTGTGTCCGTCAGTAGGATTGGAGAGAACTAGAAAGAAGTGCGTGCTGAGAAGCCCACAAGATAAATTTTTATTCTAATTGAGACATGTAGGAGCCATTGAATTCTTACTCCTTCTAGATGCTCTCCGTTTTAGTTAAAGGATTGAGTGCATTAGAAAAGAAGCCATGTTTAATTTAATGCGAGACATACTTAGTTGAATAATAACATAAGAGGCATACAAAGCCACCCATGAAGCTAAACTGAAAGTTCAAAGCCATCATTGGCATGTAGTTTAAGAAACTTTTACTTGATTTATTTAACCTTTCATTTCTAAGGTTTTTCAACAATCTCTATTCCTCAGCTGAACTTCTCACCCAAGCTTGGCACTAATTTTTACTGAGAGGAAGAGTCGGGAGAAAGGTGAGTACATCAGTTTGTAGGTAAGGAAAGACAGCCATGAGGCAGAAGGAAGCCACTGGGTAGCTTTCCCCATTTCCCCAACTCCCCAAGCCTGAGACTTACTGTCATTTAGAAATGTCAGATAGAAATGAAAGTGCCCCCCCGACCTCCAAGACGGTTAGCTCCTGTCACCAGGAATGTACCAGAGCATCACCTGAAACAAGGCTTCCACAGAGAGGCTTGTACATGTGTCAATTGTCTTTTGCCATTTGTTTTGATTACATGCAAATACTATTTCTCCACGGAAGTCCTGAGCACAACTCTGGTTACAGTTGGAAAAAGCGATGCAAGGTCCATGGCATTTATCTGAAAAGAGGAAGAAAAAAAAAATCCAGCAACACAAGAGTGTTACATACATTTAAGAACCCTGAATATACCTTTGAGCGAAAGAACAGTGTCCTCTTATCCTGTTAACAAACTCATTTCCCTTTTAAGTTTGAAAATGGACATCAGTCTGCTATTCTAGAGTATGTGTGCAGATTTGTCGGCTTGATGGATTTGTTATGGAAGGAACCGACTGTAAGAACATCTGTCCATGCTGCTAAACAGAAGGAACTCGTGAGAGGTTATTGGGAAGCCTGATATCTGGAGACACGCTTGCAACATCCACCTCCTTTTCTCTTTTTGTCCCAGATGAAGGAAGACTATTCCATAGTCACACATACCTTGCATCTGTCTAAACTTGTGCTTCCATGGAGATATTTGAAGTTCATGGTCATCCTGGAAAAAAAAAATTGCCCAAAAATTTTACTATCAGATGTTCTCTCTCAACTCAACCTAGTGGATCCATGTAAATATAGAGACATGGTAAATATTCAAGGAGGAAAACTAGGAAGATTCACACATGAGAATGCTAACCTGCAACGGAAAAGGAAGACGGTAGGTCCAGCCCAAGGTGACAACTTCACTTACCCTACTCAGTGCACAGCAGACTGAACCACTTACTGAATGTACCAGAGAGAGCCACTGATGTAACTAGAGTCATTGGAGAAGAGGGAAATCTACTGAGAAATTTGCATGATTGTTCTGAGTGACCTTGCTGGAGAAGACACAGGTGAAGAGACACTACCCTCTGATGAAGGTCAATTGAGCTCTGAAGGTCAAGCTAGACGGTGGGGTACTGTAGCACCATGGAAATGGGTCAAAGCCTCTAACCTGGCCTAGGTAGAGAGCACTAAACAGCTCCTACTGAAAGGCAGAAGAAGGTGTAGGACCCTCCCCTCCCCCCATGTGTCATGGCAGACGTCTTCTCCATGTCAGGGCAATCCATGCCCTAGCTAGCCCTGAACAAGTGATTGGCAGATTGGCTACCTGTCTTCCCGCCCAACACCCCAATATATTCTCCTAGCCCCTTGAAATAAAGTGACTTTGACTTTGTTCATCATGCCTGAATGAAAGTCCCAGGGTATTTATTTATCCTGTATGACTCTCGGTGCCTTGACCAGGATCCCAGGCAGCCATTGGAACCCAAGCTCCCCTCCCTCTCTCGTTTCTGCCCGCCTCCACTAGCTTGGAGCAGTTTGCTCAGTCCGAGCAGCTCCCATGACCCAGCCAGCTAGGGAGTGCCAGGCAGGCTGGACAAGGGAGTATCAGGTCCAGAACACTGGACCGACAGGGTACACCTCTTGTAGTTTTAAGGATCCAGAAAGAGTATAGAAATGGCAATTGCGCAATCAAGCTATTCTCTGCCTATATTAACTGCATGGATGGAGCACAGCTAAAGAAGAACATCCTTAGAAGGATGAAAATCAAAGAAACTGAGAATGTTCGCTGGGTTGCAATAATTTAATCAAAAGTCTTCTATACATGTAAAAGACTGTAAGTATTACCTTAAAGTATAAATTTCATATGATCAAAATATTAAGACTCAGTAAAGAAAAATAGCCCTTAGGGCCATCAAAAACTAAAGTAAAATCTGGGTATAATTGTTCTACATCCAGATCGGGCCTTTCTCCTCTCAACAGCTACAGTATCTAAGGCTTGGAAAGTGATTGCCCCACTAAATGGCTACCTCCTGGGCCAGTTCCTACCACCTCTCAACTTTTGCTATTGTTCCCGTCTTTTGAAATTTGCTATGAATAAGAATAAAATTATGGTAACATGAATATTTTAATTGGCATATTACTTATCATATTACTCAGCCATCTAAAGGAACTGAGCGTGTCCTCTTCAGCTCACACAAAGAGAGATCAAACTTACTTTTCTGTGAGTCTTGGGTTTAGAGTGAGAAGATTCTGTGGTCAAGAAAAGCAAACAGAAAACCACGATGAACTGGAGCTTCATTTTCACACATGGGAATCTTAACCTGCAACAGAAAAGGAAGAAGGTGGATCCAGCTGAAGGTGACAACTGCCCTTGACCTCCTCAGTATACAACAGAGTGAACTACTTACTAAATGTACCAGAGAGAGACACATTGGTGTAGCGAGTCATGGGGAAGAGGGAAGTCAACTGAGAAAATGCCTCTATTGGATTGGCCTAGGGACATGTCGGTGGGCATTTTCTTGATTAATGGTTGATGCAGGAGATTCCAGTCCACTGTGAGCAGCTCCTCCCCCCCAGCCCGGGCAGGTTCTAGGTTGTGTAAGAGAGCAGGCTGAGTAAGGAATCAGTGTTCCTCCATGGCCTCTGTTTCAGTTCCTATTCCCACCCTGGCTTCCCTTCAAGTCAAACGAGCCCTTTCCTCCTCAAGTTGCCCTTGGTCGGAACATTTATCCCAATAATAGAAAGCAAACTGAGACACACACCAAAATGGCATTCCTTAGGAGAAGACCCTGATACCAAATTTTAATCCGATTAAACTGCAAAAAAATTAAGAATTTCTCTCACTTATTTATCTTTCAACTGCAGAAGACAATGGAAGCATCCAGAAAGATGCATGTACACCAAAGCTTCACTCCCTGTACTTACTCCATAAATTTCTTTTAAGCAAAATTTATCAGATTTTTCCAGGGCAGTGGTTCTCAACCTTCCTAATGCTGCGCCCCTTTAATACGTACAGTTCCTCATGTTGTTATGACCCCCCCAACCATAAAATTACTTTTGTTGCTACTTCATAACATGTAATTTTGCTACTGTTGTGAATCTTAATGTAAATATTTGATATGCAGATGGTCTTAGGTGACCTTTGTGAACAGGTCATTAGACCCTCCAAAGGAATCAAGACCCACATGTTGAGAACCACTGTTCTAGGGAGTCTAGGAAGACGGCTCAGTCACAGCTGTAACCACCCCAGCACTGGGAAGGCAAAGACAAAAAGAACCTGGGGCTCACTGGCCAGCCAGCTCCAGGATTAGTGAGAAACCCTACCTCAAATTAAGGTGCAAAGTGACAGAACAAAAAAATATTATCATCCTCTGGCCTACACATATGGGCACATTCACACACACATACACACACACACAAAGAGAGAGAGAGAGAAACAGAGACAGAGACAGAGTCAGAGACAATCATCCATCTATTGTACACCAGGTCTCAAGTCACTTGGAGACAAATAATTTGAAGCAAAATTAATGTACATACTTGTCTGTTACTGGACCAAGTGCTGAGACTCCCTCTAGTACAGGGATTCTCAAGCTGTGAGTAGAGACTCCTTTTTTGGGGGGGGGGGGTCAAACAACCCCTTCACAGGGCTTACCTAAGACCATTTGTATATCAGATATTTACATTACAATTCATAACAGTAGCAAAATTGTAGTTAGGAAGAAGCAGCCAAAATAATTTTATGGTTGGGGGGTCACCACAACATGAGGAGCTGTATTAAGGGGTAGCAGCATTAGGAAGGTTGAGAACCACTATTTAGTAGATAAATTTACTGAATGCCCTGGGGAGTAGTTATCTCTTCTGAGGCCATGTCTGCCTTTCTTACCTTTTCTTAACTATCTCTCAAAGTCACATCCCTAACAAAGTATCATCACAACTTTGAAGTTCACCATCACACTTCCATGTGGTATATGGGGCGATTATCTTACTTTCAGACTCTTTCCTTTCAATTTTTTTCCATATAATTTTTCTCTTGGAGGTGCAGACCGAAAAGAGCAAAAGTAGCCTGAACTTTAGACACGGAGCTGGGTTCCAGTTTCCTGTCTACTGTTTATAAACTGACCTTATGTGTCCTGTTTTCCCATTCATCTCTTATATTTTTGGTTGTGAGCCTAGCCTTTAATGGCTGAGCCATCTCTCCAACCGCCTTGTTGTTGTTGTTGTTGTGGTGGTGGTGGTGGTGGTGGTAGTGGTGGTGGTGGTGGTAGTGGTGGTGGTGGTGGTGGTGGTGGTGGTGGTAGTGGTGGTGGTGGTGGTGGTGGTGGTGGTTGTAGTGGTGGTGGTGGTGGTGGTGGTTTCTGGCTGTCCTGGAACTCACAGAGATCTGCCTGCCTCTTCCTCCTGAGTGCTGGGATTAAGGACATGTTCCACCACCACCTGGTCCCATTCATCTCTTTATTGGTAGCATAGATCAGCCTAACACCCACAAATAGCATCTATCAAGTGCCTCCTATTTATCACCAGGCTGCACCAGATGTGAAAGAGTAGAAACGAAAGGACTATTTGTATTGGTTATTTCTCTGTTGTGATAAAACATCATGGCCCAGGCAATAGAAGGAGAGATTTATTCTGAGCTTATGGTTCCACTGGGTAAGGGTCCACTGGGGCAAGGAGGTGTCAAAACAAGCAGCAGGCATTGGGACAGTAGCAGGAAGCTGAGAGCTCACATCTCAATTGTAAACATGAAGCAGAGAGAGTTGAGGAATTGGAGCAAGACTACAAACATTCAAAACTTGCCACCAGTGACACACGTCTTCCATCAAGACTGCACCTCCTAAATCTCCCCAAACAGTGCTACTAACTGAGGACTGGGGCTTCAAATGTTGTAGTTTCGGGGGTAGAGGGCTTCTCATTCAAACCACTATACTGTCATTTCCTAAAAGGATGCAATGGAGACTACAGCCAACATAGGCTAACAGTAAGATCACATACATCCTGCAAGGCCAGGTAGATACGAGTTCTTGGCAAAAGTCTGGGCCTTTATGCTGTGATGCAGCTCTGATCCATTGGTGCTCATGAGGCAGTCTGTAGCCTGGGAGCAGACACAACCTGGTGATGTGGTCTCAAACACTTTCTGAGGAGACTGGGCCTAAGACAGGCTTTCAGGGATCCCAGGAGCCTTTGACTGAAAGGCATCCCAGGTACTTCCAGAACAGTTTCCACATTTTGTTTGAGTTTAAAATTCCTAACCAGTGGGAAAAGGGTTAGCTTATAACACCATCATGAAAAGCAAATTTGACTTGTGTGATGGAAACTTTAAAGAAAGACATTGAAGAAGATATCAGAAGATGGAAAGATCTCCCATGCTCATGGATCCATAGGATTAATATTGTAAAAAACAGCCATCCTATCAAAAGCAATCTAGAGATTCGATGCAATCCCATCAAAATTCCAACACAATTCTCCACAGATCTTTAAAGGATAATTTTCAGCTTCATATGGAAAAGCATGCATACACACACACACACACGCACACACACACGCACACACACACACACACACACACAAAACCCTAGGAGAGTTAAAATGATCTGAAATAACAAAAGAACAGCAGGAGGTATCACCACCCCAATTTCAAGTTGCACTACAGAGTGTAATAAAAACAGCCTAAGATTGGCACAGAAATAGATGCATCAGTTGGTGTAATTGAACTGAAGACCCAGACATAAATCCACACACCTATGAACACTTGGTTTTTAATAAAGGAGCCAGAAACACATACTAGAAAAAGACAGTATCTTCAACAGATGGTGTTGGTCAAACTGTATGGTTGTGTGTAGATGAATCCAAATAGATACATACTTGTCACACTGCACAGATTTCAACTCCAAATGAATCAAACATAAAACCAGACATAATGAAGCTCATATAAGAGAAAGTGGGGAATAGCCTTGAACGCATTGGCACAGAACAGAATTTTTTGAATAGGATACCATTAGCATAGGCACTAAGATCAACAATTGATAAATAGGGCCTCATGAAACTGAGATGTTTCTGCATGGCAAAGGACACTGTCCTTCGGAAAAAGCAGCAGCCTACAGAACGGGAAAGGATTTTATTTTTACCAATTACACATAAGAAAGAAACTAGGTATCAGGTAAACAACCCAATTAAAAAACGGGATGCGGCTCTAAACAGAGAATTCTCAAAAAAAAGGAAATTAAAATGGCTGAGAAACACTTAAAGAAATGTTCTCCTCAGCTACCTGAGAAATGCGAATCAAAACTACTTTGACATTTCATCCTACACTCACCTGAGTAGTTAAGATCCATAACACAAGTGACAGCTCATGCTAGCAACAATGTGGAGCAAGGGGCACACTTATGCATTGCTAGTGGGAGTGTAAACTTGTACAACCGCTCTGGAAATCAGTGTGGTGGTTCCTCAGGAAGATGGGAATCAATAAATCTCAAGATCCAGCTATACCGCTCTTGGGCTAATATCCAAAGGAAGGTTCATTCTACCACAGAGATACTTGCTCAGCCATGTTCATTACTGCTTTATTCATAATATCCAGAATTGGAAACAACCTAGATGTCCCACAAGAGAAGAATGGATAAAGCAATTGTGATACATTTACACATGGATTATTACTCAACCATTAAAAATAGTGAAATCATGGGATTTACAGGCGAATAGACAGAACTAGAAAAAAAAATCATCCTGAGTGAAGTATCTCAGACCCAGAAAGACAAATCTGTTATGTATTCACTTATATGTGGATATTAGCTGTTAAGTCAATGATAACCAAACTACAATCTATAGAACCTCGGATGTTAGGTATAGAGTAAAGGGACTATGATTGACAGATAAGTCTAGTTAGGAAAGGTGAAGAGAATAGATAGTTATGGGTGGATGTGGGGGTGCTAGAACTGGAGGATCAAGAGGAGAGTGGGAGGGGAGAGGGGGATGAGAAAGAGAATATGGGGAGAACCTGCTAACATTTAGAGTCATTTGAGGCATAGTGCAGAAACCTAATACAGAAGCTTCCTAAAATATATACATATATGAAGGGAACCTAAATGAAATCGCTAAATAATGGGAGAGACAGGGTCTCAACTAGACATCTCTTGTCACCAAATGAAGCTTCCAGTATTGGGATTGGGTTACATCTAATTGAGTTATTGGCCAAAGGGGTCCCATGGAACTATTCGAACAACCCAGGCTATTGCCAAGACTATAAGTCGCTCTCCACAAACTGACAGCAAGGTCACATTGCTGAAGGTAACATTTACACAACTGATTAAACATGGAGAAGTAAAATCGGTGAGTACGTAGAGCCTTCACCCCTAAGAGCTAGTGTCTTTGGTTCAGAAAGATACCCTGGATCCTAACAAAAGAGAAACATAAACACCAACCCAGCTACAACCCCTCGTGTCTACAATGTTGTCCTCCTTGCAAGAAATGCTAGTGCAACAGTGGCACAAAGCTTGTGGGAGCAACCAACCAATATCTGATTTGACTTAAGACCCCTTCCACCCAACACTGCTTGGGTGACCAAGAGCCCGATACTAGATAGCCCAGAGAGCTAGAATAAAAACTAAACACTACTATTCTTTAAAAAAAAAAAAGTAAAAATAAAATGATTCCTAACAACATTCTATAATGCCTAATGGTTCCTAATGATCTATACTCATAAATCAGTGCATTGCTCAGCAATCATCAGAGAAGCTTTCTCATGCAGCAGATGGGAACAAATACAGAGACCCTTAGCCAGACATTATTCAGAGAGTAAGAGACTGTGGAACCCTCAGCTGTAAAGCGAGTCTCTTCATCAAATCCCATCCCTCACAGCTCCCGGAACCCTGTGAAAGAGGAAGTAGAAAGGGTGTAAGAGTCGGAGGACGTGGAGGACACCAGAGCAACAAGACCCTCTAGATCGACATGATCCATGCACATATGAACTCGCAGAGACCAAAACAGCAAGCACAGGGGCTGTAGGAGTCTGCACCAGGTCCTCTGCATATATATTATGGCTTCCAGTTCGGTGTTTTTATGAGATTTCTGAGTGTGCAAACAAGTGGGTGTCTGATTCGTGTGCCTTCTCTTGGGCTCTTTTCCTTCTCTTTCTCTCTTTTTTTTCCAATTCCAATGTGTTAGTTTTTGTTTTAGCCATTATATTATATTATATTATATTATATTATATTATATTTATTATATTATATTATTATTTACTATATTATATTATTAAATTATATATATAATATATATTATAATATATATATTATATTATATTATATATTATATTATATTATAATCCCTTAGAAGCCTATTTGTTTGTTTCTAATGAAGGACAGAAAGGAGATGGATGTGGATGCCAGGGAGGAGGAGAGGGACAGGAAACTGTAATCCGGATATATTATATGAGAAAATATAAATAAATAAATAAATAGATAGATAGATAGATAAATAAATAAATAAATAAATAAAAATGAAGTCTGAGCAGGGCAACAGAAGCAGGAGGAACGACAGCCAGGGAGTGGTAACGCATTGGCAAGGACACCAGGATTATGTATACAGAATTCATGATCTTACAATGTGTGTGGAAAGAAGCCTGATGTTTGGCTGGTGCACGGTTTGCTGAGAAACATCACGGTCAGTGTTGTGAGGATTAGCTAACCGTCGCAGAACAACACACCAGAAGAACCTGTTTAAGTCATCTTAAAGTGCCCACACAGTTCACAGGCACTCCTCTCTCTGACTTTCAAATTTTGTTGTCATGACACAATAAGAAACAGTATACACTATACGTCAGTCTGCACATGCAAATCTAGATATGTCCACAGGTTTCTGTAGACAAAACTGAAAAGCATAATTTTTGTGCTTTAAACGTTTTATATGAAAGCATCTCTCCACACACTCTGCCAGGTACCCTGACGTAGCCGGTATTTTTAATCTCGCGTACTACTTTAGTCCACTTGGCACCTTCTCACGTTCTGATCGTGGCCCACTATATTAAATCCACGAGCCTCTGACGCACTAGCACCTGTCGGTGAAAAGACAGACAGTCCACTGCAAGGTTCACTGTCACTGTTGGGGTTTTTCGGTCCTTTCATGGACGTGGACATTTTGAATCTTTCTCTTTGCCATGGTTATTTAGAGATCTCCCTCCTAAGGTATGTCTTTCAGAGATAAAAAGATACTCACACTCAGGACCAGATATGTAGAACAAATTCTGAAGATTAATCAAAGTCTCCTCCGCTAGAAGAGAGAACGAGAGATGTGCAAACAGGAGAGATGCCTCAAGAGGCGTTTGTAAATACTAACACCTGCATCTGAGGCTTCAAGACGAGGGCTGCTTCCCTTACACCGTTTTCAGGATAGGAACTTTGCATAAAGCTGACCAGGCTTGCCAGACATGGCAGCACACAGCTGTACTCCAGGTACACAGGCTGCTGAAGCAGGAGGATGGTGAGTTTGAGGCCATTCTGTGTTACACAGAAAGTTCCTGTCAGAGGAATAAAGAACGGAGAGAGGGGAGAAAGGGAGAGATGTATAGAGAAAGAAGCTGAAAAAAATAAATGGAGAGAAGGAAGAAGAGGAGGAAAGGGGAAAGAGGGAGGGAGGGAAGGAGGGAAGAAGTAAGGGAGAGAGAGAAAAAGGGACTGAAGGGAAGGAGGCTAACCTTGCTGGAAGAAACTCAGGCATAGGGATGTGGTGTGATTTACAGGAGTCTCAGAAGTAGGGCCTCTGAATTCACAGAGCTCTTGAGAGTATTGGGGGTTACAGATCCAGTGGCCACAAATTGTCCAGCTCTTTGAGAAGCACGGTGAGGTAGTGATACATGTCCTGTATTTCCACCAGCTAAGAAAATTCTAACCAGCAAACAATGTATGCAGGACTATAAGAAACACAAACTCTGAGCTTAGCATAATTAGATGATTTCGATCATTTCTGTTATTGTAATCTGAGACACATGTTGGCATCATTTGGTATGATGAGTACATGTTAAGGTTTTTCAGTTACATCAGTTATTGGGGGAGAATTTGAAAGCTATGATATAACAGGAGTCCTAGCATTGTGGTTTTTCCTGCTCTGGTTGGCGAGGATAGATGATATAGCTGTTTTCAAGTTGACCTCGATGGAGTTTGTTTCATTTCTTATGAGAAAATGTTGAGCAGGATTTATCCCCTGAAACTTTGATTTGACCACGGGCAAAAGCTGGCAAGCTCCGTACAGCGGGGACTAAATTGTGAGAATGGGATTAATAGATAAAAAAAGAAGCATTGTCCACAAAGCTCACAACCAGAAGTCACAGTTTTAGACAACAGAAGAGGACCCACACCTTCTTAGATTTACTGTTGATAAAAACTTAAAGATTAAGGGTCTGATGAGGTGGCTCTGCAGATAAAGGTCCTTGTCACCAAGCCTTAGGACCAGAGTTGGATCACCAGAACTCATGTAGAGAAAGGAGAAAACCAGCTCCACAAAGTTGTCCTCTGACCTCACACACACACTGTGATAATGACCTGCACACACGGGCACACACACACACACACACATACACACACACACCATAAGTAAATATGTGAAAAAATTACAATACTTAAAATGAACTTTAAATTTATCATGATTCCGAACTGAAAATTTTCTACAAATGCATTAGATAAGGTACTTCTCCAGTCCTTACCACCATCTTATACTTAGTAGGTTATCTCTTAATAAGATATTAAAAGTCTAAATACTACATTAAATGCAAAAGAAAGGTATAAACCATCCAATAGAGAAAATTCAACGGGAGCAGAATGCAGCTTTTGGGCATAAGCCTGGACTAGGCTGTCTCAGCTGCCTGGGTGGTTTAGTGCTTCTCAGTGAAGACTGACTATCAGGCCCTACCCTATGTCAATACTAAGTGTTGCTGCGCATATATGATGCTCAGCTCTGTTCTGCAGTATGTGCAGCTTGTCTGCAAGGTTTATGAATCTTTAACATCTACTGCTATGAATCATGGGTTGGTTGCAGAGAAGCTCCCATTAGAAGGTAGGTCACAGCTACTTAAATCAAGACCCCTAATCCAGGAACAGGTGTACAGTTGTTTGGTTAAAAAAAAAAAATGCCGAAGATCTTGGCTTCAATCCCCAGCACATAATGAAGACAGAGGTGGGGGGAGAGGGAGAGAGGAAGAAGGGGAGGAGATCCTAGCACCATGTAGGAGAAAACGGAATAAGCAGGGTTCTAACAAAAAAGTACCTCAGTAGTACATATGTGTATCTGGGACAGTTACATATTATCCACCAATTGCTTACAACCATTTGCAATGGGCACCAAGGGTGAAGGAAAATAAAACAGAAGAAAAATTTAACAGACAGGGCATTTATATCCACTGGTTTCCATTTTCTTTGAATTTGAGAGCACTGCCTGCTTTCCTCTGGTGTTCAATGTAGGTTTCTTGTACATTTGATTAAGTGCCCTAAACTGGGATTCTGTTAACATTAGTTTCATGATATATAAAGATGTTCCACATCAAGTCAACTTAGGGAACAAAATGCACTACCCCAACTCCCTCTTGTCCCCAACATGTGCAGAGGCATGTACACACACACACACACAAACACACACACACACACACAAAACACACACACACACATGCACGCACACACACAAACACACACACACATGCACAAGGCACTGAAATTCTTTTAGTAAAAGCATTGTCTCACCCAGATTTTACAAAAATAATCTTAGCATCGAAAAGTGCTTCAGATGCTGAGAAGAGGTTGGAGCAATGCTCAGAGGTTAAGAGCCCTGGCTGCTCTTTCAGACGACCCAAGTTCAATTCCCAGCACCTACATGGCAGTTCACACCCTTCTGTAGCTCAGGTCCCAGGGACCTTCTTCTGGCCTCTGTAGACACTTCACACGCACGCTGTACAGACATATGTGCAAGCAAAACCCTCTACCAGCTCTTTAAAAATGCCTTGAGGGGTTGTCAAGATGGCTCAGGAGATAAGAGACCCTACTGCCCTTGCAAAGAACCTTAGTTCAGTTCCCAGTATCCATGCCAGATGTTTTACAACTGCCTGTAACTTCAGCTCCAAGGGATCTGCCTCTGTGGGCCCCTGTACCCATGTACTGATACTCACACACAGGTATACACACAATTAGAAACAAAGATAAATCTTTAAAAGTGCTTTGAGAAATATAAAGCTGCTATTGCGGGGGCGGGCAGAACACGCTATCTTAGAGGAAATTATACTCAGCTATCTGGGTTTGGACCCAGATACATTTCTTGGGCATCTAGCCAATGCTCATCCCTATGCCAGCATGTTCATGGAAGGCACATGCGTCTCTCCACTCCAAAGCTCTAGAAAAACACAAGAAGTAAAGGACAGATTCAGAAATGAAAACCGAGGACTAAATAAGATGCCAATGAACTCTAATCTGAGGTCACCCACGGCAATGATGGGACTAGCGAGCTGCTTGTCATTTGCAGAGAACCTCTCTCTGGTTTCTATACTAGCCCCCCAGCGAGGGCAGATCCACATCTTACTCCCTGAGTGAATAGCACAAGGTACAGATTTCAGCGGTAAGAGCAGCTGAGGCACCTAGCACAGCGGTTTCTCAGGACCTATAAAAGTAACTGAAGCACGATCCAGGTCTCTCCTTCCCGCCAGGGCAGCTCGCCTCTCTCTGCAAGTCCTGACAAAAGCGTGAATTACACTCCACTATCCACCTTTGCTTCTCGCACGATAATGAACAGCAATTCTGAGCTGCTGAATGCAGCCAGGCTCCCTGTTGTAACCTAGAGATTAAAAAAGAGAAAACATGTGCTGCCCTCAAGGACTTAAGGGGAAATGTGGCTAAATCCACTAGCCAACCCAGAGTGTAGTATCTAGGAAACTATCTCTCCCAATAAATTTACTGTCCTGGGCATCTCAGACCCCTCTACGACAGAGCTCTAATCACAGTGGGGCAAGAGACCCTGAGAGAAAGCAGGCCACAATTAAAAGGTGGGAGGGGATCAGGTTGCTATTTGTCAGGAGGTAGACACCTGCCCTTTCTCTGTCATCAGACAACTGAGCATCCATTCAGAGTGGGAAACACCTATTGAATAAATTAGCAAGTAACTAAACGACCCTAAAGGGTGAATGAGGGAATAAGGATCTCTCCTCAAGAAGCAGGCGAGCATACAAACGTCCCCTAGTCGCCTCCTTCAGACACCAGAATTCCTACATATTTAGGTCTCCTCTAAAAAAAATGGTGCAAGCATTTGCACAAAATCTCCCCTGCGTGTTGCCCAGCTTCAGATGCTTTGAAAATAGTTGTTATCCCATGTTGTTTAGGGAATGACGAGAGACACAGCTGTGTGTGCTCAGTACAGGTGCAAGGTTCTCCCCTGCAGCTTTTCAACCTGTGGCTAGAGATGGGGTGTGTGAAGCACACACAGACGCCGAAGGCCCCAGTATTTGGAAGTCTGGCTAATGTTTGGAACCAGCTGAGTTTGGTAGAGGTGTTCCCTCTCTTCAGGCCTGTTTTGTTGTACCATCTGACTCCTGATTTTTTTGTTTTTAAAGGTGTGAAGTCTCATGTAGAAAGAAAGATGGGGGTGGGGGAGGAAGGGAGGCAGGGAAGAGAAAAGAAAGGAAAAAGACAAAGAAAAGAGAAGGAGAGGTAAGGTTGGCAAGTAAGCCGGGCAGGATGGGACGAGGGGCATTGACTGCACATGTGTCTCTTGGTGCTGTCTCCATTGTACATCAGGAATCTTAAAACACTGACCTTCTGGACAGAGCAGAAGAACCCTGTGTTCCTCAACACCACGTCCTATTTGTCCCATCTTTCTTGTACATAGAGCTGAGTTTCTGAATGAGTTGTAATTTGAAACAGTAACCAGTTCGTCTGGGTCCTGGAACTCACTCCTGTCTCTCATGGAGTGAAGCTGGAGGATGAGTAACGCACATTGAGGAGCTCCTCACACGCCTCAACACGCCTGGTGAGGGCTGGCATCGGGCTCCCAAAGGAAATAAGAAAAGGTCTGGCCAAGAACTGTAGGCAGTAGTGGAGGATGATTGGCACATGAGCTCTCAAACTTCTCAATCAGCCCCTCTCCAGTGAGGCACACAGGGAAAGAGGGTAGCACATTCTCACTTGTCTGGTAACCCTTATGGAAGGAAACTGCCTTCAGACTCCTTGACAAATCTTACTGTATTCTGCAAATGACTAATTCAGAAAGGTTAACAGGAAGATGAGGGACTCCAAAGTGAGGGTGTGTGTGTGTGTGTGTGTGTGTGTGTGTGTGTGTGTTGTTCCCCTAAGCCTAATTACATAACCATATATTTCTACTCTAGTAGTGTAATTAGAACTTTGATTATAACATCAGATGGCTGAATGAATTGTTTAGAACTTGACCTCAATAATAGAATCTACAGATTCACTTTTACTAGTTCTCTTCCACCACAGATGAGGTACAAAGCCTTGGTGGAAAGAGAACTACTAGAAATAGAATCAGATGTATCAGACGAATCTCTTCTTGGCTATTTTAGATGGCTTCTAGCCATCGGTTTGTGGCTAGATTCCAATGCAGATGGGTCTCAAGAATCACAAAACTTCAGAGTTAGAAAGCATCTTCATCTCGCCAACTCTCTTAATACTTAAATAATTGCAAAGTAATTATGAGTGTTGGGGATGTCTCTGTTCTGTGAAGGAAGCCCACTGGAGTGTTGAAACGAAACATATACCCCAAAATAAAGCACCCAATGAAGCGAGAGTTCAAAGCTCCTGCGATTGCCTTCTGAGTCCAGAGCCCAGGTCTTCAGCAGCCCACACTGACCACTCAGACCAGGGGGATGTCTTAGGAAGGGAATCAGATACTGCAGGTAGCGTTCTCCTTTACGTTGCCATAAAGACAATTTGCCAGGTCCATGAAGAAGAAACAAGTATTTTTAAAGCATTGCATTCCATCTAAAAGAAGGAAACAGAAATTCATCCGTCATGGAGACAGTGCAGGTGCAGTGAACCTAATGCCAGACAGAGCATTTTGCATTTTCACTCCAAGGAACGATCAATTCAAGCCTGACGGATGACTCGACAAAGAAAGGCAAGTAAGAAATAGACACACCAACTTTGCGCTAGTCTGTAAAGAGCATTCAGGAGGGACATGGCAGAATCAAGTATTACAGAAAATACTATCCGAAATCACACAGTTCCCCCATTCTGGAACAGGTAGAGAAAACGATCAGCTCTTTACTAGGAAAGGGGTGGTGGCATGAGCCACATACTCACAGCATCCAGGAAGTAGATCTAGCAGCCCAGAGACCGACTGTCACCTGGCAGGAAAGTCAGCACTGAACTGCCTACCATGGTGCCCCACCATTGCACATCCGCACCAAAACCATCCAGCCCCGCTCAGTGATCGTGACCCATCTCCATCTTTTAGGAAGGAAGTCCTGGAGGCCCCAGTGAGCGGCAACTGCCTGTAATAGAAGCCAACCTGGCCACTGCAAAGCAGCCCACAGCTCGGAGGCTTGTGTAAGGCTGTGATTCATGCCACAGTGGGTCTGTCAAGCATGCCTAAGAGAAATTACAGGTTTCTCTTGTCTGAAGTGAATCCATTAAAGTGAGTCACTTGTTTTCCCTTCAGTTCTTCATCTTTATCATAGATGATCACATGGGAGCCTGGGTTGCATCTCCCCTGGTATAATTAGAACAAGGGTGACAACATACAAGGTTTTGCCCCTATTGTTTATGGTTTTTAAAGGCTATTATTGCGTTTTGCCTGTGCCTATGAATTTGGAGAAAACTGACTGAGAAACTGACTAGAAAATTATGAGCTAGTCTCTACCTTGGCGCCAAAGAGATTTATGTTTGTTTCTTTTTTAATTTGTGTGCATGTGTGTGTGTGTGTGTGTGTGTGTGTGTGTGTGTGCGCGCGCGCGAGCACGCGTGCGTGCGCGTTAAGCCGTAGGACAACTTGCAGGAATCACAGGGCCCAGGGATCAAATTCAAGTCATCAGGGTGGTGGCAAATGCCTTTACCTGCAGAGCTGTCTCACCAGCCCCATTTACTTACATTTTATTTCTCAGAAATGGGATGGGACATTCTTTTGCAGTGTCTCTATGCCAGCGGGTCACACAGGGCCAGAGGATATAATCTACATGCAGAAAACTTCAGCTCACCCAACTTCCAACTGAGTAGTCCATTTGAATCGCTCTTCTCACCACCAGAGTGTCACATACGCTAATTCTGGTCTCTTCTATTTAGGAGCCTTCTGTCCCTAAGGTCTACTGTAACTCTCCACTTAGAAGTTACGGGGGATGGGGATGTTGGCAAAAGGAGAAATGTATGAGAGGCAGTTGTGTTACATAATTTACAACAATGCAGGTCAAGGAAGCAACACTTGTAGAAATGGGTTGGTTCTATTTAGGTCACTGGTTAAGTACTGGGTCAATTGGGATTTGAAAAAAAAAAAAAACAGTATCAAGTGGTTGTGTAACCAAAGGACTTTATTAAGCATACATATTTACTGACATACTCGGTGCAAGACACTTTGATTGCCCTATCAGCAGGCAGAAGAAAGTTACAACATGATTATCAAATGTAAAGTCACTGTGTTCCTAAAGATTCACAAACTTATCAAAGCAAAGAAACTAAATAGCACAAAAATTACTAATGGAATGTGAACAGCACAGACTATAAATGTTCTAGGAAATTACATGGGGGACAAGTCAGGGAAGAGCCCCACAGAGAGGAGAAAAAGTAACGCCAGGCTTAGAAACACCACAGAAGGAATGGAGGCCCACGGTAGACACTCTTGTTCCTCAAGAGTGAAACTGTGTATTACGATCAGGCAACACTGGATAACAGGCTCATTCCATGTACCTCAGTGGGTTTTACTGGCTCGTAATCGTAATGTTACACAGATAAAATCAGGTGCTTCATTGCTTTATTTAGAAGTCAATTAATTTGTTCCCATGAGGATAACTTCATCCAAAGTCATGCAAGAGGTGATGGCCTTGTGTTTACTTGTGTGTGTGTGTGTGTGTGTGTGTATAACTGTATGTGCATATATCTGCATGTGGTGCTCTAATAAAGAAATTAATATTTTAATGAGCATTTATTATTTCCCAAGTACTAATATAAATACTTTACTGTTTTCGAATTATTACAATAATCCTAGGAGGTAGACTCACTTGTCCCCAACTTGCAAATAAGAACACCAAATTCTAAAGAATTTAAGTGATTTTTTTTCCAAAAAAGGGCCATGTAGTAAGCGTTCATTCAAGCCATGAGTCGGCTTCAGAACAGGGGGCCTCCATGTGACCACATCACATCCCTCTGTGAGATGCGAGCAGTACACTGCTTGTGTCTCTACTGATGGTCAGACAAGTCGACTAGCCTGTGTAGTACCTCGACATATTTCAAGATGCTGCAGTATGGATTTGGGGTTGCAGGAGAGAAGGCTGGGGTCCTTCAAGAGATTCCCCAGTAATGCCAGAGTGATTCTGTCAGCACCCATGGACCTTCTTGGTGAGTGATACTGCCATCTGTCACAGCGAGTGAGTGTACCTAGGGTGAGTGTTTTCAAGGCAGACATACCCGCTCAACACATAATACAAACAGAAGAGGATTCCCTCCCTCGCTCCTTGTGCAAAGTTCTCATCTCTACTGCACCGGCGCTTAGTTTTTCTAAGCTTTGTGCACATTTGCATTCTTCCACCCATTTAGCTACATTAGATTCCATCTTGACTTTGCTACATTGACTATAAGCAAGTGATATTTCATAATGGTGCAATATCTGCACTGAGGGGAAGCCAACACTGTGTCGACCCCATCTTCTTCCTTTAAAGAGATCCTGGGGATACATTGGAGTCTAGCTAACTAACCGACTTCTGACACATGAAAAGGATGCTGTTATCTCAACATAAGCGACCCCCATGGAAAGACAACTCTTTTCCCTAGCTGGTACATTCTTTCCTAGCTTCTAATTGACCTTCCTTACAACTGTGTCTGCTCAGACTTACACTTAAAGGAAGATTTCCTTCTGCTTTTGTTAACCATGCTGGGGATAACAGGCAGGGGAGAGTGCTAACTGGCAAGAGCACACTACCTACCCTCAGACACCACCCATACACAAACAACACACATTCTCTCACGCACACAAAGAAGAAAGAGAGCTACTCACCCACAAAATGAGCCTCACTTTCCCGTTTATGTCCTGTTTGGGGCTTAGTTGAGGGTTTTGCTCTGTGTGTGTGTGTGTGTGTCTGTGTGTGTGTGTGTGTCTGTGTGTGTGTGTCTGTGTGTGTGTGTGTGTGTGTGTGCACGCTGCACAGGCGATTTTGTTTATTGTTTCATTTTTATAGGGGTTGAGAGGGGTGTGTATTTGTTTGTTTTATTAGACACGGTCTTACTCTCTAGTTTGACCCATCTAGAACCCACCATGTAAACCAAGATAGCTTCAAACTCGCAGCAACTTCTGTGTCTCTGCCTCCCAAGTGCTGGGATTTCAGTAGTGCCATGTCCAGTCTCCCTTCTGTAACAGAATATCAACCACACTGGCCGCCAGATAGGATGGCTTGGGTCATCTGTCTGTGCCATTTTGTCTTTAGCCCCTGCTTTTCTTCAGGGGCAGCTGCCAGTGGGCTTGCTTCAGAGAGAGGGCTTCTGCCCCCAGCATTGTTCTCTGTCTGGTGACATCCACTTTGAATGTTGAATGTGTTTACCTACAGTTAGGAAAATGAGCAGCACTGTGCTTGAAATAGGATATTTCTTCTCCCAGATCCAGGCTTCAGCAGCCTCCCACGTCTGAAAGTGTAAGCAGTGTAAGTGAAAGTGTATGGCCCTCGGAGGCGCCGTGCTCTGGGAGAGACAGCGGAGAGCTGGAAGCCAACAGAATCGACTCAGGGTAGAAGAGCTGTGACTGACTCGCAGTTCCGGGCCCAGCTCATCGTAAAACAGGCATCGTGTCCTATTCAGACGCTCCGCAGTTTTCACTTGGTTCATCATCAAAGAACTTGCATCCAAGCCCAAGCCAGGCTGGCCGTCTAATCAATTTGACTTTGAAAAAGTAGACTAGCCGGCAGACAGCTCCCTTCTATACAGAGAACCAGCAGTGAGCTACTTAGTCAGTCCAACTGTTGGAGACTATTTATTCTTCAGGGTCCCTCCTTTAGAATCCCACATTACATCCTAGACCACCTTTGCTAAGTCAGAGTTCTATCCCTCAGGACAAGTACGACCCAGCACACCCAGCATGGGAGGTGAAGGCACCCGTGAGACCTTGTCGCTGTTGACCACTTTGTCTTCTCGTCCCTAGCAGGTGCTTATTGTGTCATGTATAGATTAGCAGTTGGTGGGCAAGACATGTTTAGAAGCTCAGAACAGCTTAGATAGAGGGAACTTTGTGCTTTCCACACGTCACCACCTCCTCCGTCAGCTCTGCAGTGTGGGAGGCTTCCTTCAGAGTGCCCAGTGGCAAGAGGACAGGAATTAAGTGCATGCTTCCTTGGGCACTGCCATTCCAGGAATGAGCAACCTTGTCAAGAACAGAAAATCACAGCTTCAATATACAAGTAGCAAGAAACGGGTGTGTCACACTCGCATGCTGAGTTCACTCTGTATAAGCCCCTTCGGCAGAGCCCAGCTGCCAGATGGACAGCTTTCCTATAAGTCACTTTGGAACCCAGGAGATTTTCTTGTTCTACTCCCAGGAGATGCTGAGTTGTAAGCCTTGCCTTTCTCTAACAGGAACCGCTTCATTCTGGGGATGGGGTGAGACAAGATCTCATCCCATAACATAGGTTAGCCTCAAACCTGTTATGTAGTTGAGAGTGACCTTCAACTCCAAACTCCTGACCCTCCCGTCTCTGCCTCCCAGGTGCTGGGATTACAGATGTATGTGTTACACACAGTTGAAACCGTTCCCTTTGGGTTCAACTCCTCTCAGTATAATTCCTCTCTGAAAAGAACCATTTCTTATCAAGGCTATAGAGGCTGCTGCAGCCTAGACGTGTTGGAGTAGGGGATAGAAGACTCTTTACACACCTCAATGCCTCTCTCTGCATCTCTGTTTCTCTGTGCTCCATGTGTCTTGATCTGTGTGTGCATCATCCTCTTGGATTCATTCTGCATTTCTTGGAGTTCCCTATTTATCGCTCACCCTGTCCGCATATACCTGCCATCTCTGTGAGTCTTCCCATGGATGTGGGTGCCTCAGATGTCTCAGTATGATTGTCTCTGTCTTCTACCCTGTTGTCCTAGAGCCTGCACACATCTGTATCTAGTTGGCTTTCTTCCAAACCTGGGTTACCATGTCCTTCTATGTGGCTCTAAATTAATTTCTCCCGTGGCTCATTTCTCGGACTCTAGTTCGCCATGACTATCCAGCTTCTACATCCTCACCATGGGGCCCCATCCCAATATCGTCAGTCATAATTTCTTGACCTTTTAAGACTAGAGAAAGGAAAAGGGGCCACAGCAGGAGATTTGGAAATGTTGCTGATAGAAGACAACCTGAGGGTGAACAGATGGAGAAGAGAGAAAACAGGTAAGAGAGGGTATCTCTGCTCCTCCTCCTTAAGCACAATCAGGGCAAGTCATAACAGACCAAGTCATCAGCCTTCTCAGACACACTTTATTGGTTTATGGGACAAAAATTTCAGTAACCCAATAGATAAAAATTGCCTTACCAAGATAAGAATCAAGAGAGTTTATTTCTAACTATAGTCAAAGAAATGTCATAAACACAAAGCATGCTCACCTCCCACGTTAGGGATTTAGCCTGATTTGTTAGCTTGGCCCCTTGGTAGGACGACAGGAGAATTCAGAAGAAAGGTTCTGTTAAAGACAAAATATAATTGCAGCTATCATTACCAGTAAATTTGCAATTATCATGGTGATTCCAGGTGCACGGGGAGTCTGAGGCATAGTGAATTATTTTACCCTTTCATGTCACCTCCTCCATTCCCATCTATGTTAAAACTAACAACATAGTAGTGGGCTGGTCTAAGGGGCCCTTCTCCACCATAGCCTGGCACAAAGAGAGTTCCTTATGATTCTGATAAGAGGAGGAGAGGAGAGGAGAGGAGAGGAGAGGAGGGGAGGGGAGAGGAGGGGAGGGGAGGGGAGGGGAGGGGAGGGGAGGGGAGGGGAGGGAGGGGAGGGGAGGGGAGAGGAGACAGGGAGTGGGGAGAGGAGACAGGGAGTGGGGAGATGGAGGAAACTGATGTTTAGCACTGAGCTTCTTAACAACTGTTCTGCTAAAATTGCAATGTTAAGGTCGCCCCCCCACACACACACACCTTTGCGATACTCATGTACCAAAGGATATATTGGGTATTATTTTAGGCATGTGTTATCTAAAGAGGCAAGACGTTTACACATCGGTAGATCTCTGGCCACATGAGTATAGGTTATTTCATCTTGTCAGCTACAAAATAAACAAGCACATTTGTTGTCCTGAGTATTAGGGAACTCAGACTTGGCCTGCCTTGGAGGGTACCATGAGGGAGCGTAGAAGATTGCTACCAGGCCCTCAAAGCAGAACAGAAAAATGAACGGTAAGCCTACTTCTGTGCTCAGGTAAGGGTGTTAATGGTAGTGACAGGCAATGGCCCAAAACTGCTGTGCAGAATGAATAAAGACATGCAAGATGAAGGGTAAATGTGTGCTGGACACAGACCAGTGGCTCTTAGCCCTGGCCATATCCCAGGCTCACTGCAGAGCTTGAAATAAATGCGTAGGCTCAAGCCACAAGGGTTTCTGGTTTAATTTTTGAGTCTGGCCTGGACTGTGGTTTGGTGTGCTGTTTTGTTTTGTTTTTCAAGCTGCCAAAATGTTTCCAAGGAGCAGTCAACATAAAAAACCACTGACTTGGACCATCAGCGATAATAAAACACTAGGTGTCTTTCTGACCTTTGTAAAAAACCAGAGAGGTGGAGAAAATGACTGTTCTTCTTAGGCATCGAAGGCCAGAATTTCCCTATGGTGACCTGAATGGACCATTCTAAGAAAACACAAGGAAAGGACCAAGGCTATTACTTTGGAAGGGATTTGAAACAATCGGTCCAAAGCAGAGAAGAGAGCCTGTGGAGTTGTTTGAATGAGAATAGTCTCATAGGCGCGTAGATTTGGATACTTATCAGAGAGTAGCACTATCTGAAAGGACTAGGAGGTGTGGCCCTGTTGGAGGAAGCGTCACCGGGGGTGGGCTTTGAAGTTTCAAAAAATCCCATTCCAGGTCCAGAGTCTCTCTCTTCCTGTTGCCCGTGGATATGGATGTAGAACTCTCAGCTCCTTCTCAGCACCATGTGTGCTGCATGTTGCCACGCGTCCTGACATAATGATAAACGGGCTAAACCTCTAAACTGTAAGCCAGCCCCAAGGAAATGTTTTCCTGCATAAGAGTTGCCACAGTCATGGTGTCTATTCACAGCGATAGAACACTGACCAAGACAGAGCCAAGGTCAGGATACTCGAGTCCTACGTACTAGTCGGAGGCAGTGTTCACAGTGCTAGAGCACTTTAGGACACTTGGGGCAAACGGCTCTCAACCTTACCAGTAATTATCATCAAGCAGGGAACTGTTAAGCTCTATAAAGCCTGGTCTCACTGCAGACATACCCATAGCAACTCCATGTTTTGAAGCTTCCCCGTTGATTCTGACATGTAACCAGAGTTGAGAACCTCTGCTTTAAATGTCTGTTGATGTCAATTCTCAGTAAGTTTGTCTCTTTTCGAAGCTGGGAGAGAATATAGAGGAGTCAGAAACCTCCCGTGTATGGAAGACCAAGGACTAAGAATGTGACCCAAGCTTTGCTAAGAGTAAAGAGAAAGAGAACAGGAAAAGAAAGAAAAAGAGAGAGGAGTGAGCGGGGAAAGAGGATGGGAGACTGATATGGAAATGTGTGCATAGCTGTATGCACTCAGCCGTGGTCCCCAGCCACACAGATCTGCAAGCCAACCCATGGCAGATGGTGAATCAAAGCTTCAGATCACCATTTGTTGTTGGTTATGTTCCCTAGGCCAACCCTGAGACCTTTTGCTGACATGTGAACATTTCCAGTTCTTTCCTCACTCAGAGCAGCCCTGCATCACAATGAAGTTTGTAAATTATAGAAAGAGATGATAAGTTGAAGACACGTCACAGTCCAGTCCCCACACGCTGACTAAAGCATCTCTGCAACATCCCGGAACTGGCCCTGTGCCTAGGCTACTCCAGTAACCATGGTAACTGCCTCCTTGATAATCAAGCTCCTGAGATGTCTTTTGTGTAGGGTTTCAGCATGTGTTTCCCTAGAATTTTTTTCATTTCACAAGTGACTAACTGATCAGTGTGAGAGAGAACCAACAAGCTGTCCTGGAAGCCTAAGACCCTTCATCTCCTTTCATTCCTCCCTCTCATCACCTGCTTCCTGTTTCATAGTTTGAGGTTCACACCTACGACACCTGCCAGCTTGTCACCTCATCTTCATACATTACAACTGACTTTCACCGTCATATGTGGACATCACACTCCATAAAGATTCTGAACAGCTCAAAGAGATACCCACCTGGGGAAAATCCACACCACAAGGTTTTACATTGTTACCTTGTCAAATGGAAATGTGAAAGCCTTTTACCTCTGATACTCTGGAGATCCATCTGGCAGATCTTACCCGACTCTTTAAGGCTTCTCTTATCTGGAAATTTAACAGATTGAGTTAATATTTAAATGCTTATAAGAAGTCAACAATGTGCTTGGACCCGGCAAATGCTGTGGCAAGGAAACGAGTGGCCAGCAGGTCCTTGTGCGGGATCAGTAACACGATAGAGTGAGCTAAAGAAAACCTAGGATCCGAAGAGGGGCAGGAGCAGTGGAAGTGGCGAGGGAGACACATATCCTCCGTCTTAAACAAGGACCCAGTGACTAACAAGCAAGTTCACACAAGCTCGTGGATTCTAATCACAGCTTTGGCATTGTTTTTTTGAACCATGAAAGTAGTTCATCACCTCTCACTGTGTGTCCATTATTCAGTTCTTTTATAACAGACAAGGTATCAGTGGGTCCAGAACGACGGAAACCACAATAATAATGGTGATGTCTTTATAACTCTACAGTATTTTTCATACCTGCCATTCCATTCTATGAAGGAAATAACCCTGGGAGATAAATATTAGTGTCCACATTATACAGCCGAGGGAAGCAACACTCCGAGATTAAATAACATCCAAAGTCAGTGAGCTGTGGAGATAAATATCCGGGACTTGGATTCACGTCCTTCGACGAAAGACCATCCTGCTTTCTTTCCCTTCTGCCATGGGAAACATTTCTTCCCAAGGCTTTACATACATTGTCTTCACACTAATGCCTGTGAAAGTTCTCCAGCTTGGGGAGACTTTACCCCTCCCTGAAGATGCAAAGTCTCCACTACAAATTTGCAAGGGAAGAAGGCATTCCTGGTGTCCACTGGGATCTTCAAAGCCATCCTGGCACTACTACTGGCATTTCCTGCTCTGATCCTTTTTTAAATCCTGTGTTTCATAATGCACATAATAATTACTTTAAATGTTAATAGTAAATGCATTTTGAAAGGCATGCTCAGTTTTCACCTGCTCCTAAGAGTTTCAAAACTCCTCGTTTATATTCCTTTGCATCCATTAATCATGTCTGTTCCTGTGACACTTCCTGCTTTTACCTTTAACATTTTAATTTTAAATGAAGAGATTCTGATCTTGACAGTGACTGAGTAGCTTACTGTGGAGGGCCGCTTTTGGGTGCTCTGACTTGAGGCACAGGGCACTCCATTTTGCCTGAAGGCTCCACTTTTCTCTAGTCCTAAGGGACAGAGTTCAGACAAAGGTCAGATAGCCTGAAGCCGCCCCAGTTCAGGGGAACCACCGCTTGACTAACTCAACTTTATCACTCCCCCATTCCGTGGAATGTTTCTACCTCTATAGATTAGATAAAACAGCATCATTGATACAGGCATCCCTGGAGAAATCCTGCAGCTGCATGTACTTCTCTACCTCTCTGAGACATCTTGACTCCACGGTTCCTTGACCCAGTGACCTCAAATAAACAAGACCAGCCTGCCTGCCAGATAGGTCACCATAGCAACCTGCTTACGCACTCCCCACTCCCTCTCCCTACCTCGAGACTGCTTAAATACTGGTGTTGTGTATAAACTGAGGCTTGATCAGAATCTTGTCTTGCCTCCATTTCTCACGTCCCTTGTCCTGTCAATCCTCGCTCCCTCTCCTAGGGCCTTTGTTGCAGAACCCATGGGCTGGTGTTGTGGGAGATTTCAGTTATGGATAATGTTCCAGTAAGCTGTCCTTGAAGCAAGTAAAGGATACACTGCCTACCAGTAAACAAGGAGCGGCTATCCGGCTCTCCACAAGAATGGGACATTCCTTAGCCTTAAGGCAGATGAAGGTTAGGTTCCATTGATTTGTATATTGGAAGGCTGGGTGGAGACAGAGAGAATTTGGAATAAAAAAGAACTAGGGCAAGAGAGAGAGAGAGACAGAGGAGACAAACAGACAGCAGAGAACAAGGAAGAAGAAGCTAGGAGCAGGAGGAGAACGATGAGGAGAGCATGGGGTGAGGAAGCCTTGGAGTGAGCTCTCTGCCTAGCTGCCCGGGTATAGAATTCCCTGAGATTTGACATGGATTGTGATTAATAAAGAGCATTGGAAATTTCAACTCTGGACTCTCCATTAAGCGCCCCAACTTTAATATTAACAGGCCGGGGCAGCTTACGATTCTTGGCACATCTCACAGCACCTAACTCTGGCACACAGAACAAAGGTGCTGCTGCTATTTGACTCTCTGTATTAGTTATAGTGTCATAGTTACCAGACACACAACCATGGCTATTACAACTGTGGAGTATCACAAATGCTTCCTGAATGTTTTCACTTATAAAGTTATTTTACAGCTTTTTTTTTAAATTTGGGACTTACAAGCACTGTGGAGTAGTACAACTAGCATAGACCGTCCTTGTGAAAGGTAGTTGCATCAAAACAAGCCCATTGTAAGTTGAAATTATCTTAAGTCAAAATTGCACTTGGTACAGCTATCTACTGAACACCACAGCTTTGTGACACCAGGGAGTGTTGGCTATTTACCACTGAAAGTTCACTCTTGACCCAGAGCTGTGGCTCACTGCCCCTCCCCAGTCTGGTGAGAGCTTGCCATTCTGTATAACGCTAGCCCAGGGAAAGAGCTCAGTCCAAAACAACATTTCTGCTGAATGTGTACGACTTTACATAATCATAAACTCAAAGGTTTATGAGTAGAAATGTTGTAAGCCAGAGACAATCTACACATAGAAATACCAAGTCTAACTTTGTTTCACCTCTGAGTAATTTTTAGGTTGACATAGCATCTTGGTAAGACAATGAAAAGACATTTTTGAGATTCCTTTTACAAACCTTTGATGTTAACTTCAATAGCATCAGTAGTTTAAAAATATAATACCCGACAGTGAAGGTGGGTTTTTTTTTATTTGTTTCTTTGTTTTATTTTGTTTAGTTTTGTTTTTGCTTTCAGTTTTGTTTTGGTGTTATTCCTTTTCAGTATTTTCAACTTCTTTTTTTAACTTTTTACTTTCTGAGTGTGGATTGTTTGCCTTCATACATGTCTCTGTACTCTATGTATGCACTGCCCCTGGAGGTCAAAAAAGGAAATCAGATTTCCCCCTGGAACTGTAGCTGAGTGATACATGAACCACCTAGTGAGTGCTGAGAATTGAACCCCTTGGTGTCCCTTGCACCTGATTTCTTAAACTGTAGCTGAGCTCTTAAGCCTCCTTTCTTGGGAGCCAAATGTATCTGTTTACCTTTTCACTTGTAATTAACTCTGCCTCCTGATTCTCCTGCCCAGCTTGTAACTGCTTGTAACTGAAAGCCATCTTCCACCCTGAAAACTCTTTTCTTGCCCCATGCTTGCTGCTTCTAACTGAAAGTTACTGTAACAGATTCTTATTCTCTTGCCCCAATGGCTACCGCAACAGATTTCTAACTTGGAACTTTTGTAACCTTCTAGTTCTAAAAGGATAGAAGGGAGAGAAAGGAAAAAATCTTCACAGCTCCCTCTGGTTATCCTTATCTGTCTGAGCCTAGAGACCTGGACTAACTTCTAAAACCTTCTATTCCCTAATAATCCCGTCCACTAACTGTCCTCTGTCTGAGCCTAGTGCCTGCCATCAATGTTCTCCCATCAACCATCCCCTAACATTAACTGTCAACTCCAACTGGATACTCTCCTAAATAGGGCTCCTAAGCTATTCCCAGAAGTCCAAGTGGCATTTAACCATAAGGAAAGCTGCACAGTACAAAAGACTTCTTGGCAAAGCATCCAACCACAGTCCCTCATTGATCTGTTGCATTGTGCATTGGAGGCTATTCCTGGTGTATGTCCTTCAAATCCAAGAGACATCCTCCCAAAATAACACTGTGAGATTTGACTAATTCCATTTCTGCCCTGAGAAACCAGAGTGGGATCTTAAGCAAGCTGTTTCATCACTCTGGTTTTTTGTTTGTTTTTCTCATCTGTAAAACAGAAAATAGAAATCCCCTTGATTGTTTTGAGGCTTAGAATTAATGTACACAAAATGTGTAATCCTCAAAAGAGCTTCAAAGATTAAAAGAAACCTGATGTGGCTGGAGAGATGGCTCAGTAGTTAAGAGCTCTGGCTGCTCTTCCAGATGACCAGCGTTCAATTCCCAGCACCCACATGGCAGCTCACAACCTTCTGTATCTCTAGTTCCAGGCAATCCTATGCCCTCCTCTGACCTCTGCAGGCACTACACCCAGTTGGTATACAGACGTTAATTCAAGTGTTTGCCTGACACATAAAAATAAATAGAATCTCAAAATATATTTTTTAAAAAAAGAAGAAGAAGACTGGTGCTCTGTTTCAGGTGACTCAACAAATGACTGAGGTCAAAGTTCAGTGAGTGTTCTTCACAAGTCAGTATTTCAGGCCAAGTACTCAGTACAGGAAAAACAAGAATGGTTTGCATAAAGTACCTTTGGGTCCAGGATTGTTCCAAACACCAGGATGAAGAAGCCCTATGAAAGAGAGAGAAGGGAGAAGATCCATTTACAATACAGTGATGGTAAGAACAAATGTCAGCATTCATCATGTCACCACTATTCTGGTAATAGGAAAACAACTCCATCCAATCTTCTCGTTCCTAGTCTGAGTCTACAATGCCTACTCATGTGTTCAACAGATACTGTCTACACCACAAACACTGGTTGTTCAACAAAGAGTTGTGGCTACAGTTCTGGCTGCTGCAGACACAACACATAGCCTCTGCTTTATGGAGGGACATCTTAGGAACTTCAAGCAGAGTGACATGAAAGTGGTTTTCATTATCAGGAGAGGCTCCTCTCAGAATATAATGATTCAAGAAAGATGTAGAAGAGACTAGACAGTGCAGACTAGACAGTGGTTACTGAAAGACACTCCCACAGCCCAAAGAAAAGCAGCTGTACTCAGTTGCCCATCATCTCTTGGTATCATCCATGCAAAGGAACCGTGCAAATGAAAAGAAAACCATTTGCACACAGTTACAATCCTTTCGAGGCTTGGTTTTTATCTTTTCACTTTTTCCACTAATAACTACACAAATCCTCCCTGGAGAAAGAGTGAGCAAAGAATAGCCCCATTTTTCTGATAAGCCAAAGGAAGTTCAAACTCTCAGCTTTTGTTCTCCAAGGCATCAAAATGTTTACTATAAAATGAATCTTCTATATTCACATTTTGAAAGAGAAAAATGAATAGATGCTTGATTTGAAGTCTCTGTTGCCAACTGAGTAAAACATATATTTGAAAATACTTTTACTGGCTACGCCACACACTCAAAAAATACAGGTCTTTACAAAACGAAAACCTTCCTTTATAATTATTGCAATCTTTATATTTAATATATTTAATTAAAATCAAGAAGGAAAATGTTAAATAACAAATACTATTCAAACATTAAATAAACATACACACTAGACCAGTGAAAGATGCAATTTTACTAAGTAAGTAAATTTACTAAGTAATGTAAAATTACTAAGATGTAATTTTAAGTGAAGAAAAAAAAGTTTCATAATTGCTATAATGTAGTTCAGTGGATAGAGCACCAGCCCGGCAAACCTCCAACACCATCTAAACTGGAATGTTGGAGGCACGCATGCCTGAAAGGCACATAATAACATACGTAAGTTTTCAATTCCTACATTACATATATATTTGTATTAACACACAGAATTTGTCAAGGATACACACAAAACTTAAACATTCCTTAATCCATGCAAGTGTAAGAAAGGTAAAAAGGAATGGCCTTCAAAGTTTCTCTGTATAGCTTTCCTTGTTCAAATAAGATGGCTTTCACAGACGACTAAAAACTCTCTAAGTAACAGAAAGAACAACAAATATAAAAATGTAACACCTCCAGTTCTAAGACTAAATTTTAGAAGAGGTGATTTCTTACTTTCTAAATAGTAACAACTCAAGGCTGGGAATACAGCTCGATTGGTAAACTGTTTGCACAGCATGCATGAAGCCCTAGGTTCAATGTGCAGGGCCTCATAAATCAGCAGTTCTCAACCTATGGGTCATAGTCCCTTTCACAGGGATTACCTAATACATCCTATATATCAGATATTTCCATTACAATTCATAACTGTAGCAAAATTACAGTTATGAAGTAGCAACGATAATAATTTTATGATTGGTGGTCACCACAAAATGAGAAACTGTATTAAAGGATCACGGGATTAGGAAGGTTGAGAGACACTGTCATTAATGATGTGTGGTAGTTCACACCTATAATCCCAGTACCTGGGAGATGGAGACAGAGAGATTAGAAGTTTAAGGTCATAGTGAGTTCAAGGCCAGCCTGGGATACATAAAACGTGTCTCAAAAATAGATAGATAGATAGATAGATAGATAGATAGATAGATAGATAGATAGATGGATAGATAGGTAGATACATAGATAGATAGATAGATAGATAGATAGATAGATAGATAGATAGATAGATAGATAGATAGATAGATAGATGATAGATGATAGATGGATAGATAGATACATAGATAGATAGATAGATAGATAGATACAAAGCCTATTAACAGGTATTTGTGGTCTTTAGTATCTAACTTTAGCATTTGAACTTGTCACTTTCCCACTCATCATTTAGTTCATTTTCTGAGCATATCTAGAAAGTGGTAACGTTATAACTCTCTTTCTGTATGAGAAAAGAATGCTTATAGAAACTAAAAATCTAAGATCACGCTACGTATCCTTAGTAAAGATGAAAGCCAGAATTTAAACCCAGACTTTTCCAGGGGAAAAAAAAAAATGTATTTCTATTTCATTATCTTTTGCATAAAACCCGATGCCACGGCTCCTGATCACAACTCCGCTGCATGTGGTTTCCGGCTTCAGATTCTATCACAGCGTCTAGACTCACCTGTAATCCATTGAGTAAGGAGAAGATAATGTGGAAGGCCAGGGAGCGACCATCGATGACTGTAGCTATTCCGAATCCCCAGGTCAGTCCCAGCAGTGGTGTGAGGATGGCGATGTTCTTACAGATCCTCACGATGGCTCTTACTTCCTGGAACATGGAAGTCCCGATGGCAGCCCTCTGCGTCTTGATGATGATCAGTGTAACTGTAATCAGGTTTACTACCACGATGGCCAGAGCTGGTACCACAAAGGCCAGTAGAGCCTTGGTCGTGTCCCAGTTAAGCCAGCAGGCCTCAGGTCGCAGGTAGCCTTTTCCAGGCTCTGTAACAGCAAGTGTGATTGCAGCGATCACCAAAGGGCACCCATAGCCCAGTGAAAAGAGAGAAGCCACCAGCAATGACTTGGGCAAGGTATGGAACACAATCAGAATTCCATAGAGGATGAGAAGCGCCTTGGCAAGCATCCAGAAAAACACAGACAGGTAAAAGAAATGAACAAAAAATGTTGCGGCCACACACCCATTGTGGTGTAATATTGGGCCACTGAAGAAGGAAGCCATGATGAACCACACATCAGCCATCAACAAGGTGACTGCAATGTTCACAATACACAGGTGACGTAAATAAGAGATCTCTGTCTTTGTCACTTGACTCCAGACCAAGGCCTCAATGGACAGGCAGATGATCAAGCTACAGATGGAAATGCTCAGGCCTATATATGTTATATAAATTAAAACTGGGCTCTCCAAGGTGTCAGGTGACATGAGGATGGAGAAAGAGGTAAATGACTTGTTTGGCCAACATCTGCAAACGGCATGCTGGGAGTTCTCCCGAATCATCTCACAAGCACTCTGGTCCCATCTGCTCTTCAGGGAGTGCCAAGCCACACACTGGGACCTCTTCCCTTTAGACTTGCTGATCTTTTCAAACATCAGAGAGATTTTCTTAAGCTCCTTAGGTAAAATGACAGAGAGGACAAGTCCATTCACGGTCCTGTTTTCCAAAAGACTGGCTTCCAGGATGGCCCCAAGTGTTGGAAATGCTATGCTGATGACCTGGAAAGGAGAAGGCACCTTTTGAAGTTCTTCAGTATCGAGCAGCACCCCCCCGGTGACTTTATCACTTGTATCATTAATTTGCATTGAGAAAGAGAAGTTCTTCCCAAGGCTGTCTCTGGATATGACGCTACCCATGGTATGAATGAAGACGTGTGATATATTGATGAGATGTTCCTTCACAAATAGTTTGCTTGCAAATGAATTGATGGATTGAAGCAAGACACAGCTGCTGTTCCTGTCTTGGATGAAGGTCCAATTTGATATGCTCTTGCTGTTCAGAATGTGGTTAGCCATGATGCTGTAACTCTGCCAATGAAGAACTGGTATTAGTAGTGAGCCACTCTTTGAAATTCCCAACACATGTAAGACTTGCTTTTACAAAGTGTGGTCCTCTAACTAGCAGCATAGGCACTCCCCCACACCTCCTTAGAAATGCAGAATCTTGCTGGGCGGTCATGGCACATCCTTTAATCCCAGCCCTCCAGAGGCAGAGGCAGGTGGATCTCTGTAAGTTCAAGGTCAGCCTGGACTAAAGAGTGAGTTCCAGGACAGCCAAGTTACAACAGAGAAACACTGTCTCAAACCCTGACCCCCCAAAAAGACAGGAATTCAAAAGAAAGAAATGCAGAAGCTTAGACCCCCACCCCAAACTTAACCGGTCACATTCAGTATCTTAATTGAACCCCTGGTGACTTGCTTGCAAAGTAAAGCTTGAATTTACTTGTAGGCATGTCCAACCTGTGGCCCACAGGCTGCATACATCCCATAACAGCTAATAACACAGCACAACTCATTTGTCGATGACAGCACATAACATATTGCAACATCAGAAGATTGCATAGGGGTTCAGAAACAACTCAGTCACTAAAGTGCTTGCCCATATAAGCATGAGTTCAGATCCCCAGCACCCTGGTAAAGATGAGCACTGGTGACACATTTGTAATCCCAGCACTGGGGAGGCAGAGACAGGCGAACCCCAGAAGCTCATTGCCCAGTCAATATATCCAAATCAGTGATCTCCAAGACCAGGAAGAGATTCTATCTCAAAAAGTAAGATGAAGAGAACTGAAAAAGATCTTTGACATCCACCTCTGACCTCCACACATGAATACCTCTACACACATGAGTACACACTCACATCAACACACACAAACACACACACACACGTGCGCACACACACTCACATACATGTACGTGCACACACACACACTTGAGTACCATTAGAGGATGGATCTGTAAAGGAATTCCTTGCCTTGCTTTCCTTCTATTCATTCAGTGCCTTCCTGTGGGACCTGCAGGTATGCAGCTCATCTCTACCATGAGTTCCACTGCACACCTCGACAAAATGCATCATTCGATTGCCCTGTCAGAGCGCCCATAATGTAGTCGATATCTGTAGGTCCCAGCTGTGTCACAGCACCCTGTATAGAAATGTACTGAAAACTGGAACTTGGCCTCAGAGGCTAAATCTGAATCACCCTTTGCTACTCTCAACTTTAAGCATCAAAACCATGAAGAAGTGAAATACAGTTCTGTTTCACATTTCTGTAGTTCGCAGGCTTTGCGTTCGACTGCTTCCCATTTTAGTGATTTGTTCTAATTCACAAATGTGTCTTCCTTTGTGTATGACCTTCAGTGCTTCTTCAATATTTTCAGTAGTTTAAATACGCTTTAGAAAAGCAGACTCTAGCCCCTAACAGACTCAGAACCTGACAGACTCAATTTTTCTCAGTTCCAGACCCTTAAAGACTCATCAGCCCCTCACAGCCTTGAACCCTCACAGCTTCTACCCCTCCTAGAATCAACCCTTCAAAGGCTCAGACTCTCTCATGAACCCCTCCCAGACTCAGCGCATCACAGACCCAGGTCCTGAGATACCTCCCACAGAACCATGTAAGCTTTCTCTATCAATGTGTCTTGACCCAGTATGTTAATTTTATTCGTTTGTTTGCTAGTCTCCCTTCCATAACACTCATTAAGGACATTAGAAATACTGAGGTGGGAAAATGTGGCTCCCAATCTCCGGGATGCTCAGAGAGAATTCCAACAGCAGAAGCTCCTTCCCGGAAGAGAGAAAACTCTGTCAGATACGCAGCCACTCACCTGCATCTTCTCCTCATCGACCTGTCTAGTTAGAGTTGTTGAGATGTTATGTAAAAGCTGTACCACCACAGCAATGTTTCCTGGCATCCGGGGAGACTTCTTAATGCTTTTAATCCCACAAGACAAATCTTTTGGACACTTTTCCATCAACATATCTGCTATGGTTTCAGATTTTCTGTGAAACTCCTGTATACGTATACTTGAGTCATATGATTCAGATAAATATAATTCTTCATCCCCCTGAAACAGGACCAAAGTGAAGAAAGCCTTCATTTATTTGTGTTCAATGACTAAAGTGATTTTGCTTCAATTTAGGAGAGTCCTGTTATACAATTGTGTATCACATAAGATGCTTTCATTTTCCATTTTCAAAACCTCATCTAGAGTGAAATAACTTAACCGATAGCAAGATGTATAAAGCAAAACATAAGTCTGAATTTCCCAATTTGATGGCTCTTTAACCCTGTCTTCTGAAATGGCAACTGTCTTCCTTTTAACATATCACTTCAGATGCTTCCTGTGTATATATAATCCCGTGTACATTTTGCATATTTATATGGATTCCTATCACCATTTAAGCTTATTTGTACATTCCCAACAGCTGAATCAATTTTTTTATATAGCAGGAGCTAGAGAGATGGCTTATCACTCAACAGCGCTCACTGCTCCTGCAGAGGACTCAGGGTTCAGTTCCCATCACCCACATCAGGTTGCTCACAGCTGCCTGCAACTCAAGCTCCAGGAAACCTGGAGCCTTTGCAGGCACCCACATCATGTGAAGACCCTGTTGGGACTGCAGCTTTACCTAGCAAAGTCTGAGAAGCTGCCTAGATTTCATGTGTCTAACAGGTTTGGAGGAATATCACTGGTCCGTGAAGTACACTGAGAGCATCAGAGCATTGGGTTATTTTAAAGGCTGAAGGCAAAGATGGAAAAGTGACTATGACACCTCTAGATGTCTCTCCTAGCTCTGCCTAAATGACCAGGTTATTTCATGTCATTCAGTGGGAGGGCTACACTGTACTAACTTTCAGATGTCCAAAGCGAAGAGAGAGGAGATAGGTAGGTGTCTGTGTATTGATGGACAAACAACCTATCACTGCTGTGGACGCCTGTCTTCTTCCCTAAGTGGGACAATATGATCATCTGAAGCTCCACTTTATCCATAGAGCCCACATGAGAATCCATGATACAGGAGAAAGGAGATTACCTCAAAGATGCTGATGGCGTTAAGAGTGTGGCAGGTTTCCGTGACTTTGTGCCACTTCTTGGCCCTACAGGCAAATGTCATGTTGCCCTCGCTGTCTGGAGGGCAGGATTGGAAGCAGAGGGCGGTATTGTCCTTACAGACACCATCACATACATCTGGGAAAATAAAAGGCATTCATATCAGACCGAAAGGTCTGAGGTCCTGACTGTAGCAGCCAGTCACTGACCTGTCACTGCGGTGAAGGCACGTCAACTCTGTAGACACGGAAATCTGTTTTTGGTAAAATTGAAGATGACTGAAGATTGGTCAGTAGTCATAATAGAGTTCTGAAACAGGATCCTTTTGTCTCTGATAGGACCACACTCCAAATTCCAATGTGTAAAACTGACTGAAGTGTGAACTCCTCCCGTTAGGGGAAGAGGGAAAAGCCCATGGATTATCCTACTGAGTCACCTTCCCATGCCCACAGAGACCTCAAAAGATCTCCTCAGAGGTCTAGAGATACCCAGGTCAGCTCTAGTTTGGAATCCGTTCCTCCTGGTGTTCCCAAGGGAGCTTCCTTGTCCAGAACTTTCTAGCACGCCCCATGATCAATGAGAGACCCATTTTAGTCATGGCCCCGGTTTGAATTAGCTCAATGAGAATGAATTCACAGCAAGGAAGTCTGAGACTAGGTGAAGCAAAGGATGTTGTTTAATGAATATGGCTGGGACCAGAGACACAATGATCGTCCTGTAAGTAATCACAGTACAAATGTAACCTATCGAGGTGTCTCATCTCTCATGCCATGAGCCAGAGGCTGAGAGTGGCCTGCCATCACAACAGATGATCAAACTTCTGCGTGATCGGTAGCTGCTGCCAAAATCCAACATACCGCGTGGCCTGGCTGTCACCTTCTCCTTGCTTTTGCTGGTGGCCTAAGAAGAGAAAATCAAAATTCACAACAAAATCAAATGCGAGCATGTGATACCATTGGTGCGTTTTAGTCACAGACAGCCAAGTCTGAGTCAGCTGTGATGTAAAGGCAGGCACCAAAAACCCAGCTGTTCTTTATGGCCCAAGGACATTCTCCTTCCACTTCTCCCTCTAATGCCAGGCAGTTGATCTGCCCTCTCTTCCCAGTCATAATTCTGTATCATTACAGTATATAGTCTGCACAAAAATTATATTACAGGCAGAGGGAAATGTGCTAGAAAGTTAACGGAGGCTTACTTTGCTTTCATTGGCCCCATTGAATCCTGGAAGAAGGTCATGCCACGTATTCACATGATCATATTTATAATATTTTCAAAGATAAACTAGTCTAACTGCCTGCCGTCTGTTGAGACTACCATTTGGCCATTCTATCTCACCCTTCCCCGTCCACACTCTAGTCCATTCAGGGTGTCTCTAGAGTGGTGCATTTATTAATGGCATCCAGACAAGGAGTTGAGTGAGGAGTACATTTCGCTGGATTTAATAGCATATACTTACGTTGTTTGTACTCCCTTCTAAATTACAAGAACATGACCACTTAGATGTCATTAACTAAAAATTACTTCGCTGGTAGCCACAGAAAAACAACAGCAAAAAAATACTAAGTGTCCTGACACCTTGCAGCTCTTTGGAAAGAAGCGTGAAGTTTTTCCAATTTTTATAGCAATCCTACATATTTACACACAACTGCTAATAACTAGTGGAAAATTTTAATAGTGTTGTCCTAAACTAACAACAGTAAGAGAAGTTACAGGGGGATGCAAAAGGAAAGAATGGGGGGCAGAGAGATGTCTCAGCAGTTAACAGCACCAGCTGCTCTTCCAGAGGACCTGGGGTTCAGTTCCCAGCACCCACATGGCAGCTCACAACCATCCGTAACCACAGCTCCAGGGCCACCTAGAACGCCAAGCACACACGTGGTGCATAGACATACATACAGACAAAACAGCCATACACATAAAACAAATGCTTAAAAAAGATTTATAAAAGAACAGAATTACGATATGGCTCCTGTTATTATTCTGATACCAAACAGTGATTACGTCGAGCTCATGTTTCACCTTTCCAAGCAATCTCTTCTGATTGAGTTCTAAATAATCTAGCTCTCCTTCTGGCTCCTGGAAGACTTGATAACCACACTACCATACAACACTGCTTAGCCTCAAATCACCTGGCCTGCTACCATTGCAATCTTTCTCATGCTGTCTTCTAAATTAAAATTTAAGTTCCTTAGAAACATGATTGCATATTGTCTTTCTTTACATCCCCTTATGTAAGTAGTTCAAGGTCTTGTACATATGTATACTTGTGTAATAACACATTGCTATGTATGCGTACGCTCACAAATATAGGTATGCATGTGTTAGTATATTTATAGGAAAAGAGGCAAATTCAGTCTTCCTATTTCTGAACCAAACAAGTGCCCTCTAGTGTCTGGGAAGAGCATTATCCATGGTTCCAACTTGTATTCCTAGATTTAAGCTATTGAGGAGAAAATAAAATTTTCAGACATTACTGCTTGACACGTGAGATTCATTTTATTTCCTTATTAATAATATGATTTTCCATATGTTATCAAAAAACAAGAATGAATGTTCCCTGCTTTCTCCACCAAATAAAACTATGAAGAATCTTGAGTTGAGCATTTGAGGTTTCTCCATGGCTAAGAAATTATGGCTGAGGAATTAATGGAACAGAATTCCCTTGAACTCACCATGTATTATGTATGGCCTCTCATTTTTATTCATGAAAACAAATCCCTAGTGTTTCGGTCAAAAAGTTGCATTGCTTCCAGGAAATCAAAAGGCCAAAATAATATTTCTAGAGATCTTGAAGACTGTGTAGATAAGCCAGTCCAACCTATTCATTTTTACAAATAAGAAGGCAGAGGCTGTCATAGATGAGGTGACCTGAAGAAGGCCATGCATGGAATTCCTCTTATTCCTGAGATTCGAATTTTGTTCTAATTTCTGCAGCACTGCTCTTTCCAAAGGTCAGATCATGTTCTGGTTCAACAGGCAGAGGGGATGTATGGCAGGAAGTAAAGGTTCCTTAAGTAGCCCAAAACCCATATTGATGTGGCCATGATCTACAATATACCAAAGCCAACAGCTGTGGAAGATCCCTGGTCACTAAACAAACTCCAGAGAAGGTGCAGCTGAGGAGTTAGGTGTGTGGGCAGAAGGCCATGGGATGCTGTTGACAAGAAGTACAGGAAAGTCTACCTTCTTACTCGAAAGACCTGATTTGCTTCCTGCCAGTTAGTTTTCTGAGGTACACCACGTCTAATTCCTCTAGTCAGTTCATGTCTGGGTAGCATCCAAAATGGGTGACTTCAGTCCCAAATATCAACATTCCTCAACCTCATGGACTCCAAAAGGCAGAAGATGCTAACCCACAACTCACTCAAACTACTGAGCTGCCCAGTGCATAGGTAAGTCAGCAGAGGAACAGCATCTGGCAGCTTGAGAATCAGAAACTCATACAATGGGAAGAAGAGGATAGAATGTTCCTGGTAGAGTGGTCCCCAACGACAGCAAAAATCACTGTTTCCCATGCTCTGCCTGTTCCACATTTGGTTGAAAATTGTGAATGAGAAAAGAAGTAGTAGTACAAAGCTGTGTGCGTTTAGAATGTCCCAGCAAAGTGCTTTCCAAAGCATCTATAATTTCTCCCAGAAATAAGATTTCAGTTCCACGTTGGGACAAAAGGGAGTCACAAACTAATTAGATGAAATATTGTTTGGGAAACTGATGACAAGGACTTCCGAAAGCATTCTCTCCTGAGGAGTCTCCTGTTCAGTTGCTTATGTCGTATGAAGCAGATCTCACCCCACTGACCTCGGTCAGACAGACCAAGTCTAGAAAGTAGGGAATGAGAGCTTCCCCAGCGAGTCTCAAAGCTGCCTTCCAGATCTTATGGCCAAATAAGAGTAGTCTTTCTCCTGAATTCTCAAAGTATTTTTCAATAGTCTCTTTTCCAGTGTTCCTTCACACCTTATTTTAAATAGCTAAGAGGGAAATTAAAGTGACGTATGGTTTGAGGGAACATATACTGCAAATTGCAATGGGGTTCACTACCGAAGTTAAAGGAATGGTTTGCTGTAAACTCCACCTTTGTTCTACCGACAGGATTCTAAAAGGAAATGCTATTGCCACTTTGAATGGGACAGTGCCTCACTATGCCAAATCATTTTTAGATCCTGGCCCAGTAAATGTCACTCGTATCTCCTAGTCACGGTGGCAACCTTCACTGCCTCTACCTATTCAATGCCTTCAGAAAACAGCAGCACCCTAGACATGAAGTGAAAGATTCACTGCCCAAGATTATGGGGAGTGGGGCTTATTGCCCTTCCGTCATCTTGGCTTCACTGAGGAAAGCTAATGTGAAACTAGTTCATTGCAGAGTGGCCTTTCTGTCACTCCCCCGTCACTGTAATTTCCTACTTCATCACCACCTTCCCTTTAGACATAGCTCTCGGGACAACAGATGTGGGAACTGGTGGATTCTTTGTTCATATGTTTCCCCAACTAGCTCATCATCCATTCCCCCACCCACTGCGCCTTTTTTTTTACCTGGCATAATATCTTGCAGGATTCTGTAGGCAAAAGAAGCACCAAGCAGTACAACCAAAGTGCAGGAATCATTGTCTTCCACGCGGCTGATGCTCTTTCTTCTGTAAAAATAAATGAAAAGGCAAAGCATCTCCAGTGTGCAGCTTTCATAGCAGCATGCTTCTGCAGGTACAATCTACCTATGAGATCTGACTGTCTTCAGTCCTCTCTAAGCAGCTCTCTAGACACATTCCCAAGAGGCTGCAGACGGAAGCACTAACCCACACTGGAAGGCTCAAGCTATCCCTGCTCTCTGTTGTTGATTTGCATGGCACGCCTCAATGGGAATCTCACTAAACAAAGCTGCTTTGTGGATTTCACCTGGCCTCCTGGCTGTAACAAATAGCAGCCTAAGTTCAGGGAGTGGGGATGACAGTTCACTCCCTGGGTTGGACAGGACTGAGAACTGTGTAGGTGGCTACAGACGATGAGCAGGGATTCTTGTGGATAATCTTAGCCTGAAAATATCTTTGAAGAATAAGTTTGAGGCTTATCTTATTATCTCTCCCTACCTCAACTACAGAGATGTATCTCCCTAAGTAAATAGCAAGTTCTGCAACTGAGCTGTTCTTGTTATGTCTAACAGAAATTATGTCAAAACTAAACCAGTTGTTTGCCATCTCCAACAATGTTGGTATATGTTGGACACACAAAACACTCAATAATATACTCAATAGAGGAAGATAAAAGGACAGAGAGGACAGGAAGAGAGGAAAGGAAGAAGTCAAGGCAGGTGGGAAGAGCTGACAACTTGCATAAAGGACACAAAGTATTGTAGAGATCCCGCTGTTAAGGATTCACCTGAGAATGTTAACATAAAATTTTAGTATTTTCATCCTGAATAAAACAGTAACTGAAAGCTATTAGATGTCTGCACTTCTAAATGAAAGGGTTTTCATGATGAGAATTCATTGTACATATGTATGAACATTGCCCATTTAAATACATTATTATGCATATCAATGCATGTCCATATAAAGCTTTAAAAATATATATAAGATCCAACATATATTCAAAGGCATGCAACCTTCCAACTATTATAGATAAATAGATATTTGATAGATACATAGATAGATTGATAGATAGATAGATGATAGATAGATAGATGATAGATAGATAGATGATAGATAGATAGATAGATGATAGATGATAGATAGATAGATAGATAGATAGATGATAGATAGATAGATAGATAGATAGATAGATAGATAGATAGATAGATAGATAGATGATAGATAGATGATAGATAGATAGATGATAGATGACAGACAGGTAGATAAATAATTGATGGAATAAGATTCAGAAGAGTGAGCTGTTATTGAAAAGCTATCATAATGGTTGATTTTCTTTGACCATTTTTAGCCAAAAAGAACTCTTCTAGCCAACCATGCATCATATATAACAATGTCATTACTTAAATGATGAAATTATATTAATTCTTTTTATTCGCGTTTTCTAACGAGAGAGATGAATCTGCAGAAATTCCACTAAAAATCCAATGACTGTGTGAAACATTTGCAGCATTTCTTTCGGGTTCTCTTAGCACATCTATAGCTCTTACACAAAAGGGCAGACATATTAGCCATAGCTTTTAAATAGCAGTGCAGCGGGGCACATAGTCCCCAGTAAACTCACAGCTAATTTTACATCTTTTATTCCATCCTAAGTCCCTATAAGAAACATGCTAGCATCTGTCAGACCATCCCCACGGCCATCACTGCCTTGAGTTCACTTAGTAAAACAAAAATATTAAAGCAATGGATGAGTTTATTGTCATAATTCTGAGGAAACCTAAAAAGAAGGCAAAAGTTCTGAATTGTCTTTATCTTTAAATTTTGTCATCAGTTTGGGATATAGCACAGTAGTAGCATATGTACAAAGCTGTAGGTTCAATGTCTAGTTACCACACACACACACACACACACACACACACACACACAACTCCCCCCAAACAGAAATCTCTTAAGATATTAGGAAGATAGTCAAATCAGTAAGGTATTTGTTATGCAAGCATGAGGAGCCAAGTTCAATTTCCAGGACCCAGATATAACCCAAGAATAGCTTCAGATACCTATAACCCCAGCACTGAGGAGGCAAAAACAGAAGGGTCCCTCTGGACTAGACGAACTGCCAGATTGAGTAAAAGAGATTTTGTATTGCTGGACGGTGGTGGCACCCACCCGCCCTAATCTCCCCAAGGAAGCCAGGGTATGATTGGGCAGCTGGTGCCCAAGCCAGTGCCTAGGAATGCAGACAAGAGCTTTCTCCCTGGAGACTGGCATACCCTAGAGGCAAAGCACATGCGCTCAATGTGCAGGTGTATTCCAAGTTTCCAGATTCCATAAGATTGCTGGCAATTTAACTTTTAAATATCCCTCCCTGTACCTAACACCAAAATGCTTCACCCCAAAGTCACAGGGGTGACTGTGCACAGGCAAAGCTCACTCACTAGGACAAAGCAAGCAAGAAGTAACCATGTAGGCAGCGTGCTGGGTTATGTTGAGTGTGTGGTTGCTTCGGAAACGAGATTCATTTAACGGAAAAATATCAATGCAATAATGCATTTTTACAGTATAATCTTGAAAAAAGAAAAACATAGTCTCAGCACCTTGAATTTCTCTGTTTATTCTTGTTTAAAAGGTACAAGAACAGCAGTCACAAATTACATAGAGTATGAAAGTGAACAAAACTCCATACAGAGTTTAACAGTTGGCCAGTAGTATTTCTGTCACCAGCTTTGTTGGTGACAATTTTCAGCTACTGCCTACATATTTAGGGTTTATAATGAGCTGAGTATGTCAAATAGTATTCATAAACAAACTATAAAGCCTCCGAGTAGTCTATGGGTATGAATTTCAGATGTTCTCTGCTAGAAGGTTCTATGGTATCTTGTCATTAGTCAGCGTCCTACTATTTTACCTTCGACCAATGATGAAGGGATGCATCCCGACAAATGTCATCGTGGGAAGCAAGAAGAGGAAAAGATAAAAGTGTTTATTGTCTATTTTCTGTCCAGAGCTATGCTCTTCCAATGCTTACAAATAATTCTGAGCTTCTGAACAGACTGCAAGCTTCCTAATTAGAAAGCTATTGATAAATCTGATTCTCCTAATCTCGCAAGTGCCAGACAGTATATTTGGAAGTGAATCCAAGTCCGTAATTTTTTCCAGACTATCATGTCTCTTTTCTAAAACAAAGAATAAAGAGCTGATCTCTACACAGATTTCACATATAACCCTCATCTTGATGCCATAACAATTTTATGAGGTAGACAGGTAGGTACCTTTACCTCTCTAAGAGGAATTATGGTTCAGAGAGTAAGTGGCTTTCCCAAGGCTGCATTTCAAGTTCTTGGAAAATTCATATTTTTATCTTGCAATGTCTTATCCATGATTCTTAACTGAGTTTGCCCTTTGGTGCCTCTGAGGGCTTGGTGCCAGGACCTTCCTCGTGTACTTATATTGAGGAATGTTCAAGGCTTGTACAAATGACATAGTACTTGCAGGCAATAGCCTCTCTTAAATCATATTTAGATTATCTCTAGTGGCTACTACAATATAGGAAGCAAAAGATGAAGCAGCTTTGATCAGAGAGCATAGTTCAGGCTTGCTGAGTTTGTGAGCATGGCTCAGAGAATCAGCTGTGAGGAGAAAAGAAAACTACACTCTCATTTCTTGTCCTTTATGAAGCCATCAGGAGGCTGTGTGTGAGTGTTGTTGGACAAAAGAATAAAAACTCTGGTTAAGTGTAGTGGTGCCTGACAGAAACCCCAGTGACTCCAGAGGCTAAGACAGAGAAATCAAGTTTGAGGTCAGGTTATATTGTATCTCAAAGAAGGAGGAGGGGGGAGGAGGAGGAGGGGGAGGAGGAGGGGGGGAGGAAGGGGAGAAGTAAGAGGAAGGAGGAAAAGGAGGAAGGAGGACGAGAAAGGAGGAGGAAGAGGAAGAAGAGAGGGGGGATTTATGTGATTTATGCAATCTATGCATCAGAAAGAGGAGAAAGAGGAGGTAACACAATGTAAATACTAGATAAATAGCACTGTTAAACTGAATATTTTATAGGGTGACAAGTCTGTATATAGTCAAGACAGCTGTACTCTCTCTGTGTGTGTGTGTGTGTGTGTGTGTGTGTGTGTGTAGCCATAGTTAGTTAAAGCCACAGATGTGAATTTAGTGGCCATGGACCAACTCAGCACTTTTCTGTGTTTTCCTTCTTTTCTGCCCTTGTTGGAAATGGAGAACTTACTAGTAAAGCTTAGTATCTGTTGTCCTTATTAGTACAGCAATGACTGACAATGGTTCTGCCTCCCAAACATGTGTACATTCCAACAAGGATTTTCCGAGGCAGTCTCTCCAGTGGCTCTGTGTAACATAAATAGGAGAAATAATCGGAAGCAAGAATGACTTTGCCTGGCCCAAATCACCCCCACAGAGCTGCCTACTCGTATGGGTGAGCTCTCAGTTTTCTTCAGAAGCCCAGTTTGCTAAAGCTGAAGTCATTGTCATGGGTTCTGAGCCAGTTCCTCTAAACTTTTGCTGACTTGTACACCTTTCTCCTTCCACATGCAGGTCTCAAGCTGTGCGGAAAAGTGGATTTCTACTTTTAGCCCAAGATGCAAGCAGCACACAAGGTGAGCATGTACACATGGCATCTCTGTCAGGTTCTATGTCAACGTGTGTTCGGCAAATCAACTACGTCAAAAGTTCACCACAAAAGCAAAGACAATTTTCTGTCATCCAGATGCGGAATGACATATGCAAAATTTAGTGCTGCAGTGATAGCTTGATCAGCCGAATGCTTGCTATGCAAACATGAGAACCCAAACATAATTCCCCTGAACCCATTCAACTGATGGAACGAAAAATAAACTCACCTGTACACGTTATTCTCAGATCTCCATACCAAGTAGATACATTAAAACTGGAGAATTTTAATTTAAAATTCTGAAATGGAGTAGAATGTCAAAGAAAAAGCACAATTCCTCAGTATTAGTTTTTAACCCTCCTGTCCATTTTAACCATAGATTAGACTGAATCTACTAAAATGTACCACTTTGAAGCCTGCCCTGGACTCTAGGGAGAGCTTTATGCTCTCCCATAGCTTAGCAAAGGGGCAAGCACAGGAGACATTCGAGAAAGCAAGACTCCAAGACATGAGACTCTGCTATACTCTTCAAAGATTATCTCAGTGTGAATTTTTTGAGGGACATTCCAACTGCAGCATCATCCACCTGAAGAATGTTTAAACTGGATGCTTGGGACCATGAGACTTCCTTATCTGGTGGAAGTAAGGACTCTAGGGCTATCTATCCCCAGATTTAAAAAGAAGGAGGAGGAGGAAGAGAAGGAGGAAGAGGAAAAGGAGGAGGAGGAATCAGAGCCTTAACATATTTGTACATGCAACCCATGGAATTGGAGGAAACTCTGACACTGCATTTAGCAAAGTCTCAATGTCAGAGAGCTGGGCCATATGAGCAAGCAGGTTTGTTCCCCAATTACTTCTCAGAGATGTTCTCTCCAATCTTACCAATCCTACTGTTCCCTAAGACTCTCACTTCTGTAGATGGCTTTGTCTCTGCTGCCAGTGGGGTTCTTCTAACCAAAATCATTGGTAGGAGATTTGAGCAGGGCTTGAGGAATGGCTCAGCAGGCAGAATGCTTACTAAACAAGCATAAGAATCTGGGTCTGAATCTCCAGCACCCTGCATGGTTGCAGGCACCTATAATCCCAGTGCTGGTGATTGAAGGGGCAGAGACAGGTGGATCTCTGGAGCTTGCTGCCCAGCCAATCTCACTGACACTACAAAGTTCCAAGTTTAGTAAGAAACCCTGTCTCAAAAATAAAGTAGAAGGTCACAGAGGAAAACCCCTAGTATCAACCTCTGGCCTCCACACGGACCCATACATGTGTGCACACACACACAAACTTATTCACACATGTGACACAAACTCACAGTCACACTCATGCATTGCACACACACGCGGAAACTCTTCACAGGTAGCCTAAGGTACAGAAGAATCTGATATGCAAATGGGTTTTTAATATCCATCAGTTCAAAGAACAAAAGATAAAATAGCAGATTCTGATAAAGCTTGGGAAGTTGGACTGGGGACGGAGCTCAGCTGGTAGAATGCTGAGAATCCCCAGAATCACAGCCATGCCCTCAAGATTATCCTCATCTACGTAACAATTGAGTCCAACCCGGACTAATTGAGATCCTGTCTCAAAAAGAAAAAAAAATCCTCAAAAGTCGAAACGACATCATGAGCTTCATACATGAATTAGATGGAAGCTAGGCGATGCTAATAAAATGTACCAACCCAAGAAACAGATGAGGCAATTTAGCAGTTCGTGCTGATAAAGGAGAAACATAAACCGAAAGATGGTAATTGTAATAGTTAATGTTGACGATCAACTTTATTAGATGGAGAGACCTCTAGGGAATCAGTGAAGGGCATTTCTGGGTGTGTCTGTGAAGACTTTTGCAGAGCAAACCGAGGGGAAGACCCACACTGAGCACTGTCAGAGGCTGGGGTTTCAGATGGGGAAACCGGGGCAGGAGGAGGAAGCATGAGGTGCAGGAGAGATGTGTTCCTGACTCGGGGCATCTCCTGGGGCCCTCTTCTAAGGGCTTTAGGAAGATGGGCTCACAGCAGCACCTCGCTGGGGAGCTTCCCAGTCTTCAGTCTCACGCCAGAGCGACATCATTAGCCCCTCGTGTTCTGTAGATTGTGTGAGCCAATCTACAATTCCTCTTCTACACATGCGTGCAGATGGGGGTTTGGCTATTGTTTCTTTTTCTCTGGAGAACCCTGCCTAATAATGTAAGAGAAGTATGACACTGATAAAATAACTGAGAGCAAGAGTGGTTATAGTCCCCGAAAAGCAGAAAATGTAAGTCTTTTTGTTGTTGTTTTGCTTTGTTTTTTGAGACGGGGTTTCTCTGTTGTAACTCTGGCTGTCCTGGAACTCACTCTGTAGACCAGGCTGGCCTCGAACTCACAGAGATCTGCCTGCCTCTGCCTCCCCAGTGCTGGGACTAAAGGTGTGCACCACCACTGCCCAGCCAGGAAATATAGTTCTAACACACACACACACATACACATGCATGCACATGCACATACACATGCACATACACACACACACACACGCATGCACATACACACGCGCACACACACACACGTGTGCACACGCACATACACATACACACACACACACACTCTCAGAGTCACTTGGAAGAAGAGAATGGGCAGGAAGATGGCCTGGACAATTGTTAGACATCCAAAATCAGTCTCCATGGTGATTATCTTTGATAACAGATTTCTTCTGGGGGAATAGTGGAATCTGTGGTTTTGTTTCTCAAAATTCTTTTTTAGCAAGATGTGGACAAAGGAGATTCTAGCAGCCAGGGTGAGGCACACCTTTAATCCCAACCCTCATAAGGCAGAGGAAGGAAGGGCTCTGTGAGTTCAAGGCCAGCCTGGTCTACAGAGTGAGTTCCAGGACAGCCAGAGCTACAACAGAGAGACCCTGTCTTGATAAAAACAAAAAAAGGCAAACAAATAAATGAAAAAAAAAAAAAGGTGGACTCTTGGCTCAGTAGCTTAATGATTACATTTTAAAATGTATTCTTACACAGCAGGCAATTTTTAAAAGTCGGCTCTCAAGTTGGAGTTGTGAATTTTATTGATTCGTTTCTCATGCTCTCTCACTCTCTCTTTCTCCCCCCATGTACATATTGTCCTTTCTCTTCGTCATTCCCTCTCTTTATATAGAACTACAGGTAGATATGGGAAATAATGAATAATTATTACGATTTATTAGTTCATAGATGAAAAGAGGAAACTTTCCCTGAATCGATGCTAAAATGGAAGTCTACTTCTACAGTGGGAAGTGTCCCTTCCCTCCCAAATTCTCCATATTAGAGACTTGTCTTTGCTCATCTTTTTATTACATATGTCGGGGAGGGGTCAGAGGGCACCTTGTGGTCGTCACTCTCTCCTACCATGTGTGTGGGTTCTGGGGATCAAACTCAGGTCTCCAGCCCTGCAGAATATCTCAGTGGCCCCACATTCATGCTTGTCTAACACCGCTTTTCTCTGTGTTGTCTTTGCTTCTTGCTGGAGTGTATCCTTCCACGCTGCTTTTCCTGAAGATCAGTTTTAGAAACCTCTTCATCTCTGTGTCTAAAAACGCCAAATTTCCTTCCAGGTCTGTGCAACTGGAGGAATGAGGATCCTACCAAGTCCTCCATTTGATTCAGGTGCTAACAGTTGGTAGGTATCAGACAAAAGAGAGGAAGAAGAAAAAGAAACTCCAGACTTCGAAGAGTCCAGTTAAGTACACTCAGGACGGTTTCTAGGACAGAGATTTTATATATATGCAAAAACAATGAGCAGTCTCCTGAAGGAAGAGGACAGTCAGGAAGGAATAAGCCTCTATGAAGAAAAAAATTGTGAAAATTAAGTGAGAAAGAGGACTCAAAAACGAGAGCCACAGAATAGAGGCCTTTAGAGAAAGATATTTTCATGGTAAAAACAAAAACATCATTTGGGAGCAGGGAAGAAGCAAGATTTCAATGGCTTTTCCTGATCATGAAGGTGGCCCTCCCTCCTGCCACTGGCGGCAGCCAGGGCACGGGAACCGGGAACCAGAATGTACCATTCTCTAAACTGAGTTTGTTGATGGCTTTGTGTGTGAAGCCCAAATAGGTCTTGTGTTTGAGGTCTATGGAGAAGGGTGGGTGTTTACCAGTAGTGGTGGTGATAAAGAACACTAGACTGCCAGAATGTTTCAACCAGAGATTCTTCCCAGTAGCCCAGGACTACCTACTGTTGCGGAAGCTGTGCCTTAGAGCCAAAAGGCCACTTAGTTAAACTGAACAGTTTTGTTTTTATTTTTTCCCCTGAAAACCTGACTATAAGTGGTTCAGATACTGGTGATGGTGATGAGAACTCCACCCACAAGATGAGATCTATGGAAGGTGTTGTATGTTTCCCCTTAGCAGTGGTGAAAAAGAATGCCAACCCACCGGCCCAAGAACCCCTGCTATTGTGGATGCACTGTTGGGTGAGGGGCTGCCTAGGTCTTGGCATTTTGTATTATCTGCTGGTGTTGAGTTTATGTGGAGAATGTTTGTTGCTAGTGATATGCATGTGCTACCAGTAAAACATCTTAGGAATTCTGAATCAATAAAAACACCTGAGCTCAGACGCTCAGGGTTCCACCCTCCAATATGGCACTGGTCAGGATGGTGGTTCCCTCGGCTGAGGTCTGGCAGACTTTGAATCTATGAAAATGCCTGTGTCTTCCATTCAGAGCTACCACAGGAGCATACTGCTATAATAGGGCACTTTCCCATTGGCTGATATCACCAGTCTGAAATGTCATCTTTTTAAACCCCATTCTGGGCAAACTTTACACCTGATTCACCTGGGACATTATGCTGAGCAGAACACTTTTTAGTACTTGCTTATCTACTTTTGGGTTTGTTGCCAAAAACGTTTAATTTTTTTTTTTTTTTGTGCTACAAAACTTTCTTATTAATAAAAAGAAAATCACATCATTCCAATCTTGTGAAACAAAAATATAAATTGAGAAAAATAGCCTCAATAATAAATAAGGACTTTGGTTGATCGGCAGCCAGCTCTCAAGTTTAGCTGCCCAGGGCTTGCTTTACCTTTGTGATGGAAGAATATGTTAGACTCCTGGCAAGATTATTACCATTGTTGCTATTATTATTGTATTATCATTATGACTACTATTAGTTGCTTATGCATGCTCACATCTCAACCAAGTTTGTCTAAAATCTGCCTTCCCTTCCAGTGTTTATTGTGGGTGTAGCCATGTGATATATGATTGGTCTAACTCTTTGAACTAAGGGACAGCAGTTGACCTCACTGGGCCCATCAGCACACAGCCCAAGAATTTTAAAACCTGTTTAAAAAAATTTTAAACAGGAAGAAAGAATTGGACTCCCTCTCTTAATCCAGAAAAGGAGGAAACAGAGGCGGCTGGAAGCAGTAATTCCTGCTTTAATTGTGCAATAAGATCCCAAGAGAAACTTGTGTGAAAATTATCCATGTCTGAGTCCTGACACCAATGAGAATTTCTGGAAGTAAGACTTAGACACACCAGCATTTTCCCTGACATTACCTCCACCAAACTGGCCCATGGGCAAGTCTGTGGGGCATTTTCTTAATTGCTAATTGATGCAAGAAGACCCAGCCCACCAGGGGCAGTGCCATCCATCTCTGGGGCAAGTTGGCCCGGGCTGAGTGAGAAAAGTAGTTGATGGGGGTAGCAAGACAGTAATCAGCGTCCCTCCGCGTTGTCTACTTCCATTTCTGCTTTGATATTTGGTTTGACTTCCTCTTCTGATGGACAGTACATAACCTTTAAATCAAATAAACTCTTTTTTCCCCGAGGTAGTTTTAGTTGATGTTTTATCACAGCAATGGAGAGCAAGCTAGAACATCTTTATTCTGCATTACTACCAATAGGCTGGAGCGATAGATGAGCACACCTCTGTATGCTGCACCTTGACAGCACCCATCATTAGCGTTTTTAGGAAAGAGCCATCTTTTGGAACTTCCCAACTGATACTAACATATGAAATTGAGAGGAAACCCCAGGATTGATATTCACAAGTCATTGAGGACAATCGATCCGCCAAAGGAAATGAAGAACGATCAAGAAGATGCCATAATGAAAGACAGAGTTGGTCCACTGTCTTTCGTGCCCTGGATCCTCTTAGATGTCCTAATTTTGTGAGACAGCCCCTTTGAGGCTGTCTGAAGTTAGAGTCGCTTAGGAGTTTGCTTGCTGCATTCGAAAGATTCAGGACTAATATGCAGAGACAGTGAGAGCCTACAACATTTTATAAAAATAAAATTGGGGCAGGAGAGATGGCTCAGTGGTTAAGAACTTTGGCTCTTCTTCCAAAGGACTCAGATTTGAATCCTAGCACCCACATGGCAGTTACATCTGTAACTCCGGTTCCAAGGGATCCACTACACTCTTCTAGCCACTGTGGACACCAAGCACCACGTGTACTCATCTGCACTACTCAAATTTAGTTTTTCCAAAGGATAAGAATACAGATCAGCTCTGAAAGGGCAAATGAAATAAGACAAAAGTAACGAGAGATAAATGTGAGCCTTCTCAATCAATAAGCTTTTTCCAATGAGGAAACAAACGTTTCATGAACATTCAAAGAGTAAACATGTGGAATAAAAATTCAGCTTTTAAAATTGTAGCTAACTGACAAAGTTCCTTCTGGAAAAGGAAAGCAATAAACGAAGGATCAACCACAATATGGTTTTAAGAAATGCCAAGGAAGTGTGGAGGGCTGGCAGGATGGCTCAGCGGATAAAGGCGCTTGCCAGCAGCCTGACAGCCTGAGTTCAATCCCCCGAGACTAACACGGTGAAAGGAAAGAGGTGACTCTTGCAAGGCAGCCTTCAAAACCAACAGAAACTTCCCTCAAGTTCAAATGTACTCAGGGAAAGTCTAGGAGCAGAAGGTGTCCATGCCAGGGGTTAGTTGATGAGACCGCAGGATTTTCTGAGGAGGTATGAAAATCACCCTCTAGCCAGGCCGTGGTGGCTCATGCCTTTAAACCCAGTACTCGGGAGACAGAGGCAGGTGGATCTCTTCGAGTATAAGGCCAGCCTGGTCTACAGCTCAAGTTCCAAGACAACCAGGGCTACACAGAGAAACCCTGTCTCAAAAACCAAAAATAAATAAATAAACAAGCAAATAAATGAATCGCCCTTTGCTTTCAAGGAGATTTTTGAAGTTGGTGAAACCTTAATAAGTTGAGTAGTAAACATCACAGCATCTGATAGGAGGAAATGACAAGGTCTCATGCCCTTCTGTGTTTAACCACGTGGAAATTACCAGGGGCGTGGTGGGACGGAATAGTTGTTCAGGCATTCTAAATTCCTATATTCCAAAATGTAGATGGGGTCAGGAGAGCACAGAAGCACAGAAGGAAGTGAGAATATTTTCACCCAGACTGGAGCTCTTAGTGTATAGAATTTCTCTGTCACCAAACTCTTTCTTGGTGCCTATTACCTGCGCATGTTATCAATTGAAGCCCAAATAACCAAAGCCTCCCAGCTATGCTGTCATAATTGGCTGCTCGTTTCTGAAATTCCTCAGCAAAGGAGATCATTGGAAGAAGAGGATGTGTGACTACTCACTGTGGCCAGTCAACAACAGACTCTCGGGGAAACCTGCCCTCTTCCCTGGCAGCTGGAAAGGGGGGCATCAGCGGCTGTCCTTCGTCATGGCTGTCTTCAGATCAGCAGCCGGGCTCCTCTACCTCTCGCACAGTCACTTCAGCTCCAGAATGGCAGCCCCAGAGACTGAGGCAGCTCTGCTGGGCTCTGCCCTCCCACAGACAGCTTGTCCCATGTGCAGAGGTGCCGAAGCCTGACAGACGGGTCCTGCCTGGGAGAATCATCTGCAGTGGGAGGGGCACAGGGCTGGAGAGTGGATGAGTCACGCGCCAAGTGACACACGTATACACTCTCTCTCCTTGAAAGGTAAAGGCTCTGCCTTTCATGAGGGGTCCAGGGCTGTGGTGGTGGCATGGGGTCTGTGGTACTCAGCCATACCTTCTCATCCTGGCAAGTCTGCCTGAGCCTTAGAGTCAGACATAAAAACTCCAAGTTGTCTACACCAGGGCTGTCACTGGCTCGCTTTGAGAGTACTAAGATTATTCTAGCATGTTTTCCCTTATTCCTGCTTGTCACTTCCAGCAACAAGTGACGGTGCAATTCTCCACCCCTTTGTGGTTAGGGGGACACAGATAGTTCTACCACGGTGGCCAGCAATTAAGAATGTCAGCTCCCACACCAGCCTGGGTCACAAAGTGACTGATAAGCAGTCCCTTGGTGACTCACAGTGGGCATAAGATGGTTGTTGTCTTTCTTAGTCCCTGGTTTCTGGGGGCTAGTTTCTACTGCAACAGAACCTAGCCTATACCGATGGACACAAACACATGGACTCTTGAAAAGCAACAGGATCAAATCTTTGTGAAACTTAAGAGAACTAAATCTTTCCCACGTTTTGTTTTTGTTTTTGCTTTGTTTTGTTTTTTGATGGAGGAGCTGTTTTGTTTTGTTTTGAGTTTGTTTAAGTATTCAGAGCCTCTTTAATTCCTCATTCATTCTTGGAAATCTACATTCATGTAACCATGTAGAAAACAGCCCTCTTCTTTTTAAACATTCAAAGAAGAGTTCTTGTAGCATAGTTAGAGGCACTCTGACCTCGTTTGCTTTCCATTGATATGACAACACCATGAGCAAAAACAACTTGAGGAGGAAAGGGTTTGTTTCACCTTATAGCCTATAATCAATCATCTATCAAGAAAGGAAGTCATGGTGGAACCTGGAGACAGGAATTGAAGCAGAGGGCATGGAGAAGTGTTGCTTACTGGCTTGTTCTCCATGGCTTGCTCAGTCTGTTTTCTTACACAGCCTAGGCTCACCTGCCCAGGGGTGGTACCATCCACAGTGTGCTGGGTCCTCATGCTCAATCAATAATTAAGGAAATCCCCTCCAGGCTTGCCTGTAGGCCAATCTGATGAAGGCATTTTCTCAATTGAGATTCCCACTTCCCAGCTGACCCAGGCCTGTGTCACATTGACTAAAAATTGATCAGCATGCCCACTTTAGTTCTAACAGTACCCCCCTCCCCCCGCAACCACCCAGGCCTCCCATCTTCCCTCTGTGGCCTGAACTATTCTAGATATCCAGGGAGTGATCAGAGCAGGAAGAGAAAGGCAGTGGGTTCGGACTTGGGTTTTTTTGTTTTTTTGTTTTTTGTTTTTTTTCACAAACTCTAGATTTCAGAATCCTCATTGGGGTGAACACTCCCCCATCTGGAAGTCCAGTCAAGTACCTCAAATGGGAAAAGTTCTTTTTTCTAATGTATTTTATTTTTAGGGTGTTAGGTTCACAGTAAAATTGACCTGAAGATATAAAGATTAGGTTTTTTAGGGTTAATTTAAAAATACAAGATATTCCATTTATCTCCATCCCATACACACAGCTCATTCCTATTACAATCAAAGAAACTTCAAAGACACATCCTTATCAACCATAGTTTCCTTTTGAATATAAATAAGGCACATGAGATATCTGTGAATGTGCAGACTTGCTTAAAAACTCCTCTTGGAGGGGCTTGTGAAAAATCCACCCCTAAGTGAGGAACTATTGGCAACTGATGGCTGCTGAGGGAAAGCAGGTTTTCTTCAGGGACGCACCCCCAAGAGAGACTACCCACACTCCAGGAGATGCTCCTGAATCCAGGCACAGATGGCAGCACTAATTTGATTCAGTGGGTTTAAAAAAATAGCAGGCCAAGTGGTGGTGGTGCACACCTTTAATCCCAGCACTCAGGAGGCAGAGACAGGAAGATCTCCGTTAGTTCAAGGCCAGCCTGGTCTACAGAGTGAATTCCAGGACAGCCAGAGTGAGAAGCCCTGTCTCAAAAATAAACAAAAATAAATAAAATAAAATAAAATAAAATAAAATAAAACAGATGAAGTGGGGATGTAAAAGTTGAGGGCAGAGATAATGGAGGAGCAGGAGGGGAAAGAGTGAAGGGTGTATTTGACTGAAACCATTAAATGCATATACAAAATATTTCGAGACAATAAAATCAAGATGCCTTCTTTGCTCCCAGAGTTCACAGTCTTGGTGGAAGAAAACACACGAGCATAAAACACACCTGAGAGTTTTCTCTGCTAAGACCAGAGACAGTTACAGTGATTGCAAAGCAGGGAGGAGTGGCTGGAGGCTGGATTGGTTTGGTGCCACACCATGGGCCTGGATGCATGGATGCAACTGAATCTCGGTCCAGTCCAGGCATGGAGGAACGTGTTCAGTTCATATGAGGAGCGTAGTTTTGGTTGACAGTTCATTTGTTCATCAAGCTTTTAAGTATTTACTAGAGACCAAGATGCAGAGCATCCTGGAACAAATGAGAAAATCAATTCGGCTCTCATTAGCGGAGCCGGGACTCGCAACTTTTCTGAAGGCAGGAGACTGGCCTTCACTGAACAAAGCAGGCAGCCAGCAGCAGCAGAAAGTCTACTCTGACTCACACGCGATACTTTGGCAATGCTCAGCTGATGGCTGAAGCCTCCAAGCTTTAGTCCACGCTGTCCTGTACCGACTCTGTCCTGTACCCTCTCTTCGGTGGCTGACTCTGGTGCTCAAGCAGGGCTCAACCCAACACTTTATAGAAGAAGCTCCATCCGAAGCCGGGGTGAAACCCGGCACCCTACTTATGCATAAAAGTCGCCTTATCACTGATTTGACGATGCTGAAATCTGATTTCTGCTCCGCCGCCCCCTCCCCAAGAACTCATCTCCACCAAGGTGGTAAACCTACCCCATCCTGTTCATCCTGCTCCGCCATACAAACTGGTCCCCACCCCTCGCCTTTCTGTTGGCATTTATTGCACCCCGAACAGCCTCCACCCATCTCCACCCACAGCTTCACACCTGGCTGACTCACCTGTGTTCTGAATGTCTCCTCCTCTGTCAGGCTTTCCATGACCAACTGCCCTGGCTGGGTTCTCCCGTAGCATCCCAGAGCGGGAGAGGCCTGCTCCACCTCACTGTGTGATTTCAGCTCGCATCCATCTCAACAGACTCACATTCCGCGGCAGACTTGTCACTGACAGGCCGACATACCCTTATCCCACGCTGCTTAGTTTTTGTTTTGACCAAAACCTAGATTTGATTGCTCATAATGACTTTCGGCCAGCTGTGGCAGGTCCCCTTTGTCGGTCACTGAACTAGACACTGGCAGACAACCATTTTGACCTAGTAAGTTTTAGGGGGGCGGGGGTGGAGTCTTCTGAGGAATAAGGGGTGTTCTGAGAAAGATATTTGTCTGAAAGATGAAAATGGTTTTCTAGGTGCGCTAGAAAAATAACCATCACGTCTCCATTCGCTACCTTCCTTTCTTCTTTCTGGCTTTGGACACCATGGAAAGAGGATGTAAAGTCTGCAGCTAGCACAGCCATGGTGCAGTCATGAGGTGAGAAGGCTAAACCACCAGTCTGCTGAGCCAGGGGCTGGGAGGGGGAGTTGGGGGGGAGTGGGGGGGAGTGGGGGCGGGGTGGGGGGGGCTGGAAGTTGGAAAACCCCTTCGTCCTTGATAATACCACGAATTTCCTGAACTTCCTTGGGATTATTAGCCTCTAAGCTGGTAAAATAAAAATCAGAGGCATCATGGGCATAAGCCATTGTTAGGTTCCTCTGTTACTTGTGGTTCAATTGGATCCAATCGATCTCATCTGAAGTAACACCTGAGTCTTTATCCTTTAGGCCTCACGTGACTGTGACGTGTTCTGTGAAAAGCACTGTAATTTCATAATTGTATTGATGCCTCCGTGTGTGCTCACATAAGCCTCGATAATGCAGGCCAGTCCCTCCACACGGCCTCTTGAGACAGGCAAGAGGTGTGGTCAATACAAGGTATATGTGGCTACTGCTCAAGTCTACAGGCCATGCTATCCTACAGTGATTTTTAATAAGTAGAAGAATATATTCTGTTAGGTTGGCGAAACAGCTCAAGCAGACACTGAGAGATATGTATGGCCATACAAAGCAGTTTATTTCCACAGAACACATACTAGCATGCTAGGGTCAACCAATTAAAAAAACATGGCAACCCCGAAAGCTGGCCACAAGGGCCATTTAAACCAAACAGGTGGTGTCTAGGGGATCCTTCTTATTGGTCAGGATCTGAATACTGAATTGGCTCGTTAAATGTCAAAGAGCTTCTGGGAAAGCGAGTATTTGACTGTAAGCAAAGAGGTGAGGTCAGTGCCCCCCACTACTAGGGGCCACCACTAGGGGCACTAGTCCTCTCATATTCTAAAAAGTAATAAAATCAATAGCATTATAAATGTGAGAACTAACATTGAGATAGTTGTTTCCTGGGCTGAGGAGATGGCTCAGTAGGTAAATACTACATAAGCATGAGGACCCCAATAAAGGGCTAGGTCTATTGGGACGAACCCCAATCTAAGTTCTAGGGGGACACATGGACTCTTTTGGGGCTTGTAGATCAGCCAGTCTAGACCATGTCTCAAAAAATAAATAAATAAATAAGGTAAGAAGTTGTAAGTCTGGGTCCAAACTTAATTAATGACACGGGATATATGATTGCTCTGATTGGATATGGGCAGCAGATATCCAGGTAGGAGTTAGGGATACTCAGACTGTAATAGGTAGGCAGGAGATGCCCAGGTACATCAAGTTGTGAACTCACCCCTGATTGGGCCTGTTGAGAAACATGTAGCTTCATGGGATCTGCCTTTAAAAACCCCATGAGCTACAGCTTACGGCCATCATGGAAGAGCCCCAGAGTGATCTCCACATGGTCTGAATAATCATGGAAGAGTCCCCATGCAGTCCTGGCCATCATGGCATAGTCCCCATGTGGTAACTGGTCATCACAGAGTAGTCCCAAGGGGGTACTCCCATGTCCTCTGTGTCATCAGGGAAGAGTCCCAGAGGAGGCCTCCACTCCACGTGGTCCTGGCCATCATGAAGGAATGGGGATGGGGGCCTCCACGTGATCCTGGCCGGCTTTGACCATCACTGATCAGTATTAAAAGCTTGCTTAAAATTCAACTGAACTTTGGGGCAATGATTTTTTTTCTTGCCCAGATTTGGGATTTACAACGTGATTGAGAAAGAACCCTGACACTGACTTCTACACCAGCACTCACAACACACACACACACACTCACACACACACTAGTATTTATCAATCCCAGAACTTGGGAGGGAGGTGACAGCAAAACGTGCATCATCAGCCACATAGTAAGTTTAAGGCCAGCCTGGGCTACATGTGCCTCAGGAAGAAAAAGGATAGAGGCTCTACAGTCCACAGTGTGGGCGCTATACTTTCATATAATCAGGCAGGCAGCAGCTGGAATTTTACAGCCACATTACCACAAACACTTAAGTGATGTGCTGGACTACATTACAAAAGCTGCAATATATATCTCTAGATCATAGAACATTTCCAGCTCCATTATAATCATAGAGGTCCACCCCTTGTAGGATGTCTGTTACTGAGCAAGTTTTCATCCTCAGGCATCTAGTAGTAATTGATAAATGTTTGAAAATCAAAGACCCATGGTGTCTAGCCTTCCTTTAACAACTATTCATGTTGGCCATAGATGCATCACTGTGACAAACAACTAAGTTCAATTCATACGATGGGAGGAGAGGTTGACTTTGGTTCACAGTTTTACCAGTTGCAGTCCGTGGTCAGTCAGCCCGGTAATGTTGGGCCTGTGGCAAAGAAAGAAAAGCATATCACAGTGAGAAGCACGTGGAAGAAACTGTTCCCACCTAAACCAGAAAGGTGAGGGAGAAAGAGCATGGACCACAATCTCAATACGCTTGTCTTAGTTAGGGTTACTATTGCTGTGGTGAAACACCGTGACCAAAGCAACTTGGGGAGGAAAGGGTTTATTTCACTCACAGTTCTGTATACCAGTTCATCATCAAAAGCAATGAGGGTAGGAATGGAAGCAGGGCAGGAACTGGAGTCAGGAGCTGATGCAGAGGCCATGGAGGGGTGCTGCTTACTGGCTTGCTCCTCATGGCTTGCTCAGCCTAATTTCTTATAGATTCCAGGGCCACCAACTGTGAGATAGCACCACCCACTATGGGCATCCCTCCCCCATCAATCATTAGTTAAGAAAAGGCCCTACAGGCTTGCCTACAGCTGGATCTTACGGAGGCATTTTCTTAATTGAGCCTTCCTCCTCTCAGACGACTCTGGCTTGTGTCGGGTTGACATAAAACTAACAAGCACAACCCTTTCAAGGCAGGGTCCCCAGTAGCCTAACTTCTTCTCACTAGGTTGCACATCTTAAGTTCCACTGCCTTCTCATGGCGCCACACAGGTCAACAGGCAGGCCTGCGACCCATCCCTTCACCTAAGACGTATCTTCTGAGTGATCCGTACTAGCCAGCTATTGCCAAGAGTGATGTGCAGAGAAACTCTGAGCCATTTGTTGTGTCCTGAGAGCTCAGCATACAAGAGCAATTCTGTGGGTGCTAACTGAACTCTGAATGGAACTCTTCAGGAATGAGGAGCCACCTCCCTAGGCAGCAGTCCCTGAGAATCGGGTATTGATTATATAACAACCCCAGGGGCATGAAAATAGGCCGCTTAGTTATTGAAAGCTGTTGCTAATCCAAAAGTCACTTTCAAACCTGTCCATCTCTTTTTAAATCCAAGCCTGGAAGAAATGCCTTCCCCATGTCTTCATGAGCCACAGAACGTCACGGAGATGAAATTATAGGACAGAGCCATCTACATATTGACCTCAAGGGCTATTGACTGTAGCATACCCATTGTTTCATGGACCAGAAAAGGAGAAGGGGAAAAAAAGGATAAATTATTAAACAAAGGCAGGAAAGACAATGTGGGGAAACTGTGAAGTAATCCTGCACTGTAGCCCAGATTCATAGCTTAAGAAAAGGTGTGTCTTAACTCTCAATCAGTAAGGTAATCACAATAAGCCAGAAAGACAAATTAGCGTATGTCTTCTCTCATGCTCCAAATTTGGATTTAAAGGTATATAGACTAGTTAACCAGCAAACTCCAGAGATCTTCCTGCCTCAGCCCCCTCAGCACTGGGATTTAGTGTGCACCACCATACCTAGATTTTTTTAAAATGATTTTCCTATGTGCATTGCTGTTTTGCAGGCATATGTATCGGTGTGAGGGTGTCGGATCCTCTGGAACTGGAGTTGCAGACAGTTGTGAGCTGCCATGTGTGTGTGTGCTGGGAATTGAACCCAGGTCCTCTGGGAGAACAGCCAGTGCTCTTAACCACTGAGACACCTCTCTAGCTCCACACCCAGCTTTTTATCTGGGTGCTGGAAGTCCTCAGGTTTGTATGGTAGTGTCTCAGTTTGAGCCATCTCCCCAGCCAGGCTGGACCCTCAAAAGCAGGCACCTCTACTGCACAGCTTTGGATTTGACCTGACTGGGAGAAAGGGGAACGGAGAAGGACAAGACACCCAGACACAGGTACAGAAAAAGCCATAGTCAGATGGGCCCTCTTATGGAGATTCACCAGCAGTCGGGAAACTTAAGGGTGTTTATTAGATAATGCTGGGTGAAGGGGGCAAGTTTATTGACTACAGCTGAACTAGGAGGTGGGTTTAGTATGTACAGCTGAATGAGGGGGCGGGTTAGGATCTCAGTAGGTTGTCTGTGTAGCAGAGCAATTTCACACTGCTGTCATCAGGGAGGAGAAAGCTATGGTTCATAGTTTCTGCATCCACCTGCTTTTCTAGCTAAAGGTCAATCATTAGTAATGTCCATACTTGGACCAGAAGAAAGCTTTGCTACCCTCTGAGCCTGATGGAGGTGGGGCCGGGGGGTGGGGAGCTTTCCCACGGATCTGAAGCATTGGGGACATTCACTCAGGCCTTGATCTGCTCACCACGAGCAGGTCTATCCACATTGCTTCCAAATCCATTGGCTTTCATCCACTCGCTTTTGCTCCCCATGTGAGGGTGGTGTGGAGAAGATGGGAAAGAGTTAACTAACTGATATGGGGAAGAAGGTTTCTTTGAGTGTTTTGAATTTTCAAAGTTAAAGGGAATTAAGGAATTCATGAAAATCTCTCTTCAGAGGCCAGGGAGATGACTATACACAAGCTTTTGCAGAAGACCAGAGTTCATTTCCCAGCACCCACAGAAGGTACCACAGAAGGTAGTTCACAAGAGCCTAAAACTCCAGCTCAAGGGTACCTGACACCCTCTGCTGGCTCCATGAACAGCTATGACTATGTACACATACCGCCAACAAAGGTGCACATGCATATGCATAATTTAAAAAATAAAATAAAATCTTTTAAAGATAATCTTAACAGTCAATCCCGTCTTCAAAATTTAAAGGTAATTTGATAAAATCCAAGGGACTAATTTTCTAACAAGAGGAGATATACTTTGTTTTACACACGAGAACGGTATTTCTTGACATACCAACTGCGAACAACAATAACACAAACACCAACAAATAAAAACATTAAAAAAAAAATCCATTCCAGGGTGGCAAGGGAGATGTTTCAGTCAGAAAGTGTGAAAGTGCTTGCTGCATAAACATAAGGACCCATCAATCCCCAGAATCCATGTAAAAGTGCCAGGAACAGTGGCATGCACATATAAGCCTACCCCTGACTAGGTAGAGGCAGGAGGATTCCCCGGGGCTTGTTGGCTATCCTAACCCAGTCACCAAGCTTCTAGTTCAGGGAGAGAATCTACCTCAAAAATAAATAAATAAATAAAGTGAAAAGCCATTAAGAAAGCACCCCTTCCTGACATCAACTTCTGGCCTACACATGAGCAAGGTGCACACGCACATGCACACACACAATTATTTTTAAGAAAAACCCATTCATATGCAAACCTCTATCCACAAAGCCTATTGTAGATAGTAGAAGCCAACTCCACCCTCCCTCACAACAGGAAGTTCTGGAAGATGGAAGTCAGAAGGAAACAGTCACGGTACAGTGTTGTAGGCCTCAGGAACTGGGCAACTGGCTGGTGTTGGGGAGAGTTTATGATATATTTGGATAGATGGGCACCATTTGATGAAGGTCTCGGCTAAATCTCAATGAATGAGCTATTTTTCTTGTTAAAACTCTATTTTGTTTCCTTGCTTGTTTGTTTGTTTTAATCTTCCAGGAGCAAATATTTCTAGAGAACAAATGGCTGGGCTCTTTTCCTTTGTCTACTTGGCTTTGTCTCTTTCCCATTTGTCTATTTCCCACTACAACAGGGAAAGATACCTGGTCTCTGTGCCCTTAGGCATCAGAAAGAAAACTTTTTAAAGTTCTACAGCTCACCTTCAGTTTCAATTAGCACCCCCTTTCCTTTGCCCATCACCAACCTTCCATCATTTATATAGTCAGTAACTTCATTTTCCAGCTTAGCCACTGAACAGTATTTTAGGCTTACATATGATCAGCAAGAAAACATCAGTTTTCTCTTATAGTCTAATTCTCTGCCCCAGACCTCACCAACAGGCTAAGTTTAAGACTCTATTTGTTGGGGGTGTGGTATGATGGTTCACTGTCTTTGTGTACAGTGTTGCTTATTCAACATACCATCAGTCTTCCTGTGGGCCACCTCCTTCTTTTCTTTATCAAGGGGCTGGTTCTTCCAGCTCATTTCTTGTGGTTTTCAACACTGACCTGCTATTCTCAATCCATGTCACTTCCAGTGACACCTCCCAGTATCTTTATTCTGTTTGTGATGCTGGGGGGGCTTTGTGCTTTAGATGAGGCAAAAGCTTTTCAGATGTTGATGAATCACATTTGTTGACTATGATCATCTCTCTGTAAGACTAAACAATGGACTACTTTAGTCTAAGGGGCATTGCAACCAATTTTTATTACACCGGCAACCAAGGACATTAAGGGGTCACTGTAAGATAATGTATATGTAGTATCTCATATAATATATAAACATATATGTACATATATATTATCATATATATCATATATACATATACATATATATATGAAATACTACATATATAGTAATATTAGGGTTATTATATTTTAGGGACTGGCTCTCAAAACTCAAGTTTCTAACTTTCCAATTGAATAAACATACCCAAAGATATTATGAAATTTATTGAGAGGATATCAACACAAGGCCAGGTTAGAAGCAAAGTCTCAAATTCTATCTCCCTCTTCAGTGGTAAATAGACTCAGGAAACGAAGGAAACCTTTATATTGTCTGGGGACTCTTTCTTACTTAATGGGTTGTCTCTACTTAATAAGAAAGTGATGGTTTGGTTATTATTGGTTCCTTTTACTATTAAAGATGTCAATCGATATGATCTAGAGCTCTGTGAAACCGAAACACTGCATGAGGAACTGTTTTAGTGTCCTTGAACATTTTTCTGAGGCTGTTGGGATATTCCCGAAGCCTAATATCCCATTGCACCAGAGTTTGATTTTCTAAGACACAAACTTACTCCTTTTCATCCTTGTTGTGTAGAGTTTCCTTCAAACTGAAGCATTCCTCCTGTAAAGGTGGAGGGAAACTCATAAGACTCAGGAGTAAACAAAACCCAGGAAGTTCCTGAAACTTACAAGATGCAGAAGGCTCCTCCCCAATTGTAGGAGCAGTCAGCACTGCTTTTACTCTGAGCTGAGAAAAGAGACTCTCAGACCAACAGCACTGTTTACAGGTTACACAGAGATGGTGTGGCTTCCATGAAATTGTCATCCATAAAGCCTTGGGCTTTTGCAGTGATGAAGCTGTTTTGGGGTCACCCACATTCTTGTAAGTAAGCTCAATAAGATCATTGTCTTATAGAGTTGGACTTGGATGGAGTAATTACTTTGGTCTGTTGTTGATGCCCTTTTTGGGTTGAATAGACATTTGTTGATATTGCTGCAGGAAAAGCTAACCCATCAATCATTTATGTGGAATTGCTTATTTTCCAATTCCTCTATAAATGAGAAAGATGGCAGTCAATATTCTTTGTCCATTAAGCTTTACTATGCTCTTTTTTATTACTATTTCTGAGCCTTGTCTTTTTTTTTTTTCAGGACAGCCATGTTCTCCATGAAAATATGGAGCTTCCTACAGACCTGTGTGGCTGGGATTATGATCAAGTTGTGACCAATGAAATGTTGGTTGAAGGGACTTTAGGAGGAAATTAGTGTTTTCTCACTAAATAAATTGGGATCAAAAAAACATGTAACAAGCCAGGCAGTGGTGGCGCACGCCTTTAGTCTCTGCACTTGGGAGGCAGAGGCAGATAGATCTCTGTGAGTTCGAAGCCAGCCTGGTAGAGAATGAGTTCAAGGACAGAGTTACAACAGAGACACCCTGTCTCCCAACACACACACACAACTGTCCTGGGAAAACCAAATATTCTAAATTTGTGTTCCTCCTTCCAACTGTCAGACTAATGAAACAGTGAAACCCAAAGTACTGGAGTTTCTCATGCTGCGAAATGGGAGGTCTGTGATCCCGTGCCAGTCACAAGGGGACTTGTCTGCAGAGAAGAGATTTCACACTGGCCTAAAAACTTGTCAGAACAGCTTGCTTGAAAGACTGAAACCTATACAATAGTGATGGTGGAACCTTAACCAGGACTGCTTAGTTATGTCTTCTATTTAAACCTAAACCTCATGTTAGGACCTGAAAGAAAAACTTGAGGTCATTATTGAACCTTTTTATTTATTCATCTTCTCAACATGGCCACACTGAATAACTCTTTCTCTGCTTTTTACTATACCTTTTCTCTTTAGTCAGCATATTGAGAGTACATGGCTGAGCCTAGCATAGGGCTGCCAGGGCTCAGGCCTTGATCCTACAAGCTCTGAGAACAAGCATCCCTGGCAGGAATGCATTTTTGCTCCTACCCCTGCTTCTTTTCCTAGCTGGGATGGGGATACACTGTCTACTTTTAAACACAAAAGCAAAAACCACAAGATACGGTCCTTGATTCCTAGTATGCTACACAAAGACTGTCTCCTAACTCAAAACATTATGAGAAAAACTCACACCATCCTAGAGTTTAAATGCATCCATTTAAACACAAGATTTGGTACGAGTGCCTGCCTTACACTGTCATTTAAAATCAATTAGATCAGTAGACGTGCTGTTGCTTGGGTGTGTTGCTTTCCAAAATTCAGGTGTTGAAATGTGATGGGACTGAGAGGTGGTCTGAAGCCTGGAAGAAGTGGTCAGGCAGTGCTCTTTCCAGAGCACTAGTAAGGCTGTGTAGGGGCCGGGGACATAGCTTAATGTCCCCATGACATGGCACATGTTCTGTTCCCAGTATCCAGGTTGAATGGCTCACAACCACCTGTAGCCCCATCACCAGGGGATCTGATACCCTCTTCTGGTCTCTGTGGGTACTGCAGTCATGTGCATACACAGATACACACATACACAAATAAAATCTTTTTTTAAAAAGAAAGGAACTGTATGCAACATTCAGCAGTTTGTTCTTCCCTGCTCCTGCCGTTCAGGTGCCTTAATCTTTGACTTCTAGCTGTATTCTGTTACAGCAGCACAAAGTTGACCATAGCCTGGAATGTCATCAGTCCTTGATAAATATGTCATATGTCATCTCTGCTATTGCTTCCTTCGTTAGCTTTACTATCGGGCTTCTTCGACTCCTGGGTATTGCTAGGATAGCTTGGAGCATGCATGTTTTGAAGAAGACAAGCAGAACAGAAGGAAAAACTAAAGAACTGATAGAGAACACAAAGGGAGTATTGGGCATGGTAGGATCCCCAGTAAATTATTACATTAGCTTGAGGAATTTTTGCTTCATGCTAAAAACAAAACAAAACAAAACAAACAAACAAAAAACTCATCCAAAGGAAGACAGAAAGCAAGAATAGCTCTATTCTTGAATAGAACAATACACCCTGGTAGGGAGGGTGTTATCTAATCACTATAGTGTCTTCTGGCCTCAGTTTCCCTTCCTGCCTCACTGTGAATGTGAATAAGTGTTCTGTACAGTAGAAAGTTAGAAAATGTGCTTGTCCTAGCATGCATGAAGCCTGGGAAGGTTCCATTCTCAGCACCAGATAAACCAGACACGGGAGTCCCACACTTATAATACCAGAACTTGGGGACATGGAGGCAGGAGTATCAAATTCAGGGTCATCCTCGAGGCCAGCCTGTGCTATGTGAGACCCTGTCTCACAAAATAAGAAGAGAGAGATGTGACATGTGGTAGGCAATGCCTGTAATCCTGGCACTTGAGAGACTGAGGCAGAAGAATCATAAATGAAACCAGCCAGGATAACAGAGAGAGATTCTGTCTGGGGTTGAAGGGAGTATGATTGGTTCAAGTTATTTGGATAACCATTGGTAGAGTGAAAAAGCAGCAGAAATGTGTGTAGTGAACTAAGATGAATGCACATTATCTTATTTCGTTCTGTTGTTGTTTGCTTCCCTCCGTAGCACTGTTGACATCTTGGCAAGACTAAAGAAATGATCCCATGTGCAGAAGAGGTTTGTTTTCTCTTGGTTGCTGTAGAAGTGCATCACAGGACAAAATAGAGAAACAGAACCCAGAATACCAGAGTGACAAGATGGAGGAGGGCTGAGTGTCTCTGCAGAAGCCTGAGATGAGTCACCTCCTCATCAACATTCCACTGGACTGACGGGGCAGCCAGAGACACCTCTGTGGCTGGTGTGGGACTTGAACGTTTCCCCAAAACTCGGGGTCCTTGTCTGCCCTCCCTGCTCCACCCCAAGAAGAAATGGCTTTAAATTGTAGCAGGAATTTTTCTTTGTACATCATGATGTTAAGAGAAGTGAACGACACAATTTGAATGATTTCTGGACACATAAAGCTACTCATTTTGAGTGTCAATTTTCAATGCCAAGTTGGTCTGATTCAAAGGCCCTCAACCACATCGCTCCAGCAGGGGCATTTTTGTTTGGGGAGATGGTTAGGCTGAGGGAACACAGAGGCTGTGTCTCCATTCTGGGTAAATTCAGTGGGTGGAGCCCTCGGTAACTTTAGTACAGGTTTAGTTTCATTGGGTGCACTGAAATCAGTGAGCCTTGACTGCCATCTAGCGTTCATTTAATTTCCTGAGTGAGACAGAACAAGACTTGGAGGTTTGTATCTTTGATGAGAAGCCATGAAGCTTTTCAGTTTATCAAGATGTGCCCTCAAGGTAAAGAACGTCCCCTAATACTATTTAGATAACCCATGCCATGCAAGGGTATCTAAACAAACTATGAGGTCACAGCAAATCACCCTGATAAACTAGGGAGGTTCTCTTACCGGTGGAAGAATTTGATGCTCAGAGTAAAGGATCATAAAGAGCAAAAGTGGAAGTGGAAGAAATCTGGATTCCCCATTCTGCCCCATCTCTGCTCTTCATCCATGCAGAGTGATGTCGATGACGTGTCTGATCAAAAGCACAGGCTTCAAAGCCAGCTCAAGGTTCACAGAGCTACTGTATTTCCATCCATTATTAGTTGTGTGGCCTTGGCCAAGCCACTCAACTTCTCTGAGCCTCCTCTGTGGCAGTTTTAAACATACTTCCTCCTTACTTGTGGTGCAGTTAACTAAAGTTTTCGATCACTACGGGGTTAGATGTATCTTGGTGTTACATACTTGCCAAGTTTTCCTCCTAGGACATAAGAGATCTTAATGGACGCTTTTGTAGGACGACTTGATTTTATTATTCATTTGTACATTAATATACATATATATATAAAGATATTCGGATCTGATGACCCATGGTGGCATGGTGTCAGGTATTTGCTGAATAACACAGGAGTGAGAGGAAAGAGGCTACAAATTCACTTTCTCTAAAACACCCTCCCCTTAAATCTCCTACCTCTGCTAACTGCAGGTGTGGTGGTTAATCTCATTTGATGAGATCTACATCACCTGGGAGATGGGCCTCTGGGCATGCCTAGAGGGGATTATCTTAATGAGTTAACTGAGATGGAAAGACAATCCACTGAAAGAGATAACAAACCCTGAACAGGGATCCTGGACTCCATAAAAATTTGCTTCGACCGTCACCAGCATGGCAAGATATAATGGTGCAGTAGTGGCACTCACGTGGTGTTATCAACCACTCTCTAATTGGACTGAAGGCCCACTCAGTAGAAGGGAATCATGCCTGGTACTGAAACCTCCCTTCCTGGGTCCAGTGAGGTCATGATCATTAGAAAAGGATCTGCTTCCACTACTTTGTTAGACCATCACAATGCCAAATTCTCAGTCTTATTCGTCTATGCATAGGTAAGTGTAGCAATTGTGCTTCATCAAAGAAGCCTCTCTTTATAGCAAATGGAGAGCTTATCAGAAAACCACAGCTGTGGACAATACAGAGATCAAGTTTGTGGGGAGCCGAGCCCCAACAGATAACAGATAATCTACATTACAGATCCTGCATCTATGGCTCAGAGGACATTGTGGAAGAGGAATGGAAAAGATTTTAAGAATACCAGGAAGTCCGTGGAAGTCTGTAGGGAAACAGACAATCCTAGAAATGGTTGCAAAAACAAGACAGAAACAATGGCATCATTAATGGACATTAATATGGGAGGGGGATTTTTTCAGGAAAATTTTCTCCTAGATAAAGAACTACAGACAACTAACAGCTGCTAGGGGAGGAGAATTAAACTCTCCTGGGATGAGCCTCCTTATTGATTGTCCAATGCAGGGTGGTGAGTCTTGAAACTATATACACACAAACAACAAAAAGGGTTTCAGCAAGCTGCATATATACTCGTATGCACACACACACACACACACACACACACACACATATATATCCTGTAGTGGTATGAATGAGAAGCCCTCATAGGCTCATATATTTGAATGCTTGGCTTGGTCTCTAGTTGGTAGAACAGTTTGGGGAAGAATTAGTAGCCATGGCCTTCTTGGCAGAGATGTGCCACTAAGGTGGGCTTTGAGGTTTCAAAGTCCATGCCAGACCCAGTCTCTGTCTCTGTCTCTTTCCTCTCCTCTCTTTCCCTCCCTCTCGCCATATCTCAATTTTGGATCAGGATGTCAGCTCTTAGCTGCTGCTCCACCCCCAGGCCTTCCTGTCTGCTGCCACACTCACTGCCATGATCATCATGAACTGACCCTCTCTTGTAATTTAAAAAAAAAAAAAAAAAAAAAAAATCCCACCCATAGCTTCCCAGTCTCTAGAAGTAGCTCTGGCCATAAGCCAGGAACAGCAGCATCTCCCAGGGAGGAGGCCTCTTGGGAGCATAGTTCTATGCGTACCCATCTGGTCTTAGATCAGAGATCTGTGAGCCAACAAGAACGAAAAAAGCATTCTTGGGAATCTAGGGCAGAGGGCTAGAATCATTTACTGGGGGAAAGGGCTTACATATTTTAGTCAGAGGAATGGTCCCCCCGTACCCCAAGAGCTTCAGTGAAAGCCCGCTGATCAGGACAAGCAGCTCCACTTGCATATTGGGGTGCTTTAGGCATTTCCTAGGGACCAGAGGGTTAGACCTTATAAGGATACTATGTCCATTAACATAAAAAAAAGGTTGGAATGTTAGGTCTCAGGTAGTCCATATATCCAAAAATGGGCTCCGCTGGATATATGGACAACCTGGGGCCTACAGAAAACACTACAGAATTTATTACAAAGTTAAAATTTATTGTGGCATGGGAAGGCTGAAGAGATGGCTTAGTGGTTAAGAACACTGACTGCTTTTTCTTGCACCAGGTTTGGTTTCCAGCACCTACACAACAGTTCACAACCATCCATAACCCCCGTTCCAGGGCATCTGGTGCCCTCTCCTGGGCTTTGTAGCACTGCACACATATAGTACCCACGCATACATGCATGTAAAATACCCATACACATAAAATGAAAATAAATCTTAAAAAAAATATTTAGGGTAAGTGTAGAGATAGTAAATATGAATGTGATGAAGAAAAGAGCCTTGGGGGGAGAGAGGAGGAAGATCAAAAGAAAGATAAAGAAGAACTCTACGGAGGGAAATGTGTGAGCAGTTAACAAAACTAAACACAAAAGGAAAAGATTTAAAAATGAATTAGGTAAATATAAGATTAACTCATTGTATGTAAGTTTAAAACGTGTGTTTAAATTAACCTCAATTATTAAATTATTAAACTAATTAATAAATTTAAAACTGGGAGGATCCAAACCAACAGCTGTGTGAATTGCAACATAACAATAAATTATGCAAGAAACATGAAAAAACAAGGCAGCAAGATTCCTCCAAAAGATCCCAACTCAACTCCTAAACTCAGAGACTGAAACAGGTAAAATGCCAGATAAAGATTTTAAAAGGTCATTGGTGAAAATCAGAAAAAAATCTAAAAAAAAAAAAAAAAAACGAAGCACACAAGGGAAACAGATGTATTCAATCCAGGCCCTGGAGAGAAAGAAAACTCAACACAGAAAACAAAGTCAGCAATGTGGAAGAAAATTTCAGCAGAGATTGAGAATTTTAAATTAAAAAAATATAAATATTAGGATAAAACCCTCCATTAATGTTTTTTTAAAAAGTAGAAAGCACCATCAAAGCTTGGCCAAGCTGAAGAAAGTATCCAGGATGGAGGATGAGGCTGATGAAATACTATATTCAAAAATCAGTAAGAAAAAACATACTAAGTGAGCATGACTACAATGTCCAAGCAGAGACCAAGCCTAAGAATGATGATAAAAGGAACTGATGAATTCAAAGTATGGAAAAATCCACTCAATTACATTATACTTTTTACCAAATCCAGAGAAACAGACATTCAAATACAAGTAGTTAAAACTTCTAATACAAATATACAAAGAATTTCTTTGTGACACATTACAAAAGAGACATTAAAAGTAAAAAGCAAAGAAACAAAATTAGAAACTGTAAGGGGAAAATGCCAACTCACCTACAACTGCAGAAAACATCAGAATAGCATGAGATCTACTGTCAGCAGCCTAAAAGCTAGGAAAGCATGTAATGATATATTTCAAGGCCTGAAAGCAGCAACAGCCAACCATCAGTACTGAATTCAGCAAAACTATCTTTTAAAGTTGATGGTGAAATAAGGACATTTAACCACAAGCACAGACTACATGTCTGTGAGGGCAGTCGTAAGAGATTTAAAGGAACACAGGACTGAATCAAATGCATTTCATGAGAGCCATAGGTAAAGTAGAGCTAGGAAGTAATCTACTGTATCCAACACAGTAAGCCAGGAAAGCCCTAATATAAATGAGAAAAAGAAAAAAAATCAAACAGTAGTTTAACTAACCAGAAAAACCACCAATAACATTTTAAAACATAGTAAGCATGTTTCAATAAGATGTCCTTCAATTCACCAAGGACAGACTGGTTGACTGGATGAAAAACTAAATCCAACTGTCTTGTGGTCTCCCAGAAAGATCCTGACTAGTAAATACACCCCATAGACTGAGAGTCAAGTACGGAAGAGAGCCTATCAAGTGAACAGAAGCTCAATATGAGTGGGGAAGGTATTCTGATGTATGACAGACTTCAAACCAAAATCAGAAGAGACAAACTCACTAATAAAGTGAACAATTTGTCAAAAAGATACAAGAAGTGGGAATATGTACAGTGTTGGGGTTCCTAACATCACAGAAACTTACTGGCATGCACACAAGAGAAATTATGCAGCTATAGGGAAACGGTGACATCTGTAGAGAAATGGAACTGGAAGTCATTATACTAAGCCGAGCCAGGCAGACCTAGAAAGACATTTTATCTCACACGTAGTTTAGATTTTAAAAGCATGTGCATTTGTTTATGGGACTTGTCTATGTGTGTAGGCCATTAAACTAGAACAGGATGAGAGGGGAGGAATCTTGGAAATAGTGTAATGGAATATGTGTGATTAAAAAAAAAAAAACAGAAAAGGAAACTATTTGGAGGAAGGAAGGGAACCAGCCAGAAGGGAGGGAAAGAGGTTCTGGGAAGAACAAGGAAGAGGGATGAATGAGAGCAAAATGTAATGACTCATTTCCAAAACTGTGCAACAAAGGCTGGGGAGATGGCTAAGTCAGGTTAGTGCTTGTCATGCTAGCTTGAGAATCAGTGCACAGATGCCAGCACCCATGTAAAAAGTGGAAACAGGATCTCTAGGACTTCCTGACCAGCCAGTTTTATGCAGAACTGGAGCTCTAGGCTCAGTAAGACAGAATCAAAAACAAGGTGGATGGTTCCTACAGAAGGACTTGACACACATGCAGCTGACCCACACACACACAGACTCGAAACATGTGCACCTGCTCCCACATACATGAACACATACACAGATACACACTGCCACAATAATTACTTTGTACACTACCCCCAAATTAAAATTACTGGTTACATAAAAAATGTTCTTACCTATTTGTAAACTTACTTTCTATATATGGTCCAAGTAGATTCACAGTGCTAGTGGTAAGATACCACTTATCTTGAACTTTAAACTAGGACTGCTGATTTCTAACTTAAATGATGTGGCACATTTATTTCCCATATTCTGTATGTTGTCTTCCAGCCAACATTTAAGGTAACACTCTTGGCTCATTTTCAGCGAGGTATGTGAAAAGTGTGTGTGTGTGCGCGGCCAAAATTTCTGCTGTTATGGATTGAATTCAAGGCCTTGTGAAAGTTTGGCAAGTACTATACCAGTGAAGTGATGCAGTTTATTTTCAGTTATGTTTAAAATGGTTGTTTCGTGCACTGTTGGAGGAAGGGCTGCCTAGGCCTTGGCATTTGTATTGTCTGCATGTGTTGGATTTCTGTAAAAGATGTGTGATTGCTCATGATCTGTATGTGGCATCCACAGACCACCTGAGGAGCTTAGGTATCAATAAAAACCCCTGGGACACTCAGGGTTGCACTGCACAGTATGGCGCTGGCCCTGACAGGTGGTTCCTTCTGCCAAGGTCTGGCTGGGTTGACATCTACCAAAATGCCTCCGTGTCTTCCCTGCTGAGCGACACTGAACCACATTCCTAGCTCTTTGCTGTCCACTTTTCCATGTATGATCTGGACTTTGTGAGTCAACAGAAGCTTCTGAGCAGATGTGCTCTGGAAGCCAAGCATCAAGCAATAGAAGCTACAAGAACAGCTGGTGAGTGACAGTCCCGAATCTGCCTCACAACTCCATGCTCCACTGAACTTTCTTTCAATTTTTTTTACCCCCAGGAGACAGAAAAATATGTCTGAGAGCTCACGCTGACAGCACTTCTTACTTCTAGTCTGTAATATTTCATTGTCTGACCAACTCAAGTTGATCTAAGTGTTCTTTGAAGGCGAAGCTGTCTTCAAATGTTTCCTACAAATGGAGTAGCTCCCCAAAGGAATGCTGTATTCAAAACCAGAGGAAGAAATTTTTCAATCTTATCTACTTGCATCACACCCAACACTGTAATATGCTTCTGAAAAGAGTAAGATAGCAACTTCCTTTTTTTTTTCCAATACAACTCTGCACCACGCACTCTACAAGGCATTTCAAATAACCTCAAATTCCTTCACCATCCTGTGTGGTAGGAACTATATATGTAGTTTCAAATGAAACTATTCGGAATGGTTCAATAAAATCTACCCCGCCATAACTTCCAATTCTTTAACTTTGGCCTTTTTTTAAAATTCAAAGTAATGCAAATAATTCCCATCATCCTCATCATGCATTATGATGAACAACATGGTGGTCTCAATAAGAATGGCCCCCATAGGCTGATATTTGAATGTGTGATTCCCCAGCTGGAACTTTTTGGAAGGACTGACAGGTGTGGTCTTGTTGGAAGAGGTGTGTCACTGTAGGTGGACTTTAAGGTCCCCAGAGTGCCTCTCCCAGCCTCCTGCTGTGGATCAGGATGTGAGCTCAGCTGTCCTGTGCCATCCTCTGCTCTGTCATCATGGTATCTATCCTCTGAAACCATAAGCCAAAGGCTTTCTCATTTATAAGTAACCTTGGTCATGGTATTTAGTCGCAGCAAGAGAAAACCTCACCAAGATAAACAATAACCAATAAAGACTAACATGGTGGCGATGCAATTCTTTTTTATTATTTTTTCTTTTTGAGAGAAAAGCATGCTTTTTTTTTTTAACAGCTCCTGTAAAAAAAAAAAAAATGAGTATACTATTCTGAGAATATATACACTATATATAGTATATATAGTATATATATATATGTTATAAAATGTTAGATTATCAAAACATTAACTGCATCACATAATAGTTACTAAAGGCAAAGTAGGCTAAACAAAGATAGGATTTTGTAACTAAAAATATTCATAGCAGCAACTTTTGAAAGATGGTTTTATTAAAGTCATTGCACTTGGTCATTTTATTGCTACAGCACAAGGCCATTCAGTTGTAACACTTCTCAATTCTGATTGTAAAGATTGTCTCAATCTGTTCATACATTTCAAGTTTAAATGCAAGCATAAAACATTCATCAAAAAATCTACAGAGCACTTGGAACGTTTTTCTTGTCTGTGATCACAGTAAGGAGTGTAAAAATAAAAACAAATCCTTTGTTAAGACTAGGCCCATTCTCATTCTCATTCTGCATCTTCAGACTTTTCTGTGAAGTCCTGTACAGTTCTATAGAGGTAACAGCTTTACAGTAAGAAGTAAGCTGAGTGGTCACAAGTACACCAAAATAACATTGAAATTCCATTAGAAACTTAGTAGTATTTCAAAAACAAAAACAAAAACAATGACCCCAGCAAATCTGAACTACATTGACTAGGATTTTGGCAATGGCAGATTCAGTGTCTTTTATACTAATGTTGGGGGGGGGGGGATTTGCCTGTAAGTAGAAATTATTATTATTTTTATATATCATTTGTGCCATTGACTCTAGGAACATTAAAAGTTCCCACATTAAGGACAACTACTGGCAAATTACAATTTTACAGGAATCATTTTTCCCTTTACATAAGCTCAAATTTGCTTGTTTTTTCTAACTATTTTGTCAAGGGCAGAAAAACAGACAGACGAAAAAAGACAGCTTGACTTCTCCACTCTGAATGAGAAGGCAAAAGCATGTACTGCAGCGCTCACTGCCATTCTGATTGTATGGACTAGTGAAAATGCCCACACCACCAAAAGAATACTGTTTCCTTTCTTGTGGACACAGGCTCCTTATGCAGCACAGGCCGCCTCAAAACTCGTGATTTCCTTCCTCGGTCTTCTGCTGGAGTCACAGGAATGTTGTCACCATACATGGCTCAAATAAACTTTTTTAATAGCTTGACAAATATTAAAATATGTGTTGCCAAGACCAAGATCATCAATCAGATCAATGATACATAATAGTTCAGAAATGAACTCAACTGCATATAATAATTTAGTATACAGTAAGGAGTTGTGCTTCTATTTTTCTTACTTATGCTTATATCACATGAATTCATTTTTTGTTATGTGTTTTCTATTAGAATTATTTTCCCATTTTTTTTACATTTTAATTAGCATCTGTGAGCTACATTTGTCCAGAAATCAAACATTAGCCACTCACCTACTATTGAATATTTGTTATGTTTCTATTTAAAATAATATTCATGGGAGTGGGAAAAAAAGGGGAAAACATAGTTTGAACAATTAAAGCCTTTCCCACCCAGTGTGTGGGTAGAAAAAAATCCTCCAGTAGGGACGGCAGACCATGATGAGATGCTTTATTTTCATCTGAGAGCTAATTTATTAACAAGACACTAATAATTCATTTGACTAATCACTTAAAAATAAAATGGAACAATTCTATTCGTCAATAACCCCTCATTGGACAAGTGGAGGCTTGAAATGCTAAAATGACCAGGTACAGTGGGCAAGCCTGTCATCCTAGCACTTGGGAGGCAGAGGCAGAGAATCAGAAGACTTAAGATCATCTTTGCCACACAGCAAGGTCCAGTCCAGCCCAGGATATATAAAACCCTGTGTCAAAAAACAAAAACAGCTAAAATGCACACTTGATATACAATTAGCTGTCCCTAGAAGTTAATAGAGTGTAATTTTGTGTTGGCAATTCTATTCTTTTCTACTTCAGTTCTCTTTTATTTAAAGCAACACAAGAAATCTTATTAACAAAAATTTTTCTATTTTAAGATTAAAATGTAAAGAAAAAAGTATTGATTTGGTGGTTTTTTTTAAACCATAACTTACAATCTGACACAAAAGTAAAGCTTAAAACCTTTTTTTTTTTTAACAAGTCAAAACATTTTCCATTTTTAAATTAACCTCTGTGGTTTTAGATATGTTGTTCTACAGATAAAACATTTTTAAATTGTTCAACTGGTCTACAGCCATACCACCCTGAACATGGCTGCTCTGAGTCTAAGATGCTCAACTGTTGTATATGATGTTGAAGAAATGGCTAAGAATCCATTCCGAAATGATTTTTAATCTGGTCAATTATATTTGATTTACATAACCTATAACGTTATTATTTGTGAAATACTAACACTCTTTTAATATTCTGCCTATACAAGAGTCCAAAATATTTCTAGGAGTTAGCTTGTTCTATTAGATAAATTATCTCTATAAAACCTGAGTGTTGACACATTGGCTTTTCAAATAATGGAACCTCATTCTGAAATTTTGAAAAGATCTGGATTTCCTAAGATTATCATTACTGGAAATTAAGGAAGGGTACAATGAACTAAATACAAGATAATGACGTGAGTAATATTTAGGACTGCAGGTGAACCTAAGAATACAACAGTAAGTCTGGTGTTTACATACTTCACATGTGCTGCGATGTCTAGGCACAAGTAAGAATTAGCATGACATTTTAGATTCTGTAGGCCACATGAATTTAGAACAAAGCTCCTACTTCCCAAAGCTTAATCCAGTTCATTTTAACTAACTTCCTTTAATGAATACTATAGTGTGAGCATTATAAAACACCCTAGAAGTTTATTTGTATTATTTCATTAATGATTAATTATGCATGGGTGAAGAACCAGGTAACTAGGAACTCCTATTTTATCACCCAGAATTCAAACAGCACTGCAGACAAACAGGCACAACAGTATAGTCCTGGGTAAGAGACTAAAAGTAAATGTGTGTGTGTGTGTGTGTGTGTGTGTGTGTAGTGCATGTATACAAGTTTATGTCCCTATATATTACAGGAAAGCAGTGACTCTAATTACTATAAAGCTAACCCGTACATCTCAGTTTATCTTACAGCTTATTTGTAAAGATATTACGATATTTATAGTATAGAACTCTTTAAAAATAATACAAGTTTCAGTAAAAAAAAAAAAACTATTGCAAACTTTCTTTCCTTTTATACAGATTCAGTAGTATTTTCAAGCAAACGAGAAATGTTTGCAATCCCAGCACAGTAAGAAATAAGGCCTCTTTTTTTCATATTGGCAAAACAAAATATATAAAAAAATGTGTCAACTCTCTTAACTTTTCAATAGATATCACAGTTCATATCCTCTTATTTCTTCATCACAACACCTGCATTTGTTGTCTTCGACAAGTCAGTTAAGTTCATAGTGTTGCTTCTAAACCCTGGAGCATTAAGAACTCTGAGGTCCACACCACCTCAAGAAGACATAACAGCTTTCTTCAGTTGTGCTATTTCCACCTAAAAAACAAAACATAAATTGAACAACATAAAATACCTTTAGTAAGGTTTAAGACCACACTTTCCAGCTCCTGAATTCTGATTTCAAAATCTAAAATCTAATTCCCCAGAGTGCAAAAAAACAATGCTGTTGAATAAAAGCATCAGTAGAAAATCAATAAAAAGCATGAGTAGTAACAAAATTTCCAACGGCAAGAAATAAGAAAAAGGCAACTGTATTTCTTTTAACTAGAACAATGCTAAGTGGCACAAGCATTTGAAATAAGTTTGGGAAGAAAATCACTCACACATACACACACTCACACACACACACACTCACACACACACTCACACACACACACACCTCGCACACAAATACAATAAAAAGAAAAATTTCTTGAAAAGGAAAGAGAAAGTAGAAAGAATGCAGGGCTACTAAACCAAGAAAACCTTTTACAAGGTAGTAATGGTAAAATTGTGACATGCTACAGAAGCTAAAGAAGAAACCTACATTAGTCGTCAGCAGGCATAACCTAAAATGCACAGGGCTGGGGTTGGATGTGGTGGTGTGTGTTTGTAATCCCTGTATTCGGGGAGCTGAGGCAGAAATATTGCAGTGGGTCTGAGGCCAGCCTGTGCTGAATAGTCAGACCTTGTCTCGAGATATCAAACAGGGAAATACAAAACAAAAACAACAACAAAAACTGATTTAGAGGTAAAGAATCCAGGACAAAAAACGAAGGACATTTTTAGGGGGTAGCTACTTCTGTTTTGTAGCAAACTGACCTCAAATGAAGTGAAAACAACTACAGATCAAGTGGGCAGCTGGATGACAAAGAAGGCTATGTCTTTAAATAAGGGATGCAGGAGAAATGAGTGTTTTCATACAAAGATACAAAAGGTGCCAAAATGACCTGTCAGACATCAAGGGAGTTGAGGTTACTGACAAAGTACTTCCAGAACAAAACACATTGGTCACGTAGAGCTGCGAACAGTAAGGACCCCACAGGTTTACACGTCCAAGAATGAAGACCATGATTGGCTGCATTCCACTGCTACACTATCTTCTAAACCCTGCTCCACCTTTTAGTAGGGGCTCCATATAGTTTCCAGCAGTATTAAAGCCCACTTGATATGTAGTTTGGAAGTGACCCTTTTAAGTCAGGATGTTTAGAAACCACACTTTCTCTGGTACAACAATGAAGATGAGTAATGAAGCAAGGTAGAAGAGGGGCGGTTGTGGTGACAAAGGAAGAGAATACTCTGAGAAGTCAGAGCACAACTGAAGAGAAAAACGAGAGAAGTTAAAGATGAAAAAATTAAGTGTAACTTTCAGCTATCCCCTGAAGACAAAGATAATGTAACCTCTCTGGTAACAAATGGAAAAGCAAGAAAGAGAAAGGGAAGAGACACAGAGCTCAAAGAATTGGAGACTAAGGGGCAACAAAAGTATTTATTTCCTCAGACCCCTTAGATACCCGGTGCTTCACACACTGTTCTTGAGTTAGTACTCAAAACAATTGCTGAGCTGGGGCTACAACTCAGAGCCTGAACCCGCCATAGTAAGCACAAGGCCCCACATTTAACTCTCAAAACAGCAGGGAGAAAAAGTCTTTTAAAATGCATGAATAAAACAAAGTTATAGAGTTAACAAGAAACTTAGGAAATTGCTACCAGGAGGTGGTGCACTGTTCATCTGAGGTAGGGGAGCACACTTTATAGGGGAACCAACCACAAGAGTTCAGAGGGGAAAAAACAACCACCTCACATTTTCTAAAACCAGAAATGCATTACCTCGAGATTACTCCGCATTGCCTTCTCTTCTTCTAATTCTTTGCGTAGCTTTTCCAGTTCTTTCCTAAAGGCAGAATATTACTGTTCAGTTTTACAGTTAAATAATCTGTTTCACTGGTATTAACTGGAGCTTTACTTTATACCCCATCCCCCCCAACAAAGAAAAGGTTTCTAGGAATAGCGTGTTCCTTTAGAAATGTTCAGATTCTTTAGCTTGAGTATTTCAATGTAAGATTAAAAAAAAAACAATTTGTTCTGGAGTGACAGCCCTGTGGTCCTATTCCACAGAACCTAAGTTCAGTTCCTAGCACTCACATAAGACTTACAATCATTTATAACTGCGGCTCCAGCAGAATTTGACATCCTTTTCTGGACTTTGTAGGCATTATACTCACATGCACATAACCACATGCAGAAACACACACAATAGTAAAAATAAATATCTTTGGTGTTATTTTATCCCTCCCCAAATAAGTAACAGCAAAGATAATTGAAAAGGGTCATATAGAAACTACTGCTGTAGAGGTTTCCATGTGTGTGTGTGGGGGGTGGGGGGAATGTGTGTGCCTGTTAAAAAGAGCTAAAATGGGGAGGGGGCTGGCTGGAGAAATGGCTTAGTGGTTAAGATCACATCATGCATTTACAAAGGACTTGGGTTTGGTTTCCAGCATTATTTGGCAGCTCACAACCATCCATAACTGTAGTTCTAAGGGACCTGATTCCCTCTTCTGGCCTCTCAGGGTATAAGCATGCACACATGCAGCCAAAACACTGATACACATAAAATAAAAATAGTAAGTAAAAGAGTTAAATGCATTTGCCCTATAATAAGACAATGATGCCCCTACTAGAGACCATAGGCTAACAAATAAAAAGCCCACTACTGAGAATTGGTATCTTTTTTGGAGTTGTTGGACAGTGAGATCTCAGAGACACCCCCTGAAATTATTATAGGCTATTGCTGATGCTATGCATTATCCTCCAGAATTTGCCAGTAAGACCTTATTGCTGAAGGAATCACATACTTGAGTCATAGAAAATGGAGAAAACAAGCTGGCACTGACCTGAAAGTTTCATATCTACATACTAGCTTTCACAGTACTGAAAGGTGCTATATATGGTACCAGAAAAGTAAGCTACTTGCAAACCTTGCGAGCTACAACAATCATGATCTGGCAAGATATGCCTACATCAACAATCATGACCTGGAAAGAAAGACATGCTCACATGCAATGGTGGCATGAATATCATGGGAATAACCAACCATTATATGACTAGATTTAAGTTCCATTCCCCAAGAAAAAAATCTATACGTGGCATCATTATCAGGCCAAGAACCTGTGGCTAGATAGGTCATAGGCTTTTCAAACCTACTACTAATACTCTGCAAAATGGGCATAGTGCTAAGGCAACTCCTAATGACTTACTGTTATCATCATAAATCAATGTATTTCTCAATCCTCATCAGAGAAGTTTCTACATGGAATAGATGGTACTAACACAGAGATTCACAAATGGCCAAGGTACAGAAAATAAAATGTTCAACCCTAAATGGGAGATGTGTATTGTGCTCCTTCTTCCCAAGGTTCAGGGAATTACTACAGAATAAGGGGCAGAAAGAACACAGGAGGTGGTGAATAACTCCAAGAAAACAGTGTCTTCTGGACAAAGTAGGGAGCTACATATATGAACTCACAGCAGTTGTAACAGCATGCACCAGACCTTTGCAAGCTAAAGCCAGATCAAATCCCAGTATGGAAACAGCAGATGGGCACAAAGTCCCACCCTAGCTGAGGTTTTCTGGGCAACAGACAGCTACTGGAGAAGGGGAGTCAGTTTTCTTTAAGAGTGTAGCCCTTGGTTAAGGGGCCCATGCTCCAGTGAAAGACCACACATCCAAGACTATATAGGCAACACAGACTTATGGATTTTTCAAAATTAAATAAATAAAAAGGAAGACACAAAGTTGGGAGGGGTAGAGCTGGGATGAATTGGGGGAGAGGTGAATATGACAAAATCACACTGTATAAAATTCTCAAAGAACTAATATAGTAAAATTCTTAAAAAAAGAATCACCAAAGAATGACAAATGTATCTGAAACAAAGAAATTAGCCAGGTGATGGTGGCACATGCCTTTAATCCCAGTTCTCGGGAGGAAGGAGCAGGTGGACCTCTGTGAGTTTGAGGCCAGCCTGGTCTCCAGAGTGAGTTCCAGGACAGCTAGAGTTACAACAAAGAAACCCAGTATCGAAAAACAGAAAGGGAGGGAAGGAGTGAGAGAAGAAGGAAGGACATATTTTCTCAGTAGTTATTTTAGTCCTATCTTTTTTTTTCTTTACTTCTATTTTTTATTTGAAGTAAAGTCTCACTACATATCCTTGGGTTAGCCTGGAACTCACTATGTAGATCAGGCTGGCCTTGAACCTGGAAATTTCCCCTGCCTTTGCATCCAGAGTATAAGGATTAAAGGCATTCACCACCATACTTGGCCCTACTTTATACTGTTAATACCACTCTTCATACAGAATTCTAGGCTGGGTGCAAATTAAAATTAAGACTAATGGTCTAAGCATGAACTTTATATCCTATTCAAAGAAATCCTTTAGGGAAGGGGATATACCGATGAGATGCGACCAGCACACTCATCCTTAGATTAATTAGATTAGCTGATCTTTCTTCTGACTTATCCACGGAACTTTTGCAAGATTATGGTTAAAATATCAATAGACCAAATGATCTATAAGCCAACAAAGGATACAAGGTTGAGTGTTGGCTCTGTCACTGAAGAAAGGTGCGATCATTAGGTAAATACCTTTACTTCTAAATCCTAATTTCTTCATTAAAAGGGGGAGGGATCTCTGATAGTGCATCTTTTAGACCTAAAAATTTTAGCTAGGCATGTCCTACCATATCAAAAACTTTCAGGGCTGTGGACATAGGTCAATGGTAGCAGAGTATATTAACACAACATTCTAGGCTTGACCCGTAACACTACACAAACAACAAAAACTTTCAGAGTTTATAAGAGGGCTTTAGAAATCTCTTGTGGGTTGGGACCCATTTTATAACTATCTAATTTAAGCTTGGCAGAAATACGGGTCAAAGTCCTCCAAAAGGAAGTATGAGGATGTGGATCACATCCAAAATACCAGTGCAGTTTTCTCAGTATTTTCAAGACTAACTAACACCTGCGCCTTGGCAGCTCCTGCCTAAGCACACAAAACGTTCTAGAACTGAGCCACTGGAACAAGTTTCCAATCAATGTTTTTGTTGCAAGTGCTATAATACAAATGTCTTTGGAAATATGTACTTGCATACTTATGAGATTAAGGCTTCAACTGACAAAGACTAAAAGAAATGTTTGTACACGTTAGGGGACACTTAGGAGGAAATAAGAATTACTTACCCATGATCCTTTTTCAGTGCATCTACAATACACAGTAATTCAATAATCTGGGCTCTGAGTTCATCCAGGGAATTTTTTTTCCCATCATCTGCTTCTGTTTTAGCTTTGAGTTCTAATGGAGTTAGGAAAGGAGCTGTATTTACTTTAGAAGCACTTGAAGGTGTTGAAAGAGATGGCTGAAAAACAAAGTATTTTTCTCATTATACTGCTGTTAAATTCATAAGACTATGTTTTGTTCTGGTTTTGATTTTTAACACAGGTCCACATATAGTCCAGGCTGGCTTATAATTCCAGATCCTACACTGAACTTCTAATCTTCCAGCCTCCTACTTCCAAAGTGTTGAGATTACAGTTTATGCAGTACTGGTGGTTAAACTGGTTAAACTGGTTAAACTCAGGGCTTTGTGCCCACTAGTGAATCACTCTACTACCTGAGCTACATTTCCAAGTCACAATATTTTTACAGCAAGAATACAAACAATTAATACAGTACATATTAAGCATTTGTAATCTGAAAATCCCTAAACTTAAAAATTCTACACCAGACTGTGTAGTGGCTTTCCATCAAACTACAGGCATACTTAAATGTGGGTAGAGAATTACATGAAACAAATGAATTTTATTTTAGTTTTTTTTAGGCCCAGCCCTAAAATATATATAATTACATATCGGCAAAACTTCTAAAACTCTGACTTCAAGTGTTTTAGAAAAGGGTATTCAACTTATGTTTCAAGAAAAATGGGATCCAATGCACTGGACCTGGGACTGCTCACAGCCTGATCTGTGAGTTCCACCCAGAACTCACAGATCAGTGCATCACTCAACCCTCATGAAAGAAGCTTCATACAGTACATAATTAAAACAGAGACCTGTAACTGACAATGTGCAGAAAATAAGAGGCTTTGGAGTACCCAGATCTAAATGGGAAGTCTATGTCACACCCCTTCCCTCACAGTTCAAGGATCTAAGCAAAAGAAGAGGGACAGAAAGATAAGGGTAGTAGATGCCTTCAAAGAGTGTTTACCATCTACAACAGAGCAGATGTACATATGAACTCACAAAGACAGACTAGCATATACAGGACCTGTACAAACTCAAGCCAGACAAAATAACAGCTCAACTGGAGCAGTGGTGGAGAACATCTTTAATCCCAACACTCAGGAGGCAAAGGCGCTCAGATCTCTGAGTTTAAGGCCAGTCTGGTTTACAGAGCAAGTTCTAAAACAGTCAAGGTTACATAGAGAAACCCAGTATACAGGGAGAGAAATGGCTGGAAAAATGGCTCAGCAGTTAAGAACACTGGCTGCTCTTCCAGGAACCAACTCCCAGCACCCACAGGCAGCTCGTAACTGTCTGTAACTATCTGTAACTACAGTTCCTGGAGACCTGACACCCTCACATCAATGAATATAAAATAAAATTAAATAAATTATAAATAATTCCAAATACAGTTTGGTATTCATTAGTGGGGATGGGGGATCAATAAAAAATAAATCTGAAATAACTATTAGTTTTATTTTATTAAAGCAAAGGGGAAAAACCCACTGGCTTATCTAATGGATAGCTTGCCTAGTGGGACATCTATAAGTAAAAATGTATTGATAGTAAGATGCTATTTTAATTTTTATTGCTACAAATATCCAAAGCCTCACTTTAAAGTAATGAAGAATTTAGTTAAGTACATCAAGAGGCATTTTAAGTCCACAGACTACATGAGAATTTCAGTAAAATCAATCATTTTAGAAAAGTTTCAAGAGACTGCTGACAATATAGAGAATGAGATTAAATATACTTGACAAATTCAAGTGGCCAAATAATCTGGAATAAAAATGAATAATTAATCTTAAGTGTATGTGTAAGTTGTAACAAAATTGTCTTCAATAAAAATGGTAACTTCAGCCAGTCGGTGGTGGTGCACTTGGGAGGCAGAGGCAGGCAGATCTCTGTGAGTTTGAGGTCAGCCTGGTCTACAGAGTGAGTTCCAAGACAGCCAGAGTTACAACAGAGAAACTCTGTTTTTTCTTGAAAAAAAAATCCAAAGGGGGAAGGTGGTTTAGAAAAGAAGTATCACCATGATAGGTCCATCTAGTCTGCCATTAATTCCAGTACATGCTGAATTAAGAGGTTGCCAAGAACCAAACTAAAGAATGAATGAACAAACCATGATTTCCAACCCACTAACCCTCATAAAGTTATTTTACGGAGTTGAGCACAGCCACACATGCCTATGGAGGTAGAGACAGAAGGATCAAACACAAGTTTGAGGGAGCCTAGTCACCATATGAAGGTATAGACCAGTCAGGGCCACTCAGAGAGACCCTATCCCAAAACAAATAAAAGAAGCCCCATCTCCTAAATTATTTTATGTGAACTAATTCCAGAGTGTATGTTGAAAATGAAATCACATACAGACCTGTGCCTTGGTGAAGCATGTATGAAACATTTAGCACAGTCTTTTTTGGAGGGGTAGGGGTGGGGGTGGGGTTAAAGACAGGCTTTCTCTGTTGTAACTCTGACTGTCCTGGAACTCACTCTGTAGACCAGGCTGTCCTGGAACTCACAGAGATCCTCCTGCCTCTGCCTCCCAAGTGCTGAGATTAAAGCATGTGCCACCACCATCTGGCATAGCACACTCTTTAAAACAAGGTATGTGCTTCTATTATTAAAAGACCTGAAGAGAATGACTTAAGCTTAATAATGCAATTTTCAGTAAGAATCTTTCTTGGCAAAGAGAGAAGAAATTATTTTTCTAAAAGGACACCTTAAATTTCATGATTCTGATGGCTACAAAGAAATTTAAAAACTAAATAAATCTTAGGCCACAATGGATCTCACCTTTGAAGAGGAGCTTGCATCCTTTTTAAACTCTGGTGACTTTATGTTGTTACTACTATCTTCTTCTTTTGGTGATTTGAAAGTTTTTTCTGGGCTTTGAGTTGGCTAAATGTTTGGCATTTAAAAACAAACACAAACAAACAAACAAAAAACCAAGAGCCAGATTTTATAAAAAGGAAACTTTAGTAAGCATTGTGCAATACAGCTAACATTCCCACCACTTAGCTGCTGCTGTTACTGCTGCTCACTGCTGTGGACAGGATCTCACATACTTCAACTGAACAGTACTTTTGCATACATGAAGGGCAAAGCCAGCTTTCCTAACAGAAACACAAATTTTTTTCCACTAAGGTAATTTTAAAGCAACATAGTGCTGATGAACTAATATACTAACACTGAAATAGATTCGCTTCCCAAACAACAAATAGAAAGCATGAAAAAGTCACGTGGCTATGAGAACAAATACCACCTAAGAAGGAACAACCAGGAGGTGGGGAAAGCACCTCCTTTCCTGTGTCTACTGCTCGGTTCTCATCTCTGACCCTCTGTGCTGACTGAACAAAGTCCCTTTGGCCCTGTGCTCTCTGACTGTGGTCTCCAGATAACTCTATTTTCTGAATCTGGAAACTTAAGTGCAAGAACTGAACGTGCCTTTTCCTGAATTTTCCTTTAAAAAGAAGCACGAAGCTCTCTTCTGGATTTTTAAAACTAGGTGTGCCTATAAATCTGCTCAGAGTACTTAGCATTTTCTTCAAGTAAGAGAAACTCACAGAGTGTCCACCATTGAAGCGGCCAGGCAACCTTCTTCCAGGCATCTTGGGTCTATTTGCAGTGAGATGTAACAAGTTCTCTGAGGAAGCTATGTCATCAAAATTTACAGTATCTAGAGAATAAAAGTAAGTATAAACAACTAAGAGAGTTGTCTCTTCTAAAGGTTGTCTCTTCTATTTCCGGTTTCTTATACTATCAATTAAAAGGTACCACTAAATTGAAGAGCTCACAAATTGACCAGTGCCTTATATATGCATTTGGAAAACAACACCTGTGGTCTTTAAAAACAAAAAACAGAAAACAACAGATACAGTAAGACCTTTTTAAACATGTAAGACCCATTTCCAACAGAGTCAGGCTCAATAAAAAGTTATTATAGGAAGAATCCGTATCATGAACTACAGGAGACCAAAAAGCTGTCATTTGAGGTTCTCATATTTTTAAAACTCTATTTAAACTCTCAATTAATTACAACTTAGAGAAATTTTACATGTACAGCATTTTAAACTTCACACTGTGGACTAATATCAAATTTGAAGGACTGAACTGTATCTGATACCCTGTTGTTTTCTATGTATTCTCAATGTAAAATGATTTAATTACATGAACATATACAGGATGTTATAGTCAGGACTCAAACAAAACTTAGAGGTTATATAAAAATCATAAGCTAGTTGTAAATCTAAGACAAATCAGATATCAAGGGTAAATGCTATATAGATCAATAATCTATTGCTCTACCATCTATCAAAGGTTAGTTGACCCTTGACCAAATAATGGTATGTACTGCCTGGAGTTTTCTACAGGAGCCAGAAAACCTTAAATAAGTTTGTTATTATTCTGAAGCTCAGATGTCTACACATGGAACAAGAATCTTTTGTAAATTCCTGGTATTGTCATGATCAGTGTAACTTCCTGTAGCTCAGATACCAAACTAGGATTTTTAATCTTAAGAAAAATATCTCAATATTCCAGGAAACTTATCTTTCTGATTACCATTTGTCTGACAGTTTTAAGACTTATCAGACACTTCTATGTCCAAACTCAGTGGTCTACTGTTTCTTTATAAAGACCTAAACATAATCATCATTATCAACTTCAAGGTTTAATTCACCAATATTCATATTCCAAGTAATCTACCAGGGATGGAGAACATAAGGTAAAAAGATTCACAGCTTTGGAAATGTGCACTGTGTAACTGGAAGTACTGGCTGACCAGTAAAGTCTTTTGTAGATTACTTTGTACAGTCTGTCATACTTTGTATGCCAGACCACTTTGTATGGTCTGGAAAAATACATCAAAACAGATGCTTTAACAAAACCAGTTTAATTTTCTGGTGTTTTGATAGTTGCAATTATAAAATATAGCAAAAAAACAAAAACAAAGAAATAAGAACATTAATGGAAAATGAATTACATCATCTATAAGGGTTGGTTTAAATATAAGTATATGCCATTCTGTTTGTAAATATATTTTGAACTGGTATAAAAATATGTTAAGCTAATAAATGTGCACTAATGACCTATGGAATACTCTGAAAAGTAAAACCCTATCATTTTGACCTAAGAAATTATTTTCAAATGCATATTTAAGCAACTTGCAGAGAGAAGAAACAAAACAGAAAAATATGGAAGAAATTAAAGAAAAATGAAACAGAAAGGGTAAATTATTTTAAAATGTGATTTACAAAATACAGCATATTTATGTAAAATGTCTTCATACATCCAATTAGGGTTACAACACCAAGACAACTTTATCATTCTAAAACTCTCTCAGGTTCTCCATTTAAGACATGAGATAAAACAGAACAGTGCACATTCTGAATTTATGATACACCCAAGCCCTTTATAAGTGATCTAAGAGCAATGGATTTACACTATGAGAATGACATAAAAGGCACCAACTCTAACAGTCACTTTGTCACTCTAAGAGGCACTTACAATCTGTATGCTCTGAGGAAGACCTAGACAGCTTTTAAAAGCCAAGTGAAATAACCAATTGTGGGAGAAAATCTGATTTGAATGGTTGCCAATTTTTTGGAGATGTTTTAAAAGAGTATTTTAAATTAGAATCAAGAAAGGTTTTCAAAAATGGACTTGATTTTATTTTAAAATGGAAAACCAAAAGGGTTAGAATAGACAAACAAACACGAACACTTTCAGCAAAATTACAAAGAAAAAAAATCGATGTGTACCACCGACTTATATTGAATATACTACTTTGATTTCTTTTATAAATTGTTATCTTACCAAAATGGAGAAGGGTAGGATAATTTCCTGACACGTAAGAAGGGAGGAAACATGGCAAACAGGCTAGGAAACAAAATCTGGAAAGAAAAGTCAAGGATAGGAATGTCTAGAAAAAAGACTAAACCAAAAAAATTATTTTACAAAGCAGGAAAAAAAAGAACAGTTGTAGAATGAATAGAAGCATTTCAATGTCTAGCAACCACAGGTCATCTGAACTTACACAAAATGTGTACTAGATTTTACATTTATTCCTTTGTCTTTCAAAAGGAAAAATTTTAATTACTACCAATTTCAATATACATTAAGATTTTTAGCCACATTATATTACTCACTGAGCAATACCCAGACAGTTTCTAAAAGGACAGCTTATTACTTTAAAAGGTCAAGGGTACAAATCAATGATCTAACATCTCACAAGATACTGGCAACTAAATTACACAATCTTTTATTCAAGTTCCAGTGTTTGGTGCATTACAGTGATAAAGATGATTTTAATTTTATTACATTGTAAAATAAAAATATGCCAAATAGTATTTTCTAAAACTTCACTATAAATTTGATTCAATGCAATTTTGGACATCTCTCATTGTATATATACACATATATAATAACATATATGAGAGACAGCACCTAATGCCTTAGTGCCAATTCTCCATAATTTAAATGAAAAAATGATTGCTAGGAATGGGAACATCATTTCGCTCCTGGTGTGGATACAAATCTCATTGTATATGTTTACTACTTAATAGTAGCCTTATTTGAAAAGTTCCATCATAAATTCTTCCTGAAAGAAACACATGAGTAAATATTTAAAAAGCAATTCAAATAAAAGTGAATCAGCTATAAAGTTAGGAGAAAAATAATGTATTAAACAATATCATAAATGCTTTGGTAGCAAATATATTTTTAATAAAAATTTAATTTTAATCTTAAAAGAATTTATTAAGAGAGAAAAAACAATCAAAAGAGATAATATGCTTAGCTCAAGGGACACTTCATCTGAGCTTCTCAATGTAATTGCAATGCTACTAGTAAATTTTCTATCTACTGTTCTAAAACTAATTTGAAAAATACTTTATTATTTTAGGAATATTTGAATCATGTTAACTTAGAATTAATTGGTAATGGCAATGAGATTTTCCTTAAAACTAATTTTTGATGAAGCACTTGAAAAAGAAAGAAATTAAAGCATGGTTCTTAGTAGCTCTGCAATTTATAGTACTATTATATATGAAGACACCGGTGACGGAACTGAAATTACTTCATGCCATTAAAAGAAAAAAAGAAAACTCAAGAGAATATTCTTGGAATGACTTCTTGTATTTTTTAAAAAATCTCTATTTACATATATACACCAATTTTTATTTGTAGCACTATAAACAGGAAATTGTGGGTGAGAATGAGGTCAAGAAGTTATGTCCCTCATAGATCAAAGCAGAAACACAATGAGATGGATTAAAAACTGTCGAGGAGCTAAAGAAAAAAAGTTCACAGTAACCTCCACATCCGGTGTCCAGGAGGACACAGGATAAACAGGGTCATTCTGTCACAAATTAAACAAGAAAACTGATCTGGGGAATAAGCCTGCTCATAACCAGTCAGCAACTAACAAAACCCACATATTTACCAGCAAAGTTAATGTGGTTTCTACTATACCATTTCACATCAAATCATTTTAAAGGACAATGGAACTCTCAGTAAGAGATTATTTTCATGTATGTCTTAGATCATTTTTAGATATATTTTATTTTTAATTATATAAAAGTGTTATGTGTGGGTTATAGGCATATGCAGGCACTCAGGAAGGCCAAAAGAGGGTTTATCCCCCAGGATGAGTGCATGAAACTAATTTTGTTTGAAATGACATTTATAAGAGAAGCTGTTTGCTGCCATCAGTGACACCTTTTATCCTCGCAAAAACCCATGTCTAGCATATGTACTGCTAAGGATGTTACAACTACTCAATAAAGTATTTGTAGTACTTAAGTCCCAAAATTACTGGAGATAGAGCTTAAGTGTACATCAGTTAGCCAAATTAAGTGAAAAGAATCAAGGAAGTTCACTGCTAATATCCTACTAATATCCTGTTTCCATATCTCTTAACTATTCTTTACTAAGGAAAAAGCTTAAACCAAAACCTGGAACTTTTCAAACTCTGTTTCACGAGGCCTGTCTATTAAATGAAGGGTAAATAACCACCTTGGATATAGACAAACATGTAATTTTTACATTCCATCCAGGAGTTTAAATTATTAAATGAACTGTTTCTACTACAAACATAAAAAGAAAAAGACCACACTTGTGGATATACATATGGAGAAAACTTGAAAAAGTGAAAACTTGAGGGCTTGGAGAGATGCCTCGCCAGTTAAGAGCTTATACTGAGGCCAGGCATAGTGGCACATGCCATTAATCCCAGCATTCTGGAGTCAAAGACTGGTGGACCGCTGTGAAGTTGAGACCAGTATGTTAGGAAGTTCTAAGACAGCCAGAGCTACATAGAGAGACCTTGTCTCAATCAATAAATAAGAGCGCACACGGCTCTTGGAGAGGATCAAAGTTTAGTTTTCAGCAACCAAATGGGGTGGCTCATAAGCCACCTACAACTTCAACTCCGGGGGATCCCATGTCTCCGGCATCTATTGGAACCTGAACGCACATATGCATGTACACACCGATGCACATACACACATGTAATGAAAACAATAAAAATAAATCTTTTTTTAAAAGCAAAAGCTTATTTCATCTAAAGTGTTTTAAATTTCTACTACCTTAAAATCAAAAAGAACAGATATTCAAAAGAGATACAAAGTAGCATAAGAACAAATGTCAATTCCCAAAGGGATGCCAGCAAATTTAAGACTTTTGTGATAAAGATCACCAAAATTGGGGAAACTTGAAAGATAATACCAATAGATACTTTTATTTAAAGTATTTAATTTGTGTAAATACCAGGTTTTCTTCAACTACTGCTTCTGAAAACACATTTCTGGTTATATTTTGAGTAAACATAAAAGGACGAGCTATGACAATTCTATCATTTTACTACTGAAATTTATAAAAGTAATGGGCATTTTAAATTATTTTTCCATTTTTTACTTAATAGTTAAGTAAGGTCAAGTTTAACAAATAAGGCACAGAGTACACTTTAGTGAACTCTTCTAAAAGTATAATTAGCATCACAATTCCCAAATACTGGTAATGAATGTAGCATCATCCAGAAAAGGAAGGGTGCAAGTATGACAAAGAGGTTTACAAAATATTTCCATTAAACGTATAAAAGAAACGAAGATAAAGGCTTTGCATTGGTAAAGTGAAAAGATAAATGAAAAAAAGAATTACATGTGAAGTTTTTTTAATTTTATTATTACCATGGAAGTTTAAAAGTAAATATAAAATGTTGTGGTATGTTTAGTTGTGGATAATTCTTTAGTTAAGATTCGTCTCTTACTTGTTTACACCTCTGTGCCATCCCCAGCTTCCACCCCTACAGGAGGTTCCTGTTATTTGTTGATTGAGGGTCTGTGTGAAAACAGGAAGAAAACACCTGGGGATTGAGGGGTGGAGCGAGGAGGGAGGAGGAAGTAGGAGGTGAGGAGTAGCAGAATGATGGGGAGAAGAACCAAGAGGAGAGCATAGGGTGAAGAAGCCTTGGAGTGAGCTCTCGGCCTAGCTGCCCGGGTATAGAATTCCCTGAGATTTGACATGGTTTGTGATTAATAAAAAGCATTGGAAAATTCAACGCTGGACTCTCCGTTAAGTGTCATAACTTTATTTTAACAATAAAATGTTAGCACTAAAGCCAAAAGATCTATTATGGCATTAAGATCTCCTGAAGAACAAGAGAGTACTTATTTATATGGAAGGACTTTAGCGCACTCTCTTCACTCCTGATTGTGCACATTTATGTGTCTACACTGTGTTTAGATATAAAATCGGGGGAAAAACAGCATCTGTTTCCTAGGATTACAATAAAAATAAGAACACATGTGAAAAAGTCCTTTGAAAAATGTAAGAAACTAAAAAGAAATGCAAAATACTATACAAAATAATATCCATTAACATAAAGCAATGACTACAAGTGTTCCTAACAGGCAGAACTTTACCAAGATGTCTGTGCTTCCAGCTTTTCACTTTCTGACTACAAACAGAACCAGGAAGAACACAACACAAGATGACTTAAAAAAAAAAAAAAGAGTCCTAAATCTTAAACACTATTTAGCAAAAGTGAAGTATGTAGGTGATTAATAATAAATCAGTAACTAATAAAATTGGTTGGTAATAAAAATCTCTTGTAGAAAACAAAAGTTTCTCCAGATGAAGAGAAAACTTTTAAGTTTCATAAAATGCAAATTACTGCAAACACTGAAAGTCAGTGTTATCCTAGTATCAATTTAAAAAAAAAAAAAAAAAAAAAGCATGAATGCAGGTACAAATAGAGGCCAGAAGGGGGCATCGGATCTCCTGAACTGGAATTAACAGATAGTTGTGAGGGTTCTAAGAAAGGAACATAGGTTCTCTGGAGGAGCAGCCACTGAGCCACCACTCTGAACCCTTATTTTCAAATTTTTAAAGCCAAAATAAATGTACTTAACTATAACTGACTTAGGAGATATGGTCATTACCTTATAAAGGCATACTAAGTACTAAGCGTATCAGTCTTGTTCATTTTTTTCTTCTTATCAGTAAGAAATCCGTCCTGACAGGACTACATACAGTCTGCCCACCTAACATCCTTATTTTTGCACTCTGGCTACTACTACTCAACTAGTTGCCACTATTTACTTCTACAAGTTGCATACACAAATCTAATGTTTCTAAAATCCATTCTGATTCTTTTTTAAGGTATTATCTTATCCATTCGGGCTTACCTGTCTCTTTAGAGCTTCTGGATACAAAGGCATCAAGGTCTACTGATTTTGGCCTAACTGGTAATTGTTCAGGATCTAGCTTTGGTTTTGATACTGGCTCAGTTTCAATCTTTGAAGAAATTGTAGAAACTTCTCCGTTAATTCTAAAATGAGAAAAACAAACATGCAAAAAATCATTTGATGGTAAAATAGAACTTTCAAACAGTGATTTAACAGTATTAAAGATTTTGTGTAACATACACAATCTCCTGTTTGGAAAACAATGCATAAACACAAGCTTCTAATTCTAAAATTGATCACAAAAGAATAAGAAATATAAAAACAGTTTAAGTACATTCATTTATCTGAATATAAGACTAATATTTAACAGAATAGTCTACAAAGAAACAAACATATGGGAAACATATTCAAACTTAGAAAGGCAACAGAGCCCTTTAGGTCAAAGGTAGGTAATCAAGTCTAATTTTAAATTAATTTAAGGCTTACTTGGCTACTGGAGGTGGAGGAGGAACTGGTTTTTCTGGTCGCTTTGGGAACACTGTTCCAGAAGACCTCAATAAATTATTGGCTTTGGTCGGAGGAGTGGGCTTTTTGGGTGGGACTTGAGGAGCAGCTGGTTTAGAAGGTTTCTGTTCGAGCAGTGATTTTTCATCTGATGATTAAAAAATACTTAAGTTATTATCAATCAAACTATTTAGGTTTCTTTTTTTTTCTTATATGCTATTGTCAGGCTGGAAAACATGACGCAGAGACCAATAGTATGTGTATAAGCATGCATTGCTTGAAGGTTGTACTTTAATGTGTCTAAGAACCTTTAAAAAATTACCCAGTGGAGCCAGAACTCACTAAAAGTCTGATTACAAATAGCATATGCTTTTGTGTTGCTCCCAGTATTCTTTGCTTGCTATGAGGGGTGGTAACGCTAGCTATTTCATGTAATAATTAAATGGAATAAGTATTTCCAATTAGTACAAAAATACTAAAAAACAGTATTATGAGTAATTTTATGCCACATTAAAAACAACTTCATCAATGAAAAGGCACCAAACATTTATGGTCCTGCATAAAACATATTCACTTTCTTATTTTTCAGGTATTAAGCACAAACACTAACAGATCATCTGGGCACTCACAGTTCAGATCCATAATACAGCAGTGTGAAAGACACAATTAAAAATAATAAACTTAGATCCAACACTGAATGATTTTATTTGTCTTAAAAAATAATGTGCATAAAAGTCTACAAATAATTTTATTTGTATTTATTCACTAGTCAGAAACTAGTGAATATTAAACTAATATTGAACTTGTAAACCAATACCACAGATATGGCACAACTCCTTAAAAATTACAAATATCACTTTACAATAACAAAAAATGTAAAACATAGGGGCTGGAGAAGCTTCGTTCAGCACCTAAGAGCACTGACTGCTCTTGCAGAGGACCCAGGTTCAATTTCTAAGATCTTCATGATAACTCACAACTGTCTGTGACTCCAGTTCCAGGGGATCTAATGCCTTCTTCTGGCCTCTTTGGTATGCATACAGTGTACATACATACATGCATACTTATAAAATAAAAATGAGTAAATATTATTGTCTCTATTCTACTATGTATATAATTACTCACTTGGAGCTTCTGAAGAAAACAGCAATCTGTTAAAAGTACTGATCATCCTTCAAGACAAAAGTCTGTTTGTTGTTTTAAAAGACAAGGCCTCTCAATGTAGTCCTGGCTGTCCTGGAACTCACTATATAGACTAGTCTAGACTTAAGCTCATAGAGATACTTCTACCTCTGCCTCCTGAGTGCTGGGATTGTAGGTGTGTCCCACCACAACTAGCTAAAAGTCTATTTTTACATGGCCTCAAAATATAGCGATACATCACATACCTATACCACCAGAGGAAAAATACAAAACTTCCTATTTCTGGCCATAATCATGTTGTAACAGTCAGCTAAGTTTGAATTTCTAGAGAATACTGAAAAATTTGTTCTATAGAAAAACAGCAGAAAGGGCTCTTTGCTTAGCCTAGCCTTCCCTCAGGAGCCTAGAAGCAAGGAAGGAAAAAAGGAAGGAAGGGAGGGAGGGAGGGAAGTCAGTCAGTCAGTTAGACAGATGACCCAAAAATGCTCTGAAGTACAAGCCACGTAAGGAACTAAAATGGGAGGTATCAGTTAAGAAGACATAATAATTTAGGCAAGAGACAATGATAAGCTAAACTCTAACATTGGTCACAGAAATAAATACATCCTGAAGCAAAATTCAAGTTTGTGCCCAATCTATAAGAAACAGGCATCACAGATCTTTTTGTACAGAAAATGTCTTACTTTCCTAAATTTAACAACGTGTGTGTATGTGTGTATAATGAAATAATACGACATCTTACTGAAGGACTCATTTACTTTTTAATGAATATAAATGACCAATATGATGAAACGTTTAATTTTATTAACAGTTTGACACAATACTCATTCCTAGAAAACTCTTAAACACTTCAAAATAAGTATCAAGAAGTACACAAAGGAAATGTAAATGATCTACTGTGGTGGGCGTGTTCCTGTTAGAGACAATCGAAGAAAAGAATTGTCAGATATGGGAGGACTCAGCCTTACCTTTTTCTTCAGACTTTAGAGGAAAAACTTTCTTCTCTGCAGCTAACAGGTCAGGCTTTGGAGCTGGGAGGGGGTGGGGAAGAAAACAAAAACCAACTTTCACAAATATGAAGAAAAAGAACAAAAAGATGGTAATTTCTGGGACTCAATAATAAAACACTAGAATTCAAATTAATTTTTTCATCTGTACCTGGATGAATACCATTAATGTTCCTTGATTTGGCACATGTGTCTTATGATTGCACCTATACACATAAGATTACATTTTATTTCCATTGCAAAGTCATATAGTAGGGATGGCATGACTGTAATACCCTGAAATTCCAGCACTTGGGATGCAGAGGCAGGAGATCACAAGTCTGAGAGGCTTATGTGAGCTACCTAGTTAGCTCCAGGTTCACCTTCAGCTACGTAGTGAGATCCTGTCTCAAAAATGCAAAAGCAAACAAAAACCCAAAACAAAAAGAAATACACAAAACCTCCAAACTATATTTAGTTATCTAGAAATACTTTGGGAAAAGAAGCACTTGTTCAAAATAAATACACAAATAAAACAGTAGCGTATGGAGCTAGGTGTTATGGCACACACCTCTAATCCCATCGCTTGGAAGGCAGAGGCCAGCAGATCTGAGTTAGGCCAGCCTGGTCTACACAATGGGTTCCAGATCTACATAGTGAGACCCTGTCTCAATCACTCAATCAACCAATCAACCAATCAATCAAACAAAGTAGAATAGAGGAGATACTGATAACTCAGCAGTTGAAAGCACTGGCTATTCCTCCAAAAGAACCAGAATTCAATTCTCACACCAATGTGGCAGATCTTACAACCATCTGTAACTCTAGTCCCAGGGAGGATCTAGTGCCCTTTTCTGGCCTCCATGGGCACTGCATGCACATGGTGCACAGACATTCATGCAAGCAAAACAACCATACACATAAAATATTTTTTTAATTAAGTAGAGTAAATATTTCATCCAACTCATTCTAAAACAAGTTTAAACTTGATTGTATTAATTCAATATTCCTATTTTACTGAAGTATCGAAATTATATCTAAGAACCTTATTTTATTTTATTTTTGGAGACAGGGTCTAATTATAACAGCCCAAGCTGGCCTAAAAGTGCTGGGATTACAGATATCCACCACCATGCCTCACTAGGATCCTTATTTTATATCATTTGTGCTTTTAAAAATAATGATGAATAATGCATGTGAATATGCATTTAATTTTGCATAGATCTAAAATACCTTTATATGTATTTTTAATTGGTTTTGCTAATAAAAAATTCAACGATTTACATTAAACTAAGCTTTATTATTTTGTAACTTAAAAACATGAAAAGTAACAAACAAAACAATGATTTTTTTTTTTTTTTTTTTTTACAAACCTGGACCCTTTGCAGGAGGAGGTGGTTTCTTTGGCTTCTGGGAGGGAAAATTAAAATTTAAAGTTAAAATAAATTAATCTTAATCATATTATTTAACTCTTGCCAAAAATAATAAAAAGTACTAAGATGCTAACAACTAAAGAAAAAAGTCACTGAAAAAAAAAATATCATTACATCCAAACAGATTCTTGATCAACAGCTAATTTTTTTAAATCAATTAATTGGGTAAAGCCAAAAAAGTCTTGGTGAGCAAAACTGTTTCATCCTCTTCTAATTAGTTTTAGATTTGTAAATATCAATGTGCTCCTTCTTCACAGCTCAGGGATAGAGGAATAGAGTGGGTGGCGAGGTGAGGGAGATAAGGCCTTGTGCTCACTGGTGAACTAGTGGCGTAACTGTGATGGGTGTAACCAAGAACCTTCTGCTTGGATTTATGTCTGTTCTGCCTGAGGGACTTATGCCTGGTACTACAGACCCAGTCAAAAGCACACGGGGGGGGGGGGGGGGGTGTTTTGTCATAGGCCCCAGGGGGGAAACTACTACTGATGTTTTCTATATAGACATGATATAAAGCTGCCTTGTAAATATTTATACTTATAAATTAGTGTTGATCTCTGCCTTAATCACAGCAGCTTCTGCTCTCAGCAAGCTACGGATAATGCAGAGACTCCAAATTGGATAAAGTACTGAGAATAAATGACTTTTCAGCACTAAGTTGTCCACCCCTAAGCTTAGGAACATCATAAATGAGGGCATAGAAAGAAGGAATGAAAGAGACAAGAGATGGAAGGAATGCTGTGAAGAGCTGTTTGGGTGTGATATAGGTGTTGCAGCCATGAAGTCACAGAAGCAGTGGCTATTTGTATAAGACTCAGCCCATCAGCCTTGTATCATGCATTGAGGGGGCTCACAAGGTCCCACTCTTCCTAAGGAGCTAGAGGCAGTTAATGTTTTCTGGGGATGAGGTGTCATTCCTCTCTGGTGGAACTACTGTTGATTTGCTCTTGATCAAGGCTCAAATAAATAAATCCCCATCCATGGTCAATTTTAATTAAATAGATGTTTAGAACAACAACAAAAAAAATGGACAGCCAGGGCTAAACAGAGAAACTGTCTCAAAAAAACAAGGAAGGGAGGGAGGGAAAGGAAAGGAAGAAAGGGTAGAGAGAGGGAGAGAGGGAGGGAGGGAGGGAGGGAAGGAAGTAGAGGAAGGAAGATGAAAATAAAAGGGCTTGTGGGAAGGAAAAGGGTTTAATGAGAAGGTGGTTTGGATAAAAGAGGATAATGGGGGGATATGACCCATATATACTGTATGTACAAAACTGTGAAAGAATAAATTGAAAAACTTCAAAATGCATATGAGAAATTAAAAACAAACAAAAAATAGTAACAATAAAAAGACCTAGCTTTCGTTAAGTCTGAAGAAGGCTCATAGATATGGTTAAAGGAAAAGGCCTCCTCAATTTCTAAGCATTCACTCGCTTTTTAGACTTAATACAATTATCTTAAAAAGCTTTTAACATTTTAATTGTGTTGCTCCAAAATAAGAATAAATAATAAGCAGCATAGTAAAAGCAGAAAAAAGCAATGCTCATTAAGGAAAGAATAAAAGACTGCTCTGAATCAAAACTGAAAGGGGAACTCAGACAGCCCAGCTTCTGTAAAGTAACTGCCAATGATTTACTTGATTAAAGACTACAAAGATTAGCGTGCTCTGCATGGGCTTGCACTGTATTTTGATGTGTACATTTAACTGCTTTACCTTCTAATTTGTAAGTTCAATAACCTTGCACGTGGAGAAAGTGTCAAGGCACCAAAAAAGCAAAAAACCTAGTACTAATGAATGACTCAGCCTCATTCTTTCCTGCCTGGGTGTTAATACAGAAATATTACATGTAGAAGTGATCAGCTTCACAGTACCTTAAAGTAAACTGACATTTTCATTAACATTAAATATGAGTAATTTCATTCAGAAAATTAAGAATTTATTCAACTTATATAAAGCCAGCTCTATTTTGTAGATCAGAAAAGTTATCAAAAAGGTAAAGAAGTCATAACTGGCTTTCAGTACATACAGTTAATACCAAGAAAAGACAAATAAAATACAGAAATGAAATATAATACTGCTTCATGGTAAATCAAATTTTACTTAAATGTACAATTTTCTAAAACTGAAATTTATGCAGTAGCAACATAGAAACTCCTTTTTAAAAGATATTGGCAAACATTAAATTATTATCATTAAAAAGCAAACAAAATCTTACTGGAAAGTCTTTATCTAGTTCACTTATCTGAACAGCAAAGTTATCTGGAAATACTCCTTCTTTACCATTAAGTTCACCCTTCCACCAGCCTTTTTCTCCAGTCTCCTAAAATGCAAATCAAATAGTTATACTATTTGATGGAAGCTACACATTTTATTTTTCTTTTTTGGGGGGTGGGGGTAGGATCTTACCAGGTTGCCCAGGCTGCCTCACACTATCCTCCTGCTTCTACCTATGCAGGCACAAGCTAGTAGTTATCATTAAATGAAGGCCAAGTTCAAAATGAGCTAGGAAAGTGATGAATTCCATTATCTTTAAAGGGCATGGTGGGCAACCAAAGCAAATAGTAAAGTTTTCCTAGAAAAACTTATTTCCTACATACTACTTTTAGCAGTAGTTACAAAACTGGGTTTAATTCCTAGGTGTGGTGGTTGATGGGGCACACCCTTAAATTCCAGAACTCAGGAGGCTGAGACTGCAGATCTCTGAGAGTCTGAGGCCAGCCTGGTCTACATGGCCAGTTCCATGATAGTCCGAGTGAGACACCGTTAAAAACAAAACAAACAAAAAAACCTGGGTTTAATGTTTTAAAATAAAACAATTTTAATATGTAATAACTTATTATTACATTGTATATAAAATGACATATATATTAACATAAATTAAAATATTCTCATGCAGATAAGGGAGGTAGAGAAGAAAAAAGTCTAATAGGAAGGAGAAACAAAAAAAAGTAAGAATTCCCAAATTGAATACTTTTATAGTATCTTAACATTTTATATGTAGATACTAAAAATCACTTTCTAGCTGCTTCAGAAATTAGTACTGTTAATTACCACCTGCATAAAATACTGTTTTATCAGTCTAAACTCTATGGATATTAAAAAATTACATACAAGGACCACATCAAATGAGTGGACTGCTCTTTCTATCTTGTGAGTAGCTATATGAGATCCTGGTTATATTCATTTGTTTCATTAAAGTAACCTATCTTTTTGGTATTCATAATACATATATATTAAATGTACATATTAAAATATATTTTAAAAAAACACACTGAGCCAATTGTTAACAGTTAACTTAAAACAGATGAACTTCAGAACAAAATGCTATAATGAAGTAACTACAAAGTTAGAACAAAAGTAAATATGTATTATTCTCTCATAAGAAATTATTAATACAACATTAATATAATGTTAATATAATAATGTTAAATTCTGCCCAGACCTAAATACCAGAAGGGTCCTCTTTTTTTTAATTTGGCCTTATAATTCATTCTAATTTATACGATCATCTCTTTAAGTAGGTGCACCAAGGATGGTGAGATGGCTCAGAAGGTAGAGGTGCCATCAAGCCTGATAACCTGAGTTCAAACTGGCAGGCTCACAGGGTAGAAGGAGAAAACCAACTCCTACAAGTTGTCCTCAAACCTCCACAAACATGGCTCATGCACCTCTCACACACAGCTTCACCACTTCCCACAGGAAGACGAGTCTCACAAACTTTTACTTAATCGGGTTGTCAATTCTTGGAGTTAATCAAGTAATAAAAATAAGCATGCGATCATTGGTCTTTTTTTAAAGATTTATTTAAGAGTTTGAGCATTTTGCCCACATGTATGAACGTGCACTACATGCATGCTTAACGCCTGCAGTAGTCCAAAGAGTGTCTGATCCCCTGTAACTAGCGTTACAATGGCTCTAAGCTACCATGCGGGTACTGAGAACTGAACTCTGGTCCTCTGCAAGAGCAACAAGTGCTCTTAACTGCTAAGCCAATCTCTCCGGCCCCCTTGATCACTGGTTTTTAATATATCAATTATAAGTAACAGACAGTAAGTTTTTTTAAATCACTTTATGAGTTTAATTTATGTTCCAAATTCCCAAACCAAGATAAAATCCAGTCCATCTGAAGCTAATATTCTACAGAATATATATCCAAGAATTTTGAGACATCTCTATGAATGATGATTCACTAAAAAAAATTCCTTACCTTACTTATCAAATGGATTACCTCCCCTTCTTTAAAAGTAAGTTCATCTTCATTAGTGCCTTCATAAGCAAATAATGTTCTACAGTATTCCTTAGCTGAAATAAAGAATGCAAATAACATGACATACAAATCGAGTAAGGCAACAGATAGTTATTAAGCCTCTATGTAAAGTAATATATAAAGTCACTAAGCTATTAAAGGTTATACTAATACTTTTAAAACTATACTCATTGTTAAGAAAAAATTTCATTACCACTCAAATATTACTCAATGTCTGATATGGGCGAGGCATAGTTTTAAATTCAGAGAAATACTTAAATGAACACAGCACGCCACAATTCTCAACCTTGTGAGCATCTCTCCAGTAGGATGTAATATCCTGGTCACTAGTACAGTGTAACAAGGCCCTCTAATGAGTTACTAATATAAAAGCATATGTGACTGCACTGATAACTAACCGACTATAGTGGTTTATTTTAGATCTTACCTTTAATTTTTCCATCAATGTCTGTTTTTGTTACCTCCATATTCTGGGTTTTAGATCCCAGTGACTGCAGGATTAAGGGATAGAAAAGAACAGTTATCAACTAACTTAAGTTAAAATAGAAATAATATGTTTTTTAAAGATTTTACTTTTTAGGCTGGGGAGATAGCTCAGTGGGAGTATTTGTTACTCTTCCAGAGGACCCTGGTTCAATTTGCCGTACCCATACAGTGGCTCACAACCATCTGTAACTCCAGTTCCAGAGGATCAAACCCACTTTCTGGCCCCCAGAGGTATTAGACACACATGTGGTACACAGATATACATACAGGCAAAACACTCACACACATAAAACAAAAACTAAAAGGTCTAAAAGCAATTTTTTAAGATTTTTATTTTCATTTTAAATATATGTATATGCATCTGTGCATGAGAATGTGCATGTGAATACAGTTGCCCATAGAGACAAAAAGGTGAAGTAACTCCCTCAAACAGGTTACAAGTGGTTATGAGTCACCTGACATGGATACTGGGAACTGAACTCTTGTCTGCTACAAGAGCAATATGCATTCTTAACTGCTGACCTATGGTTCCCACCCAAGAGTAATACTGGTAAACCAAGTTTTCTTTTATACTTGTCCAGCTCTCCCTAATGGTCTTTATAGTCAGGTTAGTAAACCAACTAAAAACTCAGCAATTAAAAAATAAATACTTTCAAAAGCTCCTCAAGTAATAGCTACTAAAAAAAATTTTTACATGTATGGATGTTTTGCCTACATGTGTATCTAAGCACCAATTGTATGCAGTGCCCATGGAGAGGGCAGAGGAGGGCAGTGGATGCCCTGGGTCTAGAGGTATAGAAGATTGTGAGTCACCATGTGGGTGCTAGGAATCAAACCCAGATCCTCTGGAAGAGCAGCCACTGCTCTTAACCACTAAGCCATGTCTCCAGTCCCAATAGTTACTAACTTTTTAAACTACCTAAAAATGATAAATATACCCCTATACTCACATTATGGTTTAATAACAGAATTTCCTAAATAAATAAAATATCCACTTTATATACGTTGAAACGTAATCCTTATGTTTCTTCTGCATCAATTTTCTGCATCAAGTAGGGATTAATTGTTCTTCCTTTTTTACACTGGGAAACAGTTAACCCCTGAAAGCAGTAGTTTTAGACCTGGACCCTGGACTCCTGACAACATTAAACCTTAAAATTAGAGGAATTTTTTGTTTGGTTGGTTTTTGGTTTTTCAAGACAGGGTTTCTCTGTTGTAACTTTGACTGGCCTGGAACTCACAGAGATCCACCTGCCTCTGCCTCCTGAGTGCTGGGACTAAAGGTGTGCGCCACCACCATCCAGCTTAGAGGGAAATCTTAAATTCATTTTATTTATCTATTCATTGAGAATTTCTTACATATAAACATGTATTTTTGGAGCTTCATATATGAGCACTGCGTCTACATCACTCCTGCCCCACCCCTGAAATAGAGGGAATGGGGAAAACTTTACACTTCATTACTATCTGAGTGGAAATATTTAGGTACTGCTACAACTCTTCCATAGTCCACTTAGACAGTTTTCCATGGTCCTGCACAACCTTCCATAAGCATTTACTTGAGTTCTCTACCCCAAAGAACAGTACGTATGACATTAAGCTTCAATGGTTAAAAATGCGAATACACTGATGACTAACCTACCATTGTGTTTTTTGTATCTTCCAAATACTTTAATTTCTCCCAGTTCTAACCGTAGTTTCCAGTGTTCGCTACTTTATTAATAAAGTAACTCTAAGACTACTCTCACTAATAACTGACTAGTGGACATCATTGACTTGACTGGCAGGATACTAATGTAATGTCATTCATCAAATGAAATTATTCAGTACAATCATGCACTTTTAGAACTAGAAGGTTCCCATGATCACTTAAGAATCCATTCCACTACACCCTATAAACTCCTTTTTTTTGGACATTTCACTATGCAGCCCTGACTAGCCTGTAAATTGCAATGTAGATCAGATAGGCCTCAAACTCACAGACATTCACCTGCCTCAGCCTCAGCCTCTGCCCTGAGTGCTAGGATTTAATGGTGTGGATTTAATAGGATTTAATCACACTGGACTAGACCCGAAAGCAGAGGTAGGAAAAGGCAGGGCAGGAAGCAGAGGTGCTCTTTCCAGAATCCAATTCACAATGAAATAGGAAAATATGTAGCAAGCTGGCAGAGGGGAGAACTATCGAAATCCACCATTTTAGAAGAAATAACAATTTATTTCACCAACCAAATGAGATGTAGCTGAATTGAGTAAATAATGAAAAGTTTTAAACATTAAACATAATGAAATGGGGAGACAGGAATGAGGATTACAGGCTGGAGAGATGGCAAAGTGTAAGAGCACTTACTGCTCTTAAAGAAGATCCAGGTTTGGTTACAACCCACACAACAGCTCAAGTGAATGTACCTCCAGTTTCAGAGGACCCAGCTCCCTCTTCTGATATTCTTGGGCTCATGCACACATATATTACACACATACATGCACAGGCATGCACACATACACATAAAACTGTTTTTTAAATGAGAATAATAGGGACAAAATTCATTTCTTCTGAAGTAATTGCTCAGTCAGTATCTCCAAAATATAGACACTGGGAACAGAAACTTCCAAAAAAATGGCCTTTTCTGCAATTATTTCCCTACAAAACAAAAACTTAAAGATTTACTTTCCTTTTATTAGACTTCACAAATTATAAATTCTTCACTTGACTGGATTTGAAAATGCTAGTAAAATCTTACTATAACTATCCAAACACTCAGGAGTAAGGCTAGTAAATTTAGCCACTGTTGAGAATCCAGAGAAAAGTTAGTTAACACTTAGGTAATTTAGTATTTCATTTCAATTCACTTTAAAATAGCTCATTTTTCACTATCTATTAAAAGAAAAATAACAATTTAGCTTTAAAAGACAAAAAGGAAATCTTCCCCTCTTATATTTACACTGTTATAACAGTTTTTTAACTAAAAGACCCTAAGGGTGTCAGTAAGAAAAGTCTATTTTGAATTCACCAATTAATAAGCACCCTATTTTTATAACACTGAAACATAACTAGTAACCATTACAAATTTCAAAAGACACTTCCCATAAGCTTCTCATTCATAAGTCCCTATGATCACCAAAAAGGAAATAAATGGACTTTCAAACTTCTCCACCTTAAAAAATGCTTAGTGGTGAAGGAAGAGATGCTAGGAAAATCTTGAGGTCCAGGCCAGCCTGTGCTCCATAGGTAATCTTTTTCTCAATAAAGCATGCCAACAAAAAAAGCCAATACCTTCACCCCAAAGATGCTAAATGAGACAATGAATGAAATTGATCTAAGTAAAATTCACTATTCCTACCTGTGATGGTTAGCTACTACCGGGGATGGTTAGTTTTTGTCAACTTAACACATACTAGTCACCGAAGAGGGAAGCTCAACTGAGGAACTGCCTCCATCAGACTGGTCTCTGGGTCATGTTTGTGAGCATTTTCTTGATCGCTGATTGATGTGAAAGGGACCAGCCCAGCTGAGAAAGCCAGTCTACTGCTTGAGTCCTACTCTGACTTCCCTTGATGATGAACTGATTGGAACATTTGAGCCAAACTCTTTCCTCCCTCCAAATTAGTTTTGGTCAGTGTATATAATAGTAACAGAGAACAAAACTAGTACACTACCTTTTCTGGTTTTTTCTCTTCTGTTTCACTACTGGATGCTCTTGTCCTAAGTTTTACAGAGCCTTCTTTAAAAATATCTCCGAATCCAATTCCTCGAATTTTCTTTGGCTGTGTAATTGATCCAGGAGTAGGTTCACTCCCATTCCCCGGAGATGGTAATGGCGAGGTAGGGCCAGTCAAAGCTATTTCTAAAAGAAAAATTTGTTTTTTCAAGAATGACAACCAGAATTACAAAAATCTTTACATCACTTTCTACAATATCTATACCTTAAGCCTTCTAATAAGAAAAGAATAAAGACAGTAAGATAACATGGCGCTCAAACATCCTAGAGCAGGATGTACTTTCCATTGGTTTTTGTTGCTGTACTGAATAAAATAGCAACTATTCTAAGTATATTTAATCTGTATGACTAAGAAACTCAGGAAACTAACACAAAAGATTCTTAGCAAGATGCTACAGCTTAAATATGGCCTGTCTTCTAAAGGTTCATGTGCTTCAAGTTTTATCCCTAATACAAACGGTATAGAAAGTTGATGGAACATGAATGAGACGGCACCCACTAGAAAATGACTAATTCATACTAACCTGAGGAAGGCTTACAGCTGGTGTTAGGGTTTGCAGGAGCGGATTAGTTCGTTAAAGAGCATTTTACTATAAAGAAGCTTCACAGTAGTGTTTGTTTTTTCCTAAAGAACGACCCTTTGATATTAACGTAAGTATCCTAGATTTAGTATGTTTTACACAGAGTAACAGGTTCTATCTTCTTGTAACCTGTTTTGAGGCTCTGACCGTAAACTTACCAGTTTGGCAATCTCAGCCTTTCAATTTTCAGACCATTTATATTTCATATAATTAGTGGTTTAAATCTATTAACTTGCTACTTGGCTTTATTTACTCATTTATTTTTATTGCTTTTCTCTCTTTTTCTCATCTTGGTTTTACCATTTATTAGCATCCAGCTTTAATAGCTTATTAAACACACATCTGCTCTAGCTTGAATGTATAATGACAGTCACTGAAATAAATATATCTAAGTATTGATGTATCCTAAAATGTATCCCTTTTTTTAAAATAAAATTTGTATAGCAAAAACTACTCCATGTTTTGTACCTACACATACTGAAATGAAGCAATTTTTAAAATCCCAAATGTGACCCTTTATTGAAAAATTAACAAAGAAACCATGAGTTATACTGGCTGTTAAAGAAAAGTAATACAACAACAGAGACATCTGATGAAAATGCAACATTCAATAGAAGCAATCCAGTTTACCATTAATCTTATAATAGCAGCCTAGAAGTTTTTAAAGATGGCTCCACATTTTCTTATGTTTGTATATATGCATGTGAAGGAAGGAACAACGGAAAAAAGGGAAGGAGGAAGGGAGATTATCATGATTAGCTTTGCTCAGATATTTCCATATTCCCTAACACAGCTCCAAAGTAAATTCATGATCTCTTCTAGCTTAAACCTACTTTCACAAACAGTATCTGCACCTACACAAGGACTACCTGGTCATGTCTGACCCCTTTGTTTCATGCCCTATCATCACTAGGTCCTATTAGATATAGCATCTATGTAGCTCCCATTCTACCCATCTCTCCATCACCACAGCACTCTTCTAGTTAGGCAAATACTATTTCTACCTAAATCACCAATACAGTCTCAACTGACCCTGCCACCCCACTGTTCTTCAATGTGCTCTCCACATTGCAATCAAAGCAATCTAGCTTTAAAAGAACAACTTGATCATTTCACTCCTCTCCAAGCCGTCTCTGTGATTTAGTGTTTTTAATGCCTTAAGACTGGCAATTTCTCCGTCCCTAACACTACTTAACACCTTCAACTATATAACCCAAAACCACTCTCAATTGAATGTCGGAAAACCTTTTTTTCTTCACTCTACTTGAAGCTTGCTGAGGGCACTAACTATGTGAGATATCAATATGACTTTTGAAAAGGTTTTCACTTTTCTTACATGTATCTACAGTAGTTTAAAATGCCTTGTCACAAGTAGTTTTCACATTAAATTACATTAACTTTGACTTATTTAATAAATAAACTTTTATTCTGAATGGAACAAAAGCTTCAAAGTTGGAGGGGGTGCTTTGTTAATCACTGAATCCCCAGAATCTGGCATAGTATATTGGACAACAAGTGCTAAATGTATTAAAAGTAAACAGACTGTGGATGTTAAATTAAGTGAAAAGCAGTACTTATATATAGGATTTCCTATCAGGCTTTGCTATTAAATTTCAAATTAAATGCCTCCCTCCACTGAAATGTAAATGGACTCTCATATCACTCCTCAGAAATCTCAGGCATGACTAAGGCAAATCAGAATCCAACAGGCAAACCATACGGATGCAATACAAAGAAATAACTAGTACCTAATTTCCTGTCCGTGTTCTCCACACATAAATAGTATAAAAGAAAAAAAATGGAAGCCCAACTATTTTTCTATTCAGTGAATAAATAATCAGGGGTTCCAATTTCATCACTCTTAAACAATATCAGTACCCTTAAAAGTAATGGTTTCACTTCTAAACTTCTTGAAAAGTTCTTAAAAAAAAAAAAACTACCAAAAATTCTACTAAAAAATACCATTCTTTCATTCATTGCACACAACAACATGTCATACTATTCCACAAAATAAGTAACAGGCAGTGCACAAAAATTTACATATTCTAATAAGTAGTTTGCCAAAAAATACAAGTATAAATAAGGAAGAGTAAATCCTGCTGCTTTACGTGAAATCAAAGAGAAAGTGACTAAAGAAAAGGGATTGGGGGCTTTTGTTTTTTTATACAGAGCTGTCAGGAAAGGCATCAATAATGAAGTGATTAATAAGAGAATCCTAAAACAGAAGACATCAAAGAAGAGCCTTGAAAGCAAAGAAGTCACAATATCCATGGAGGTTCCAAACACAAGTGCTCTGCATACAGATTCATCCCAATGGAAACGTGGTTAGGTACATGATGGCTGCATCTTCACTCAGACTTATTCTTCTATTTAAATGCAGTGTAACAACTAATTATATTGTTCTAGGCATTATAAGTAATCTGGAAACTACTTAAAGCACACAATCGGATTGCCTAAATTATCTGCAAATTATGCCACTTTAGAAAGAAACTGTAGAGTCTCTGATTTTCTTATCTGTAGGGAACCCTAAAAGCTAAATCCCCCAGATACTAAAGGAACAAACAATGCACTGAATCCACTCAAGAAAAATCAAAACAACTGGTCTACACTCTCCTAAAGTCTCAAAGCCTGGAAAGGCAGAGAAGATAAGGGAACCGGTCTAAAGAGATAAACCCCATGAATGGTCCTAAGACCAGAAGAAAAATCATCACAAAAGCATAATAGAACAATTAAAAAGGTCTGTAGATAAACAATGTGTGAAACAATATTATCGATATAAAGCATTCTGATTTGATGATGACAATAATGTAACTATGAGATTACTTACCCTTGTTCTCAAATATTAACAAGATTTTATAAACAAAGATGAGAACATGAATAATAATTAGCATATGTTAAATTGTTAACAGTGGATAAATCTGGGTAAAGGGTACGTGAGAACTCATTTTAGTTTTCCCAGGTTAAAAAGAAATGTTTCTAACACATGCCTGTAATCTCAGCACCTGGGACACTGAGGCAGAAGGATCACCATGAATTTGGGGCCAACCTGGCTTATAGTGAGACCCTGTTTCAGAAACAAACAAACAAAATGCTTCAAAAGATTGTCCTGAAAGCAACACTTTGTATATATGACAATGGAAATCAAATGCCAAAACTCTTAGAAATTGATTCATCAATAAAAATAAAAGCATATAAATCATAAAGGAGTCAGGTTGCTCTGCTATAAAATGAGGGGACTACGGCTGGAGAGATGGCTAGGTAGTTAAGGGCACTTGTTGCTCTTCCAAATGACCTGAGTTCACCTCCCTGCACTCACATCAGTCAGCTCACAACTGCTTCTAACTCCAGCTCCAGGAGATCTAACACCCTAAACATCCTCTTCTGGCCTCCTTGGGCACCCACATACTCACATGAAGATACACACGCACACACAGAGAAATAAAAATTTTAATAAGTAAAAATGAAAGTCAACCAAATCAAATGAGAGGGTTATAAGGACTTTCTAATTATTGAGGTGTTTCTGAACTTACTCTATCACCTCACGCAATTTTCTGCCATTAAAAGCCTAGCTTTTCTTCAAAATCAGATTTCTTCATGCCATCTATCATTTCATTAAGACTACCTTCCTGGACTGGGGAGAAGGCTCAGCAGTTAAGAGCACTGGCTGCTCTTCCAGACGAACAGCATACACATGGCAGCTCACAACTAACTGTCTGTAACTCCAGTCCAAGGGATCTGACATTCTCTTCTGGCCTCTGTGGGAACCAGGCACCTCTCCAATGCATACACAAAACATACAGGCAAAATACTCATATGTTTAAATTAGTTTTTAAAAATTAAAAAAGAAAGACTGCCTTCTCTCAAGGCTCCATCTAAAGTTGTAGTATGAGGAAAAATACAACTTCGTTTATATGCAAAAAGTTACATAATTATGAATGATTACAAAAGTTTCTGAGAATTTTCTTTAAAAAGTTTGAAATAGTAAAAATTAAAAGCACAACACTTAAGAATAATTTCAAAACTGAACACTGTAATTCTTTTATCAATTACATTTAATGCTACTGTAGATAAATTTTATTTTTATTTTGTAAGGATTTATTTTAATTATGCGTATGTGTGGGTATGTGCACATGAGTGCAAGTAACCAAGGAACTAGATCCTCCTGGAGCTGGATGCTACAGGCTGTTGTGAGCTGCCCAACATGCATGGGATTTATTTTCTCTAAAATTCTCAGCTCAGAAATACATTATCTACACATTAACAGCTTTTTGTTTCACTTCAAATCATTTGATCATCCACATATAAACTACTAAAACTACTGACAACAGTCAAGGGAAATAACAGTTCAAAACAATATACTTCTCTGCCACTGCATGTATCTTCTTGATAAAATCATTACCCCTGTCTGCAAAGAAAGTAATTACAGTAAGGCAAAGATAACAAATACTTGCTGCTGCAACTACACGTGAGCACACACACATGCACCCCTTGGCATGACACTGACCCTAAAAAGAAAAGAATTAGTAACTGGCACCCTACAGGCTATAGACTACCCCTTAAAATCTATGAATAAATGTACGCAACCAGAAAATAGCTATGTACTGTTAGGTAACAGAAGCATGACTTTTTAAAATCCATGTACAGTTCCACCTGCACTTGAAAATTTATGTCATCTTTAAAAGCAAAAAATTCCTAAATACCACAGCAATTTTTAAATAATAGTAGTAATTTATAACTAGCTTGGTTAAAATTTCCTGAATTAAATCCTTGAACGATGAGCACATTAAGGTGAAGTTATGTCTCTAACTGACAAGAAATCAGAAGTTATTTACTAAGGTACACATACATAGTAGGACACACACTTAGAATCCTAGCAGTTGGGAGGTTGAGATAGGAGGATTGCTACAAGTTCAAAGCCAGTCTGGTCTACACTGTGAGTTCCATGTCAGACAAAGCTACACATAAAGAGCTTGTCTCAAAAGACCAAATAACAGTAACGGTAACAACAATTAAGTGATATTTGGCTGCACAGAAAACAGAATCCAGTGTAAGAATACAAAAAAAGCAAAAGATTACAATTTCAAATCCCTTCAATTATTAAAGTAGGCATTTGCAAACTCTGCAGTCAAAACGTATAGATAAACAATAGGGCGAAACAGAGCATGGGGAAATAAAAAGAATAAACTATTTGACCAGGCTTGGTTTTGTTGTTTTTATTCACTTTTATTCCCATCATAATCTGCTTTTTAAAACTAGATTAACTGAAACTGATTAAGCACCCAAAAGGAACTTGTAAGATTGTACGATAAAGTCATGTGTCTTCACATACCTGATTCATCCTGACCTTCATGAGTTTCAGTATCATCTGTGAGCTCTAATTCTTTCACAAAGTTTGAGGGAAACAGTCCCAACTTATTGTTCAGGGTTCCACTCCACCAGCCTTCTTCTACCTGAAAAAGTTCACAGGTCAAAAGTAATAAACTCCTTTTAAGTAAAAACCTTCACTCTGTGAAAAAATTAAGCTGTAAAAATAAATGAACAAATAGTTAATGATGCAAAACAAGCACTTTAAAGGAAAGGAAACACAACAAGGGAATGAATATATTTTAAGTAAATTAAGTCTAATTAATATTACCAAATTAAATATTAGATTAGTCAAGCATGGGATTGACCATATTACTTGCATTTTGCAACACAGACAATGAGAATTTACAATCAATTACAACCTTTGAAGCAAATACTTTTGATTAATGTGAAAGATAATGTAGTACAATGCATAACTGAGAAAGCATATAGCTCCTAACTGGAATGGCACTCACACATTACTAAGCCTTGCTTTATAATAAATACATGTATATTATTTATTTAAAAATTTTTATTTGGATAAAGTTTAGTTACTCTAATAAAATTTCCTGGACCAGCAAGATGACTCAGCAAGTAAGGATGCTTGCCACCTTCAATATCTGACCCCCAACCTTTATCCCTGGAACCCACAAAGTAGAAGAAAACTGACTATCAACAGTTGTCTTCTGACCACTATACATGTGCCATGGTATAAGCACAGCACACACACACAAATGTAAAGGCTAGAAAGATGACTCAGAGGTTAAGAACGGATAGTCACAACCATTCCAGCTCTTGGGGATCAGATACTTCCAGCCATCTCAGGCACTCACATACACATGCACATATCTGCACATAGACCTACACACATACACAAAATAAATTTTAAATAAATAAATTTATAAATTTTAAATACATTTTAAAATAATAAATGTAAAAACATTTATAAGGATATAATCTCCTAAGTGGTATAAAATTTTATTTCCCCCTTTTACTTCAACAGTGATTCTTAACCAAAGTATGAAAAATTATTTTGGTTTTGTTTCTTTTATTATTTTGTTCATTTTATGTATGTCAATCACCACATGCACGTAAGTGTCCTAGAGGCCAGAAGAGGCTATCAGATCCCCTGGAACTAGAGTTACCCTGTGAGCAGCCATGTGAATGGAAGGAACTGAACTGGGCAGCCAGTGCTCTGAACTGCTGAGCCACCTTTCCAACCTTGAAAATGATCACTTTCAAAATTCATCTAATAATCACCTCCCTCCCTCTTATTCATGAGAAATAATCTCATGGATGAAATTCTTTAACAAAGCATTTATATTTACTAATAACAAGATTGCTCAATGTCTATAAATTAAATATTCAGTAATTGTTTTCAGATGTATAATTTCTACTATGGATGCTAAGGCGTTTTAGAGAACAGCATTACATGTGACATCTCATTTACACAATCATTTTCAATGTTATCCACCTTATAACTGAAAACAAGCATTTCTCTATATAAACTTTCCTGGTTGTCCTATAACTTACTAAGTAGACCAGGCTGGATGCAAACTCACAAAGATCCATTTGTCTCAACCTCTAGATTAAAGGCATGTGCTACCATGTATGGCCTGAAAATCAACTTTTAGTAAGTATTTCATGCAATAGGCACTTGCTATGTACAAGTCATGATGTTATTGCTAGGAAAAGATTCAATTCTTGCATATGAGAAATCCTTTGCTGAATCCTTTGACTTTGCAGAAATGTTAAGTTTGGACACTACTGGACTAGAGCAATCCCTTCTCTTGAATAAAACCATCTAACTAACAAAGCAATAAGCACATAGTTAGAATGCAATGCAACTGCTAGGCATGATGGCACATGCCTTTAATTCCAGCATTCAGGAGAAAGAGTGAGGCCTCCTTCTGTGAGTTCCAGGCCAGCCAAAACTAGAGTGAATACCTGTCTCAAATTAAATAAAAGTAAACCATTAATAATATAAAAATAAATGCTGTAATCAAAGTAGGAAAAATGCTATAGGAACACAGTTTGAAAGTATCAGAACCTTCTCCCCTAAAAGCAAATGACCAAAAAAGCCCAACATTAAGCCTAAAGAAGAATCTTTTAGATAAAAAGCATGTGAAAAAAAATAGTCACATCTAAATAAATGATGGTCACAGACAATATAGCTGAGATACAAATAGCATATTTGGGATAGAGAAGTGGAGTAGCAGATATGAAGAGCTCAGAAGTTTTAACAGACTTAGGGAAATATGGAACCGGACATGATGACTCCTGACTGACCACAGCACTCAGGAGACTAGAGCAGGAAAGTTGCTTTGAGTGTGAGGCCAGACCAGGCTAAATTGTGAGTTTCAGGAAGGTGGCCTACAGAGTGAGACCCTGCCTCAAAGAAGAGAGGAAGAAAGAGAAGGAAGAAAATACTACGATAAAGGATTGAAAATTATAGGCGCAAAGTGTGCAACAGGGTTAAGTATGACAAAATGAAGCAGACACAAGAAAGAACATCAGCTTCTTATTTATACTTAGAACGCCGAATATCAGCAATTAGTTAAGAGTTATTTAATTAAGAAATTCTTGGGAAGAAGAGTGGGAAAGAACACTCATTCAAGCATAGCAATAATGAGCTAGGTATGATGACCATGCCTGTAATCCCAGCACTGATGAGGCTGAGGCAGGAGGACCACCAGTCTAAGGCTATGAGATCCTGTCTCTAAGAAACAGAAGAGAAAAAACATTCACTCAGAACAGACTGCTGCCTAGCATGTTAGCACATGCCTGTAATAATCCCAGTGCTCATGAGCTGAAAAGGAAGACTACACGTTTGAGACCAGCCTGAGCTACATGGTCAGACCCTGGCTCAAAAATCCAAGAGCCCACTCACTATGCACAGAGCCCTGAGTTCAACTCCTCCACAAGGAAGGGCAGGGGAGTGTTAAAGACAGACAGAACAAGGCAACCTCACACATCCAAATTCAGGCTGCTGCATGTCAGACACATATAAAGTTAGGTGAAGATGGCTTCAATGAGGTATCTTAGGCCACAAATACGGTTTTGACACCATTCAATTCCCATCAAGAACTGATAATTTTTGTGCTCTACCCCTTCACTCCTGACAGCTTTCTAAGTGGTTTGTAAATAGCTATCATTTCCAAGACTAGACTGTAAAAGGCACTTCACCACGTTTGCTGATATAGTAGCACTTAAGAGTTGTGAAACTGCCATGAAAATAGAAATAAGCACCCTCTACTCAAAATGTTTCAGATTTCAGACTATGGAATATTTATATTAACTTTACTGAAATTCTGAAGCTTTTGACTTATTACATGAGTAGTCAAGAAGTTTCAGAATCTGGACAATTTCAGATTTGAGATCAACTATCCAGATGACCCTATGCTCTTGAAACCCAAGTCAACTGGAAAGAGCACCAAATAGCTGTCCGAGTGGTAGATCCAGTCTTCAGGACTGTCAAGACATTAGGTGTGAATAAAGGAGCTCTCGTAAGAAGGCTCTCCACAGCCCCTACTTCTGAACCTTTCCAGCTAAGGTCCCAGACATCAGAGAACACAGACAAGCCAACCCTCCTGTGCCCATTCTGCATACCTGAGCCACACAACCCACAGGCATAATAATAGTTGTTTCTGCCACTAATTTGGGGTAACTTCTTATGAATCATGAGTAACGACAATAAGCAATGTGATTCTCTGTGATTCGATCTCTACCTCTGAGAAATGAAGATAAATATTCCCTTCTGTTAGACTGTTTCAAGTTTAAAGAAAATAAATGTGAAATACTTATTTAGCACAATACTTCCAACATAGCATAAGGTCGATAAAACATTAACCAGCGTCACCATCAGATAGATCAGAACTGCCTTTAGAAAAGATATCCTAAAAGTTAACATAGATCATTAATGAAAAATGAGAAATTATGGCACAAAACTCAATTCCTGTTACAATATGTTTTATCAAAGCACACTCTTTGAAAACAGCTTCAACTGCACAGCAAAAATCTTAGTACTTCTTTGATGAGAAAAGCAGATGTGAGAAATTAAAAATATTTTCATATCTAAAATATATAAAAACTGCAAAAAATACTTGGCTAATATTTAAATATTAAACTGTGAAAAAAGCATACTTGGCTAGTATTTAAATGCAACAATTCAAGTAAGGCACACTTTAAAGCAATTTCTGCACTGTACTCCTACGTCACTCAAAAGGAAATTTCTCTGTTATTGTCTTGTGCCAATCAAAGACAGGGCTCTCTGGTGTTTGAAGCTATTTAAATAACATGATTTTATTTTTTCAGCATTATTATAATGGGGCACATACATGACATGAATGTATGTGTGTGCGTGTGTGGAGGTCAGTTCTCTCTTTCCACCTTTATATGGTTCCAAGATGGAACCCAGATAGCTAGGCTTGAGTGAACCATCTAGCCAGCAGAAAATTACATTAATTTTAAAGCTTTAAAAATGTTTATTTTTATTCCTTAAGGCAAATACACAATAATACATGGCAAGAACAAATTTAAAAAAAAAAAAAAAAGACTGTATATTTAAATTTTATTGAAAACTGGCATAAATTTTCTCAAATTTTAACATTCTGGAAAACTCTCTTCTGGAAGCAAGGCCATGAAGCGCAGCGCTATGGCAAATGTACACGGTCCTTACCTCTTCGTTGATATCAATGATATCACCCACTGTCAGTTCCAGTTCGTCATCATTTTGTGGAAGGTAGTCAAAAAGAACTTTACACTGACGCTTTTTTGTCTCTACAAGAAATCATTTTTTAAAATAGGTTAAGAAAGACTGTTTTTTTTAAATATCACCTTTATTCACATACCACAATTATAGGGCGTTTTTTAGGTAGTTTTATAGGTAACTTTTTAAACACTTCTCCCATAACATAATATATTCACCCCCAGATAAAGTGCAAGGCTTCTAGTAATAGAAAAGATGGATACACCTGATCCCTCCAATTACAAAAAGCAAAATATCCACAACAAACTTTTAAGACTACCAAAACTTTTTGACAATAAAATTATTGTAGGCAAGCCCCTCATAGAGGTGATTTTCATATTACTCCTTGATCAAAGTCTGGGAGTATTTAAAATGCACTACTTTTAAGTGACTACTGAAGAAAAGGCAAGATGGCTGAACAGAAGCTCCCTCCACAAAAGAGGAAGGAGGGGAAAGGGAAGAAGCAGCAGACCAGCAATAGGTAACAGATGGACAGGTGGGTGTTGGGGTGAAAAACTGGCATTCAACCACAGAAAAACAAAGGCCAGAGCCTTGGGGCAGTTGCATAATAACAGAAAAAAAAAAAAAATCCCAGCACTCACGTCCCTAGCTCAGCAGCTTGGGACCTTCCCTCTGCTGGGGTAAAGGTAAAAGAGAATCAGAAAACTGATCAGCACAGACATTGACATGTTATGGAAGTTACACAACCCTGAAGCTTACATTCTAAAGAGAATCTGCAATCTACCCATTAGTCTGGCTTTAGAAAAAGGATTTCATCTGTCAGCAAATTCCTCAGGGTGCTGTAACAGGAGGCTTCTTGAGAACAGATGATTGTCTGAATCTGGACTGCCATGTTTCAGAGGGTCAGACTTGACTGAGGTGAATAACACTGATACAAACTCACCAACAGAGTTACACTGTGAGAATTCAGTATAAGGGATACAGAGTAGAGTGCAAAGATTTAGCCACAAAACCAAATGATTGGGGAGCCCATCAACAGAGATGAGAGTGTAGTTAGTCCCAGGTAAACTCCTCTCAGCTCTTAGTTCCATACAGGAATTTTCTGTCTCTAACAAGAAGAAAAGAGCTCCAAGACTGTTTTCTCAACCCACGTAAGTGTGCTGGGGCAGTTTCAAGCAATATCACTGCAATTTCAGCCAAAGTGCTGCCCATAGATTCACAGCTAAAGTCAGCATAGAAATTGTGTGGGGATGCAATTTTCTTTCTCCCTTGTTTCCATCTGCACCAAAAACTATGATGAATTTTGCAGTTACAGCTGCAACTATTCCTGCAATACCCTGGTAGAACAATTAACTGTTCAGAGGAAGAAAAGCCCAGCCATTGCCCCATCCCAAGCAAGCATGCATACCAGGGGAGGGGGAATCTGAGGCCCCACTCCTACATGGGCATGCCTACAGTAGCAGAACAGAGAAGTAACATTTCTACTTCCATCACAACTACATTGTCCTCTGTATCAAGCTTGACCACACCATATAAAATCACACACTTATGATATGACTGGGTATCAGTGGCACTGAGGGAGTGCTGTAATTTCTGTTCTAACCTTCCTAGAGAACCATTGGACTTGTACCAATGCCTACTCAAAGAGCAAATGTTTTGGACCCTACGTTATTACTAGAGCTGCAGGAAAGCTCCATTACCAGTAGGGACTACCTGTCCCATTGTAGGTAGGAGTTACCACACAGGATGTACTCCACCACATGCGCCCTGGACTGCTACAGCATCACTCCTGTGTCACCAGCAGAAGTAGGTCTCTCCAACTCCAGTACTAAACATGGGTTATGCCCAGCCTCAACAATCAAACCCAAAGAAACTCTGAGTTGGGAGAGTGACATTATAGTAACCAGCTAGAAAGAAACTCTACTCTGTATAACAAACTATCATCCCCAAGATTTATCTTCACTGAATTGAAGGAGATATGCATTTTACCATACATACAAATCTCAGTAGAAACAAAAAAAATATGAAAAAGACAAGGTAGCTTAGCACATTCTAGAAAAGGAAAAAAAAAAAACTTCCTCAATAACAGAAAATATACTGAACAAGATGAAATTCCAGATAGACAATTAATGTCAGAGAATTTAAGATAATGTTTTGTTGTTCTTTTTTTTAAGCTTAATGATATGTAAAGGAAAATAGATAAAATGGTTAAACAAACTTTGGAAAAACAAGGCAACATATGAATGAGAAGTTCATCAAAGACACAGTCTTTTAAAAAGAAGAGATAGGAAACTGAAGAGCTCAGTAAATCAAACAGAATTCATTCAAAAACCCCAACAACAGCAGACTTAAAATAACAACAACAACATAATCATCATCATCATAATCATCACCATCATCATCATCGCTTGAAGACCTGTTTTTTGAGTTAACACATTTGAATAAACATGTAAAAATAAGAAAGAAAAGAACATGAAAGATTTGGAGGATGCCATTAAAAGATCAAAGGCGTAAAGGCAAAACAAACCAAATAAATAGCAGAAAAATTCTCTAATCTTGGGAAAAGCATGTACAATCAGGGTCAGGATTGCTATATAACCCCCAACAGCCAGAAATGTGTTATATGTAACCTGTCAAAAGGACAGCAGAAGCAGTCTTAAAACCCACAAGAGAAAAATGCCATGTCACGTTTAAGGATAACCCTATTGGACTAACAAAGATTTATCAATAATGGCCAGGCAGGGTTCAAAGTTTAGCAAGAGTACTTAAGATCCTGTCTCAAATAAAATAAACAGGAGTTGAGTGCCAAAAGGACATCAAATGAAACAGGCTTTGACACAGTAACAACAGGGACAATTTCAACTCCCCACTGTCATCAATGCACAAATCAACTGGTCACAAACCAGAAAATGAAGTGGAAGCATATAGATTTCCTCAAGGTAGGACTAGAGAAAAATGGGATAGATTCTTGTCTCAATATCTCCATCTTCAGTGTAGGTTAGCCATTAACAGCTTTGGGCAGTAAACATAAATTCCCTATTCTTTCCTGTACTAGAGTTTAATCTCTTGCCTTTTCCTTTGAAAGTGATACTGAGAGCCAGCAAAGTGGCTCAGCAGGTCAAAATACTTGCCACCAAGGTAGGAAGGCTCACCCTAATTCCAGTTCACTGTCTTAATTTCATGCTCACAGTTAAGATGTGAGTTCTCAGCTTCCTGTTCCAGCTGCCATGCCTCCCTGCTATGGTAAAGTCATATCCCTCTAGAATTCTAAGCCAAAATAAACTCATTCTTAATTTGCCTGTGATTGTGGTATTTTATTACAGCAATAAAAAAGTAGTAACTCCCTAGCTCCATCTGCAATCTACTGCTGTAACATTCTCAGTCAGCTGGGGGTGGGGGGAGAAGGCAGAGAAAGAAAAGACCAACTACCTCCCCACCCCATGCTCAGGTACATATACTCAGAGATGGGGTATTCTGATGTCCTACTCTTGGGCTGAAGGAGGAGGATGATTATGATTCTGAGGCTCACTTGCGTTAAAAATGAGTATCAGGCAAGCCTAAGCTACAAAGGTGGGGGGAGGTGTGAAGGGGGAAGATTGGTTTTCCTAGGTTGAAATGAAGAATCGAGTATTTAATCTTGTTTCTATTTTGGTGTTTTACTGGGCATATACGGGTTTAAGCACTGAACTGGTGGAACATACTTTCTTGTGCAAGGTTAGCCAGTTGTCTGAAACAGCTAATAATGCCTACGTAATGTTTTCTGTGTTACTATTGGCAAAATATGATGACCTCTGCATGGTTCAAGTACACCAATACCAACTCCTTTGTAGCCTAGTAATTCTTTGTGTAAGTTTAACAACCCAAGTGCAACAACCCAAAAAAGTCTTTGATTACTAAGGTGCCAGCTAGAAAGAACTAACCATCTCAATGGCTTCAGTGCAAGTCAACCACGAGGAAAAAGCTGGGCAGCCTCTAGATAGGCAGGATTCCACTGTTATCAATGACTACAAGCATCCCCAAAGAAACTTAGTAAAGGACACCACACTGCAAAAGAAGTAGTACTGGCTCAGAAGTTAGGGGAAGCTTGCATTTCAGTACAGTTATCGGTGCCTATTTATCTCCTGAACTATAGCAATCACTGCTTTCTGAGCCACAGAAGAGACAGGCTAGGTAACCATTATAATTACTTCATTCTTGAATCTATGGATCTATGAAAAGAGCTGAAGAGATGGAGAGGACCTAGGCTCAATTCTCATCACCCACATGGCAATTCACAGACGAACTCCAAGTCCTAAGGAGTCAATGTCCTCTTCTGACTCCACAGGCACCAAGCACACATATGGTACACAGACATGCATGCAGGCAAGCACTTGTACACATAATAAAATACACAAAATAAAAATTAAGGGGATAGAGAAACAATTCAACAGTTAAAGTACTGACTGTTCTTGCAAGGGACTCAGGTTTAGTTCCAGCACTCACATGGAAGCTAATATCTGAAACCCCAGTTCCAGGAAATCCGACACCGTCTTTTAGACTCTGTGGCCCCTGAATGCAAACGGTACAGATATACATGCAGGCAAAATATTCATACACATAAAATAAAAATAAACTAATCTCAAACAATAAAATTTTTAAAAATCTACGCCTTGCCATACAAACAAGAGCTGTGTTCAATCCTCAGAAGCTATGTTTTCAAAGAAGCTGGGTTTGGTAGCATGCACTTGTAGTCTCAGCACTAGGGAAGTGGATGGAAACAGGAAGATTTCTGGGGCTTGCTGGTGCCATCCTACCCTACTTCACAAGTTCTAGGCCCAAGAGATATACTTTCTCATAAAACAAGGTTGTTCTCTGGCCTACACACTCATGTACATGCAAACTGGCAAACACACATGCCCCTACAGACAAGAAACACACACCCAACATCTAATCTAAATGAGTTCTCCCTCTCTCCTCCCTGCCAAAAAGGGAGCATATATATGCAGACAACTGTAGTTGTTGCCTGCCACTGTGGCAGCTCATCAAGGAAGACAAAGAGGCATATTCATAGGTATAAACCACACTATCATGGCAAGCATCATGCTGGACAGTGGAACCCTGAGCATCTCATTTCAGGAGTCTTCACTGATACCTAAGCTCCTCTGATACCACGTGCAGATCATGAGCAATCAAGCAGTCAACACCTGCAGACAATACAAATCACCAAGACCTAGGTAGCCCTTCTTTACCCAACAGTGCCCCAAACAACCATTTTAAGCATAACTAAAAATAAACTTACAACAGGCAACAACATAGAGAAGTACAAAATAGAGAAGAGACTCCAAATAAAGCAACAACACCTTAAAATACCCTCTCTTCCTGAATTATTTTATCTGATTTTTTTTTTAAATAATGCTTTGAAGAAATAAAACTAGGACAGACTTGCAGTGCACACCCTTAATCCCAGTACCTAAGAAGACAAGGCAGGCTGACATCCATGAATTTGACAACAACATGGTCTACACAGCCAGCCAGAGCTACACAGTGAGACCCAATCTCAAAAAAAGCAAAGGACAAAAGAAAGGAAATCAGGGCTTGCAAGATGGCTCAGCAAGTAAACACACTTGCTGCCAAGCCCAGCAACCTAAATTCAATCCCCAGCACCCACGTGGTAGAAGGACCCACAAGCTGTCCTCTGACCTTTGCATGCAACTGATGCTCTCTCATCATGAAATTGTCTAGGGTTTCAGGAATGGATTCTTTTTTCTCCAACAATTTGAAGAATAAAAAGGCAAGAAAGGCAAGGTCTCAGCATTCAGGCAAGTAGTGTACAAGTGCATGTATATGTGTATACACACACACACAGGAAAGCACACAAAAAGAAAGACACACCTCTCCCAGTGCGAGAGGGAATACAGAATCCAAAACTTGTATATGTTTGAGACAGGATGAGTTCTCTTTTTTTCAGAACTGGCTGGTTTGGGCTATTGTGGAAGATTAGGTAATCCAGGCAAAGAAATGAAAGCTAACTGGTTCTTCACACGTGAAGCCCCCATGAGGGGATATCTAAAAGTCCCACCAAATAGTTCCCTCCAGCATGAGGTGGAATAGAAAGGGAAAAGCAGCAAGAGGTTGGCCATCCACAAGTTTAAGTGAAAAGTACATTAATCTAACTGGAGCCTCTTTTCCCTGTCTGCCTGCCTGCTGAGAAACTAACACTGAGCCCCTCCCATCTGCTGTGGCACGTGCACACACAACATAATTAATAAATGTAATCAATGAACATCTTAAAAAGAAATAAACCAAATAATCAAAGACCATAATTTCATAACTAACCTAATCACAGTAAGATTTTTTTGGTCACATGTCATCTGGGTCTAAAGGTAGAAATCTAAGTAATAAGGACAACAGTTCAAAGCAAATTTCAGGACTAATTCTGGACCTCTTTCTTGTCAGGAGGTAAAAACCAAAGTATCCATAGTCTTGAAATTCTGTCTAGCCTGTGCTAAAGAAGAAACGTCCTTTTACAGCACCACAGAATTAAACATTACAGAGTTTAAAATGGGCAGGGATCATAAATAACTCTTCCACTGATCTGAAAATTCTCAGAGCAATGAAATTCCATATAAGAGTACAGCTCTGTAATACACACTTCTACTATTTGTCACTAGTCTCCAGAAAGTTCACAGTCTAGACAATGACTAAAACTGTCCCGCTGAAAGCAGGACAGGTGATACACAAATATTCTCTGAGAATCACATTTTTTCTGGAACACAAAGAAAAAAAAGCCTTTAATTGGTCTTAGTGTCAAGAAATCTTGCTTTAATTTAATAGACAAATGGCATGGAAAATAACACACCATGAGAGTAAGAGGCCTGTAAAGAAGCATTAACACCCTTGTATTAAAAAAAAAAGTCCTTATTGCCAATCACTTCATCTCACAAGGAAGTTATAGACCACAATTTCAAAGATACTATAATCTCAATAATCTCAGTCAGGTGTAACAGATAAAGGGACTTCCCTCCAAGCCTTACAGCCCGAGTTTGATCCCCAGAACCCATCTAATAGAGAGAACGAACTCTCACAAGTTGCGCTCTGAGTGAATAAAACACACACACACACACACACACACTAAATAGACTGATTAAATAAATAAATGGAAGGGCGAATGAATAGATGCAAGGATATGCATTTTTAAATGTGCTCACTATTTATTTATTAAATCAAACTTAACTATCATATGGAGTTTCATGGACTTTTTTAAATATTAAAATATTTACTATCTGTTGTCATAAACATTGTAATTGTTTAACTATATTTAACGCCTCGTATTTTTAAATGGCAGTCTTTAAAAACGGCATTGTTACCTCTCTTAAATACAGTCAAAAAAAAAAAAAATTTAAGTGATCTTAGGCCATAAAAGCAACCAATGTTTAATTAGACTTCCAACCGATTTGTAACCCAAGAGGGATGTCATGCCTGGTACTGGAAACCTGACTACTCAGTGCTAGTTGAAATCATGATTATTGAAAGAAAATCTACTACCACTAATTTACTAGACCAACATAATCCCTAACAATGGGCTGGAATGGGTTACAAATGGGTTAGAAGTCCAACTAGAGAGCTGTTGATTGGCAGCAAGGATATGTGTGCTGCCACTACATACACCTATAGGATTATTGTTCTAACATATTTTAAATTGTAGAAATTTGATCTCTTTTATGGCCTATGATCACTTTTTTTTTTTACTGTAAACATTTGACTATAAACATTTGTCCTTATACCCACAGATAAGTGTAATCTTTACCCCTCACTAAGGAAACTTCTCTTTGCAATAGTCAGAGACCACTACAGAAAATCACAGCCAATCGAAATGCAGAGTTGTGGAATACAGTTCCAATGGATTCATGTATGAAACACTAGAGGATGTAAGGCTCAGGAAATATTGCAGAAAGACTGTAAGAGCCAAAGGATCAGGGAGTTTGCTGTGAGTCTGTGTCTTCCAGTAATGTCAGAACCTATACCTATGAAGTCTCACCAACATGACCATCCAAACATGAGCTGCACAAGGACAAGGATGACACCAACGGACATGCCAAACTGGATGACCAAACAGGATAGAGAAAAGTCTACCAGGCTCAACCCTACAAAAATAATTACAGGCAACTGAGTAATGCTGGGGGTGGGACAGGTGGTCCCCCCCGGGGAAAAGCACACACAAACTGACTGTCCAATACCAAATGGTCAGCCCTGAAAACATACATACAAGTAGTATTAGGTAAATTCAACAGGTTATATTTAGGAATATGTATGTATATAAAAATACATGCATGCAATACAATAACAATGAAAACAGAGGCCATGAATTTGAAGAAATCAGGGAAGGCAGGCATATAGGAAGGTTTGGAGCGAGGAAAAAGAAGGGAAAAACGTTGTAATTAAATAAAAATATCAAAAAAAAAAAACAAAAAAAAAAAAAAAAAAGCAAAACACAAACTGTGTAAGGCTGGTAAGATAACTCAGTGAATACAGTGCTTGTTGTTCAAGCCTGGTGCCCTAGGCTCAATCTTTACAGCGAGTGTAAAGCTGGGGGAGCACCAACTCCACAAAGTGGTCCTCTGATCTCCACACTTAACACCCACACACATAATGAACTGAAACAATTTAAATAAATATGGTACTTTGTGTTAATTTTTTTCCCCTGACTTATTTACAGACAAGAACTTGCCAGAGCAGGAGAATCACATCTGAGGATAACATGAGCTACATAGCAATACCTACTTCAAAAGAAAAGGAAAAAAAGAAAAAAACTATCAGACATTTCAGACCAGCAGAAACCTCAACATCCTAGTAAGTGCTATTAAATACAAGCAGTGTGTTATTCATTCAGAGACTGTAAGAGATAAATATGACATCTTCATTTGTAATTCCTGTATATGGCTACCAATTACACAGGCTGGATTATCAACGTTACTGATTCCACAAGACCAAGCATAAAAACTGACTCTCTGTGCCAATCATTAGTACATGAGAGTAACTTGGAGTCACTGCAGTTGGCTGCAGAAGACTGAACTCATCTTTCTGAGTTTATGAGCAGTCATAAATATCATATTTTGGCATAGCTAAGTATGAAAGGAATTGTTTACATACTCTTCTTAATAGTTTTGATTTGTGGATGTGGCTGAATTCCTCCAGCTGGAAGTCCATAAGTGCTGATTCGCTGTACAAGACTTGCTACATTTCCATGCCTTTCCCGTTTGATGGGCAAATTGTCGTCCTTGGGTTCTGTCTCTCGCTTAATTTCCTACAAAAGAGGAAATCAGTAAAAAAGAAAACTTAAGTGTATCTTATTCAAGTTACATTCTTAAATCAATTTTTTTAATGTAGCTTAGGCTAGCCTAGAACTTAATATGTAGCCAACCAAGGCTAACTAAAACTTGAGGCAATAGCCTTGCTATTCTTGGCTTCTCTTAAGATGCCAAGACTTAGCTACTACAGTGGTTACTAAATAAACCATGACTTAATACTTCTCAAATTTTTCTTCTGCTCAAATATATCTGAAGAACACAGATACTTTGGCCAACCATGACATAGTGTAAGTCTGCTACAACCCTCCCTCACCCTCACTCTAGCATACACAAGAAAATCCTAAAATTAGGATCACATAAACACAGAAAATACAAAAAAATAACACAATAGTTTTAAGTCAAGGGTGCACAAACGTTTTCTACAAAGCACTATATACTAAATATTTATGGGTATTAGGCCACATAATCTCTTTCCAATATTAATTCTATCATATATAATTCAAATGCAGTCATACACTTAAACCCAGACATATTCTTAAAAAAAATCCATAAACTCAAATTGAATACACACAGAACCCTAGCTCTTGAGAGTTAGCCGCAATATAATCAGTTCAAGGTCCTCTTATACTACATGAGACACAGTGGATTCAAGGTCAACTTGACTACATGAGACCCTATTTAAAAAATAAGAGGGAGTATCTTTTAATTTTCATGTATTTTACATGCCATTTAATATTCTTAATTGTTTCCTAGCCATTTCTAGCAACCTTACAACATGGGTCTTACACAAACCAATGGCATGTAGATTCTAACCTGTAAGTTTTAATTTAATGGTTCCCTCCTCTAATTCACAGGTATAATAAAATGAATCATCCTAGGAAAGTGTATGGAATTTTACTATAAGAAACAAAAAAACCACAGAAACATGAAGTCATGCCATGTTCAAGGATTGAAAGCTCAGTATAAGAGGCAACCCTGGAAGTGACCTCAGTCCTGGCTTCAGCTTCTGTCTCACCACCCAAAATCACTAAACGTTAGTTCACCTAAGATTCTGCAGCGGAAAGGCAAGTCAGGCAACTTCACAAAATGACCTCGGGGTTGGTGAGATGGCTCAGGTGAAAAAGATGCCAGTCGCCAACCCTGACAACCTGAGTTCAACTCTCAGAATCCACATGTTAGAAGGATAGAACTGATTTCTTCTACTAAGGCAAATGAGTGGGTAAGAGGCTGCAGAGCACAGGGAAGGAACGCAGGAGACACAATATGAACAAGCTGATTGGAAGACAATACACAGCGAGTGTAAAACTTCTGAGAAGCAAAGATGACACTATGTAGCTGAAGCACGAAACTGAAGGTCTTAAGAGTCATAAAGACTAAGAACAGTGAGGCAGGAGAAGGTATATGATACAGGGCTCTGAAATAGACTACAAAGACTGCGGAGCAGTGCTGACCATTTCCACAATAAGAAAAACCAACACATGCCATGCAAGTGTAGGTTAAACAAGGCAAGCTCATGGCAAGTAGGTGTGACTGACAGCAAAATATGCCCTTAGTCAATGACAGAGCAGACATAGCTTGAAAGATTCAGAAAATAATCAAAATACTGGGAATCTTGAAAATTCATCAGCTCTGATTCAGATAAGAAAAGAGTTAAAGATGATACCTACATTCCTGGCTTGGGCAACTGCTCTCAGTGGTTCTCGACCTGTGGGTTACAACCCCTTTGAGGGTCAAAGGACCCTTTCACAGGGGTCGCCTAAGATTATCTGCATATTAGGTATTTACATTCATAACAGTAGCAAAAGTACAGGTATGAAGCAACAACAAAAATAATTTTATAGTTGGGGTCACCACAACATGAGGAATTAAAGGGCCACAGTGTTACTAACATTGAGAACCACTGTCTCAAATCACACTGCCGTTCACTGAGCAAACAGACTCCGGCCATTGCCTACTCTCAGCCCTTGATAGAGCTCAAGCTTCAATAAACTCTAGCTATTGTCTGCACTATGTGTGTCCTGTCTGAATTCTTTCAACAGAGATCACAGGGACTCTGCAGCAAGGGAAGTCCAGGGCAAGATCCTGGTACATATTTTAGTGTTCCCATCAAGTTGCAACTGAATTTCTTCATTTTCATCATGGTAAGTCATAGACTTTCCCGCTAGGATTGAGATCATGTGTTCCCTGTTCCTTTACACTTACAGGTTTCCTCAATGTATACACTTCTCTTAGCTACAAGATCTCACTTTCATATTTTCAGGACTATATACCTGAGGTCACTCAATCTTGATCCACTTGTACTTCCATCATATACATATAATGAAATTCAGAAGTCTTTTTCAAAATAGGGTGACTACAGTCACAAAATGTACTTTTGGTGTCCCTACTGCCATGAGTTTCTTGTATCAGATTAAAGCACTAATACCGGATGTAAATGTTCCTCTGATTTTTAAGTCATGTATTTTTTATAATATACTAGCTTAAAGATCCCCCTGTGAGCATTAGCCTTCAATATACTATAGCCAGGCTAAGCAGCTATTTCTTTTTGGGTTTCTTCCACATCTCTCCAGAGCCTTATAGGAAAAAAATAAATCAAAAATTATGCCATATCTGAAAGGGGCAATCGTACCTCTACTATGTACAAAAATTACAAAGGTAAAATTTGATTGCCAACAGCTACGGGCAACTCTAGAATTGGGTAATACATGCTACATCTGATTCTCATGCTCAAAAGCAAATGGGAGATGTCCCAATTGTTCACCACATTTTGGTAAGGCTCAAACAGAAGGGATACTTTTTTATGACCTCCTGTATTTCAGTGGATAAATTCTTCTTCAGTTCCTATTGATTCTCCTCAGATGTATCTTCATAATCTAATCCCAAATTTGATAATCTAGGATAAATTGATCCCAAAGCCTTGAGAGAAATTAATTTTACCTTAGAGACTGACTTTTCTACCTCTTTTGTGATTTAAGACTGGAGAGATATCTCTGTGTAATTGCTTCCTGTTTTTCAGTTCAGTTCCTAACACCCAAGTCAGATGGCTGTAAACTCCCAGCTCCCTAGAGTTCTGACTCCCTCTCCTGGCCTCCATGGGTTCTGCATACACACACATTTACACGTAAGTAAAAATTAAAATTTGCAAAAATACCACCCAGATTTATACAATATAACCAGACAATTTAAGTTAGATGTTAGAGAAATACAACCACTAACTGACAACTACTGACCGATGAAAACCTACTGTTGTTTTAGAAAACCTAAAATGTAACAAGTACATTCCAACTAATCCTCACTCCTTTGAGGGCAAGATCCTTTTCGGAGACAGATTCCTTACTCAATCTGCTCTTAGCATTAGAAGGAAATTACAAATATTATCATTGAGACCTGAAATCACTACTGATGGCCTACAAAAGATAGCAGGATTCTGTTTTCTATAACCAGGACCTCCAAGAAGAACACAGTTTAGGACAAAAAGTGGTTAATACCATAAGACAGGAGACTATGAGAGTAAGGGGCATACAGAACTTCTTGCAGCTTTATTGGCTAACAAGATCTCCCACTAACTCCTCTCCAAGAGGAAATATACTGACAAATTAATATTAAATCTGTAAGCAGATCAGATCGATCACTGGAAGAGAAAGTACCAAATACTGGGTGTACTCTTAAAGCTTCTTGCCCTCGATGTGACATGACAAAACACTAGAGGGCTTACTGCCTTCAGGATTAAAAGACCCTCAGACCAGAGCACCTGATGCTGTCCCTAAACAGAATTGGCCTCCAACTCAATAATCACCATCAATGGGGTGAAGCCTCAGGTAAACCTTAAAGTCTAAGTTCCTCTACACTCAGACTGTCCTAAAATAGTCTAACTCTATATATCTGGGTGTCGCTCTGATTGCCATTCAAGTTCTAAGTTAGCAAGACTGAAATCTCTAAACTCTCTAAATCTCTATGCCTCACTTCAGGCAGATACAGCCAGATCAAGATGATACGTATCTCCACAGTTATTCTGGGGTCTCAATTCCTTTATTCCTAACTACAACTATTAGAGTATGTGTGCACATGTATGTAACGAATGGTACATGAGTGGAAGTCAGAGGACAACTTTCGTGAATCAGTTTTCTCTTGTTTCTGACAGGCTTAGGTGGCCTGTCCACAAGCTACCAGGCAATTCCTCCACCTCTACCTCCCATCTCCCTATTGGCATGCTGGGATTAGAGATACAAGCTATCTAATCCATCTTTTTTACATGGGTTCAAGGACCAAACTCAGATCGTCAGGTTTATAAAAGAAGTACTTTTAACCCTGAGCTATCTTGCTAGTCTGGATCTCAACTCCTGAAGGAAGACTGTTAGGTAGCTAGTTAGATATAAGCAGGTTTAGATGTCACTAAGGATAGACCACTCATAATCAGAAGCCTATAAAACTAAGAACTCAAACTACAGCACATAACTACTGGTCAAATAAATGGTATCAGAAACAGCAGCAGCCCTCGGTGAAAACAGAACTCTCTGAACAGCATAGAAGATCATCCATTCATAGAAAATTAAAACTAAAAACTAAGTACTGGGATTATTATCTTGATGAAGGCTTTCTAGTAACAAATAAGGACATACTACTGTTCTCTCCTTTGTCAATCCATTACAGCCTCAGGAGGCAGGGACAGGTAGATTTCTGTGAGTTCAAGGCCAGCCTGGTCTACATAGTAAAAAACTCCAAATCAAAAAGAAAAAAAAAGGGGGGGGGGAGGTTGCTGCAATGGTCTCTTGGGCCACTGTTCAAACTCACCCCTTCCAACTGTGCTATATCCTCTAGTCTAATAAATTCTGTGTATCTTTTACACACACATAAAGAGGAAGGAGGTAGAATACACCAAGAGAAGACGAAAATATGCCACAGAAAATATTTGTAAAGATGTATCTGATAAGCTACTATTCAAAATATACAAAGATGTTTTTAAAGCTACTCAAAAAAATAGCTAAATATTTAAAATGCATGAAAAGCATAAACCAACATCTCATCTCACTAAAGAAAATATATAAATGGTAAATAAGCATATAAAAAGATCTTCAACACATACCTTTAAGGAATTATAAATTATACTGAGATGCCTCAATATGCTGTTAAATGGCCAAAATCCAAAACATTGACAACACCAAGTATGGAAAATAATGTAAAACAACCAGAAATTCCACTCATTACTAGTAGAAACCCAAACAGTACCACACATTAAAAACATAACTGGACAGTGTCTTAACAATTGAAATTCTGTTACTATACAACTCAAGAACTGTAGTATTTAGTCTTTAATTAAATGAGATGAAAACTTAGCTAACACAGAAAGAACCAAGATATCTGACAGGCCAGACATACTGGCTCCTATGTAATCCTAGCACTTCACAGACTGAGGCTGGCAGATTCTTATGAGTTTAAAATCAGCCTAGGCTATCTAATGGGGCCCTATGGTTTAAAAAACAAAACAAAATGTGGGATGGGCTGAAGAGGTGACTCACTGGTTAAGAGCACTGGCTGCTTATTTGGAGGACCTGGGTTTGATTCCCAGCATCCACATGTCAGCTGACAACCATTTATAATTCCAGTTCTAGAGGATCCAATGCCCTCTTCTATCTTCTGCCTGAGTGCTGGGATTAAAGATGTGTAGCACCACACCTGGTAGATTTAGTTGTTGTTTAATTTATTTAAAAGAATAATAATAATAATTAATAAATTTAAAAGTCAATTTTTCTCAAAAATGGAACGTCATCTCTCCTCAATTCTTTCCAGATAAAGTGCAGTTACGTCACCTTTTCTGAAATCAATTAACAGAATTATGTTTATCTTTGATGCTGAGACTACACCTAAAATAAATACAAATTATTCAAAAAACAAATAGTAACTAAGCATGCATTATGTGCAAGCATTCTTTAAATTACTACTATGCAAACTGGAAAAACACTCTAGCCTTCTCAAGACTCATAAACATTAGAATACGTGGAAAGCAAAACCATTATCAGTGACATATACATTGTATTCTTTTTTTCTTCTCTAACAACTGGTAATTTTTTATTATTTTATAATAAGTTTAAGTATCTTGAAGGCTGACACCTAAACTAAAATAATGTTTAGTAGCAGTTAATCTGTTTAACTCAAAAAGTATCGTCTAACATAATCTAAGCAGGGTTAGAAAAACAAAAGCTGGGCGCGGCAGTATCCGGCTTTACTCCCAGCACTCCAGAAAGAGGCAGCAAAGACCCTGTCTCAAAAAAATAATATAATAAAATAAGACACAGGAGGGAAAAAGGAAAGAAGGGAGGGAGGAAATAAAAAAGGAAGGAAGGAAAGAAGAAAGGAATGAAGGGGAAAAAACAACAAAATATAATGGAAGACTTGTGAGGCAATTCTGAGACACCCAGGTGTCACCCAACTGAAAACTATCACCTATAGTTTTACAATAAGAAAAGATATGCAGGTAGATACATACATACAAGTGTAAAGATATATGTACATCCATACAGCATTATTGTAAAACAGGCTACCAATCAACAGTAGTATCAGCTATTATAGATGTATCTGTACCTATATTTTTTTAAATGTCAAGAGTAAAAAGTCTTGAAGTATTTTCATTTTAAACATATGTATTTATTTGACATACATACATGGTTAATCCTGTGAAGCAAAAGCAAGAAATTAAACTGAAAATATTACCTTAACAAAATTGTCCGGGAACATCCCTCTTCTCCCATTTAGTTCTCCTTCCAGCCATCCTTCTTCCTGTAGTTTTTTCACATTTCTGATGATTTCCCCAACTCGAATAGTTAATTCATCATCATGTACAGCATCATAGTCATACTCCACAATATAGTCAACTAAAAAAGGAGAAAATAAATGTCTAAAACCTAATTCACAAAAATATTATAAACCGTATTAACAAGCTTTCAGCTACAGAATTAGGTAGCAAAAACTAACACTACAAAGATTTAAAGCTTGTCTTGCTGGGTTTATATTTGATCACATCTCAAAGGCCTTGATCATCTAAGTATAGAACATAGAACATGTTTTAAGTAGGAGCCTCGAAAGAAATATAATATTCCTTACATATTACATTCTTACAGTTCAGCTTTGAGGCATACTATGCAGTGATCCCCAAGACCTCCCACAGAAAGCCACCATTGTATTCCCATCTTTATAAAATTCCTTCTTGAATCTGACCTATGACCAACTTGTAACCAACAGAATATGACAAAGATGACAGATTCCTTGGAATGAAATAATACTGCAATGACCATGTTGCTTCTTACTTTACTGGTTTTGAAGACACAAGCCACTGTTTGCATGCTGGCTAGGGTGGGCCACATTCAAGCAATGGAGGACCTGTGGCTAAGGCCCTTAATATAACAAAGCAAAAGACCTGAATGGTGAAAACAATCACATGAATTTGGAAACAATCCATCCACAGAAGCAGCCGGGTGAGAACCCAACCCTGGTGAACACCTTCACTGCCACCTTACGGAGCACCCAGTCAAAAATGCCTAGACTCTAAAACCACAGAAACAGGTAACTATGCAATTTTTTTAAATATTTCTTTTTTACGTTTTACTTTTATGATAGGAAAAAGATACACATGTAAGTACAGATACTTGCAGTATCCAAAAGAGAGCATCAGATCCCCTGAGGCAGGAGTGACACATGATTGTGAGCTGCTGAGACTGGAACTCAGTTGCTTAGCAAGAGCAGTACATGCTCTTAATCACTGAGCCATCTCTCTAGCCTCTCCCTATAAATGGTTTAACACTACAAAGCTTTGTCAACAAAATTAGAGAACAAATAAAAAATCAAAAGCACACTGAAACAAAGATTGCATTCTCCACAGGATTTCTGATCACAGGCATTATATATGTACATTTTATAAAGTTCAATTTTAAAAAGCAGAGCATATAGCTGGCAAACTAGCTAGCTATACCCCATCAACTTTTCTTCCACCTACAGCATAAGGGGGAAAAAAATATCTCAACCAAAAAAATTGAAGGAAAAAAGTATACTTCAAAACAACAACCACCACACCCCTCCCATTTCTCACAGATTCTTAATTTTGTTCAGACAGTTCAAAACCCTGTACTTTTACAAATAAAGCTGCTCTCAGCCCAGGTTAAATGTTGACTAGTATAGATCAGTACTTCTCAAACACTAAGTATAACCAAGTCATCTGGGAAATCCTATTTAAAGGCTGACTGATTAAAAGCTGAGATACCTCTAAAGCTGTTGGTAAGAGGCAGAAGTGTAGAAACAATCCACTCAGTCACTCTAATTCCACCCAATCACACTCGGGATTCTGACTTTCCGGTCATTTCGCCTTAAAAACAAGATCACAGGGCTAGACGTACAGCTCAGTTGTAGTGTCTGGTTATTACGCAGGAGGTTCTGGTCAATCCCAAACACACATCTAATCAAACACACACAAGAGTCAGGTATGGTGATACACATCTGAAAATCTACCACTCAGGACACGGAGGCAAGAGAATCATGACCTCGAGGCCAACCTGGACTGCACTGTGAGATCTTACCTAAAATAAATATAACAAGTGCCACCCGAAACTGCAATATAAGCAAGCAGTATGTGATCTTAACCACTGAGTCACCTCTCCAGCCCCTTGAATGAATTAACAAAACCTGAGTCTATACAGATTACAAATCGCTATTTCTTAAATGTTATTGTTGCTTTGTGACTAAATGGAGAAAAAGCCTGGTTTGTGGGAAATTCTGAATGATGTACTCAAGTGAACGATGTATAGAATTAAATCACTTCTAAAACTAAGTGATTACTTCAAAACTAAAAAAAATTAAAGTTTAGGCCTGCAGAGATGCTCCATGGATGAGAATCCTTGCTCAGGACAAAAGTTAAAATCTCCAGAAACCACACACACATGCACACACATACACACACACACAGAGCAGTGTGGCAACCTACCTCGTGGTTCAGTGAGAGAGAATAAGGCAGAGAATGACAGAGGATACCCAACACCCTCCGCTCACCCTCCCCTGCACGTACACCAACACACATCCCAATTACACTGTACACACATTGCATTAACTGGTTTTGTGTCACCTTCACACAACTAGAGTCATCAGAGAGGAAGGAGTCTCAATTTAAAAAAAAAAAAAAATGCCTCCATATGATCCAGTTTAAGGCATTTTCTTATTGCCTTAATCAATGAGGGAAGGCCCATCCCATTGTGAGTGGTCCATCCCTGGGCAGGTGGCCCTGGGTCCTATAAGAAAGCAGGCTGAGCAAACCATGGGAAGCAAGCCAGTAAGCAGTACCCCTCCATGGCCTCTGCATCAGCTCCTGACTCCAGGTTCCTGCCCTGTTTAAGTTCCTGTCCTACCTTCCTTTGGTGAAAGGAAGCAATGTGAAAATATAAGTCAAACAAACCCTTTCCTCCCCAACTGATTTTTGGTCATGGTGCTTCACTGCAGCAATAGAAACCCTAAGATATGCATTAAGAAATTATCAAAAATAAACTAAAAGTATAGATATATGCAACAAAGTTTTGTCTTCAAGTAATATACAAGTTCATAAAAGTGAAAATGCTCTGAATTGAAATTTTTTAAAATATTGAGTATTTGTCAAATATTTAGCAAATCCAAGAAAACATTCAAATTAAAGAAGACAAACAGAAAACAAAAATATAGCCAGGTATAGTGGCACATGCCTTTAATTCCAGCACTTGGGAGCTCTGAGGCAGATGGATCTTTCTCAGTTCCAGACCTGATTTACATAGTGTTTCAAATTTTAGAATGTTTAGTGGCTTGCAATTTGCAAAGACTTGAATATTTTTACTCCAACCAAAATTTGAAATGTTCAAAAATCTGTAAAACTTTTTGCCAGGTCTCAAAATGTTTAGTTTGGGGGAGCATTTTGGACATTGTGTGTGTTTCTGTCAGTCTGTATGTGTGTATGTATGTATGTACATGTATGGAGGCTAATGGCTGGGTGTCTGTTCAGTTATTCTCCACCTTCCTGAGATAAGACTTTCCACTGAATCTGAAACTTACTCATTTGGCAGAGACCCTCCTAGTTCTGCCTCCCTAGCACTGAGAGTACCAGGCTTGGGATGCCACAGCTTTTTGCTTTTTTCTCTTCCTTTTTTATGTGAGTGCTGGGGATCCAATGTCCTTACGCTTGTGCAATAAGCACCTTATTGACTGACCCATTGTCTAGCTCCAATTTTCCATTTTATAAAATTAATCTTTTGGTTGCCTTACAAAAAAAATGGGCTTCTTTGTGACATTTTCTCTGTGTGTGTGTTGTTGTCTTCATTTATTTGTCTCTTTAGACTCCAGTTAGTTGGACTCTATTACTTACTGCCTTGCTTTTGTTTCTTTTTTGTTTTGTTAGAAGTGATTTTCACAACTACAAAGTTGCCTTTTCAGGTAGAAAATTAGCATTAATTCAACTTTGATCAAGGTCTTTGATACTTTGCTTTTAAATGTTTATATCCACATATGTCGCATAACGGTACAGAAGACACGGCAAGGCGGCTCACAACATGGTACACAGGACAGTTAGGAAGATACCAGGAACAAGATACACTCAAGGAACCACCCCAGTGACCTATTTCCTCCAACCAGGCCTCACCTCCTAGAGTTTCAGAAAGCTCTACCAGCTCAGATCAAACAAACAAAACTCGAGCCTTTGGGGACAGTTCATACTCAAACTGTAACGCTTTCCTCTTCCTGTTTCAAGTAGTATGTAAAGGTGTGCACAGTCCGTATATACTGATCACAATTTCACCAGTCATTTTGTTCATAATATTTTTCCTTCTAATGTTACAGATCAATTGGTAACAGACCAATAAAACCAACCTCAAAACTTAAAAGATTAATCGAATCTAACAAGTACTAAATACTTATTGCTACAACTTGTTAAAGTAGCGTTCGACTGCTTAGTAAGAGTCCATTGTTGAATTTTCCAATGCTTTTTATTAATCACAAGCCATGTCAAATCTCAGGGAATTCAATACTCGGGCAGCTAGGCAGAGACTTCATTTCTTTCCCAATCATCCTTTCTCCATTTCATCCTTCTGCCTGCTTCTCTTTAGCCCTTTAAACCTTTTTCCCTAGCCCCCTCTCCACATCCAGGCCTTCATTACAACACAATAGTATCTTAGCATACTCAACTGGGGGTGATCAGAGTCTTCTCGGATTACCTGCCTGCAGACCTTTCATCCTTTCATCGTGATCATCACCTTCAACTGTAAACAGTTAGTTCTCTTTGTGGAGATCTCATCAGGGCTAGCACAAGGATGTGAATAGGTAGGAAGCAAGGCCTGCACCTGCTGCAAGACATCCGGCTTCACAGCTACAAGGGATCAAAGCCCTTTTACAAACCAAAACAGCACACAGGAGTAAAAATATCCCACAACAACAACTATAAGCAAAGAAATTGACATATGCATATAATCAATCCTTCATCCCAAAATAACATACAAAACCCATACGAGGAGAAAGTAAGTTGGAATATTCAGTGAGTTTCTGCATTCCTTGTTTGTTTAGATTTCTTGTTTGTTTCCTTTTGCTCTCTCCTCCCACTACTACCACCTTACACCCCACCCACCCCATTCAGGGTCTTGTTATGTAACCTAAGCTGACCCCAATTCACAGCAATCTTGCCTCAACCTCCCAGTACTGGGGACTACAAGTATGGACACCACACCTAGCTCTTAATTCTTCAATTTCACTTTCAGTCTTTAAGAAAATAATAGAAATGAAAGTATTTTCTTTCAAGTCAGACCAAAAATGTACCATATAAATGTTCATCGAAGTTGTATAGAACTCAGAAAAAGAAAAAAAAAATGAAAATCTTAACGAACATATATAAAGAATGGTGGTTTGAGTAAGAGCATAGTGCTTTGAGTAAGAATGGCCCCTACAGCCTCATATATTTGATGCTTAGTCATCAGAGACTGGCACTACCTACAAGGAGTAGGATGTGGAGTAGATGTGGCCTTGTTGAAGGAAGTACTCACTGAAGGTAGGCTTTGAGGTTCAAAAGCCTAAGTCAGGCCCAGTGGCTCTAACTTCATGCTGCCTGCAGATCCAGATATAGAACCCTCAACTTCTGCAGCATTTCTTTTGTCTGCATGCCACCAGGCTGACAATGAACTAAACCTTTGTTAAATCTGTAAGTCAGTCCCAAATAAATGCTTTCCTTTATATGAGTGGCCACAGTCATGGAGTCTCTTCACAGCAATAGAATACTGACTAAGACAGAAGCAATGTGGAATAGAGTACATCTGTTAAAACTAAAGTACATTTGTTAAAACTATCTTTTTGTTTTTATTGTTTTGTTTTGTTGAGACAGGGTTTCTCTGTGTAACAGCCCTGGCTGTCCTGGAACTTACTCTGTAGACCAGTCTGGCCTAGAACCCAGAGCTTCACCTGCTTCTGCCTCCAGATTCTGGGATTAAAGACGTACACCGCCACCACCAGGCCATTAAAAGTGTTTTAAGACAAAGGAGTTTCTCAAACACTTGGACAATGTATGGCATCTATCCACAATTTCTAGGAAAGTTAAGTTTCTTTGGGTTGTTTCTGTTTCTGTTTTGAGAAGAGGACTCTTTGAGTTGCTCAGGCTAGTTTCCCAGGCTTTCAGAGTATCTAGGACTCACAGGTTTCAGAGTGTCAGTTGTGCCTAGCTAAGCTTCATTTTCATATAATAAGGTAGTAGCTTCAATCTTACTATTTTCTTTGCTTAACTCAACATTTTCTCCCTATCCTAAAATGTTTTAAGAAATTCTTAAGAAGACATGCTTTCAAATCAGACCAATGCAAGTCTGAGCCTGACTCTCCCACATCCTGTCTCTAACCTAGGGTAAACAACAATCTCTACACTTCTAAAGATTGAGATCATTAATATCTTATGCTATGATACTCTTGTGGAGATTAAAGGCTCACTGCAATACCTAACATAGTTAAGTATACTCTAAATGTGACTAATTGGCAAAATATTACCTAAAAAGAGAAATTTAAACTTAGTTTAAAAAAAAAAATGGGAACTTGCTGCAAAAGTTCACTCAATTTCTAAATAGATTTTAAAAACAAAATTAAGTTACATGAATGCAAATACCTGTAACAGAAGTATGGATCATAAAAGTTTCTGAAATAATTTAAATTTGAATCTCTTCATATTTCTAGGTATCCCCAAAATCCTTATTAAAAAAGAATCTAAATTCTTAAGATTCAAACAGGAAGGAAGCATGCTTTATAATGCCTGACATAATACATAATCAAGAGCTATGTGTAGCATTCAAATGGAATTTATTACATGGAATTCTAAAGTCTCGTTTCAATTGTTAACTTTTATGTAACAGGTATAATCATGTCCAATTGCCATTCAGCAAATATTTACCTGATTATTTCCTTAAAACACTTGGTCTAAGCACACTTGGGATAGATCTAAGGAGAAATTTATATAGGTAGATAGATAGATATAGATATATAGAAAAGCTCTGTGCACTCTTGATGTTTATAATCTACAATACTGCTTAGACGAGTCAGAAATAAAGATTAAGTAGGCTGGGAATATAATTCAGTGGCCAAGGGGCTGGGGTTCAATCCTCAGCACCAAGAAAGAGAAGGAAGGAGACAAAAAAGAAATTCCAAAACAAGTTATAATCTGGATGACAGAATGGCGTAAGAAAAAGAGGACAGGATAAGATCAAGAATGCCTACAACATGTACCCCAAATAGCCCCCAAAGAGGGAACTGTTCTACACTACAGCTCTGAAAGTTCAAGGTTCAAGCCCTGGCCTTGAATTAACTGCCATGGTGTCATTTCCCTAACTGTAAGAGTAAGAACAAAGGCCAGTATAATGGCTCAACGAGTTAAGGGTGCCTGCCACCAAGTCTGATGACCTGAGTCCAATCCCCAGTACATGTACAGTGGAGGAAGGAATCAACTCCAGGAAGTTGTCCTAACCTCTAGGCTGTGGCACGTGCACACTCCCACACACAGGGAGGGACACATACAAAATCAATGTAGAAAATGTTTTCAATCATAGTAACGGGACTCAAAATGAAGACTTGTGAGAATTATACAATACTTAGAAAAGAGCAATAGAAACAGAAATACCTAATAAATAATCACTAAATGTTAACACTCATTACAATATACCACATTCTTCTCACTGCCTTCACCTCCTGAGAACTGCGATTGCAGGCATTCAATCCCATGATTTGTTTATGCAGTGCTAGGGATTGAAACCTTGTAGCAACTGAGCTACATCCTTCAGCCTCGTCACCATTTTTGAGTGCTTCTGTTTTCAATGATATAGACAAAGTTTTCAAATCACATGTGATAAATTTAACCGAAGAATTTACTGACTGATAATAGTTATTATAAGAGAAAAAAAAAGTATAATACAGCTGGTTAAAAAGAACTAGCGCATAGTAAAAACTTAATCTAAAAAACAAATGATATAATTGTATCACATGACTGCTATTTAAAGTTCTTTAGAATTCTTACCAGATTACAGGCCTCACTGAAAAATTCCATGAAAAAAAAAGTGGTACATGGTGTCTTGCCTGCAATCTCAGCATTTCTGAGGCTGAGGCAGAATTATGAAAAGCTGGAGGCCAGCTTGAACTACAGAGTGAGTTCTAGGCCAGGCTAAGCAAGTCTCAGATCTGAGTTCACATATATCTTGTGACCTACTGACACACGTACCATGGCATGCATGTACCCACACTCACAATGTAAGCAAACAACAAAAACCTCATGAACTATGAAACGCTTTCTCATGTCATTTTTTAGAATGTTACATTCCTATAAACTATATTTCTTCCTTATGAAGTCTTCACCAATGTCATTCATTCAGTTGTTACTGAAATACTACTCTTCGGTCTTCATTTATTTCTTTTGAGAGAGGTCTGACCTGGAATTTGTGATGTGGATGAGCTAAACTCAAATCACAACCTTCCTGCCTTGATCTCCTGAGTTCTAGGACTCTAAGAGTGCACTACCAGGCCTAGCTCCTAATGCTTTTTTTAATCATAGCTTCTTCCCAGACACGGTGGCACACAGCTTGAAATCTCAACACTGGGACTGATCTCCACAAGAATGGATCTCCATGAATTTGAGGCCAGATTGATCTACATAGCAAGTTCTAGGTTAGTCAAGGTACTTTGATAAAAATAAATAAGTAAATAAAAAAAATAAAGCTTCCTGTCCACGTGGTGGTGGTACACATGGTAATCCCAGCTTTTAAGAGGCAAAAGCAGGAGCATCAGTGTTTAAGGCCAACCTGGGCTATGCTACACAGCCCGTTCTGGGACAGCCTGGGGAAAAAAAATATATACTCTAAAGTATTATTAAATACAGCATTACTGTATTACTAAAGCCAAATCACATTATAAATAGTAATCTAAATGTTGTCTAAAAGCTTTAAATATTCTAATGTCAAGCTTCTTAAACTGTGTATCACATCCTTACAGAGTCTTATAATTGAATGTGCACACTGAGAAACATCCAACAACAGCAAGAGGTCTCTGATCACACAATGACCAAAGAGTAATTCAAAAATCAAACACAAAATGAATCTAGGACATTTCTGGCAGCATTCACCTCTGCTATATGGCATGTCTTCAATGAGCCTGGTTCTTAATACATAACATGCTCACTTTGAATTATACATGCCCCCATGACAGGCAATGCCAATCAACACTGACTGAACACTGTTCAGATTCATGACCACTGTTGTTTTATGAACTGCAGTGTTTACTGTACAGAGCTTCTGTCTCTTATAAAAACATGATTTTTTAATTACAGAAAACAGAGACTGTTTTCCTACTATCACCCCTCAGTGTGTAAGTATCAACTTAATATGCCACTGGACTGAATTGGATTAGAATATTTGACTTGAAGAAGTGTTCTTTAAACTGTTGACTCGCATTTTATTTTAAAAAATCATTAAATGCATTTTGTCTTTGGATTAGGATAGAATTTCCAACAATTTCTGTCATGGCTCCAAACACACTTCTGCCATTTTAAACTGCATATTTACATTAAGTAATCTTCCAATCACTGATAATTACAAGATCAAATATCACCAGGCATAGTGGTACATACCTGTAATTCCAGCATTCCAGAAAAATTCAAAGCCGACCCAATCTACAAAACACATTCCAAGCAAACCAGGGCTACAGCAAGAACCTACACACACACACAGAGGCTTGATACATACTATCAAGCAACTGTAAAAATCTGACGATGCTCTACATCATGCAATATTAAAAATTACGCCAAGATTTAATTCATGTGCGTGGGAACTAGAGAAATGGTTCAGCATTTAGAAACACCAGTTGCTCTTCCAAAGGGCCTGGGTTCAATTCTCAGCACCCATATAGTGGCTCACAACTGTCTGCAACTCCAGTTCTAGGGGATCTTTTGATTTATTATCATTACTGCTTGATTTATATGCTGGCTAATTTTATGTCAACTTGACACAAGCTAGAGTCATTTGAGAGGAGAGAACAGAAATTGGGAAAATACTTCCATATAATTAGGCTGTAGGCATGCCTTTAGGGCATTTAGTGATTGATGTGAGAAGGCCCAGCCCATTGTGAGGGGTGCCACCCCTGGGCAGGTGGTCCTGGGCTCTGTAAGAAAGCAGGCTGAACAAGCCATGTGGAGCAAGCTACTAAAGAGCACCCCACCAAGGCCTCTGTGTCAGCTCCTGCCTCCAGGTTCCTGATCTGTTTGAGTTCCTGTCCTGACTTTCTACAATGACAGACAGTGATGTGGAACTGTAAGCCAAATAAAACCTTCCTCCCCAACTTGCTTTTGTCATGATGTTTAATCACAGCAATAGTAACCCTAAGACAATTTCCAGTCCTATTTTATAAATGTACATATCTAGGGCCATTTAAATTTTTCTCGGGAGAATAAGCGATGCCAATGGAAAAAAATTAAATTTTCTTTAATACCCTAGTAGGTCACATGCTTTCCAGAAACTGTTTTATTTAGAAACCAGAATGAAATAAGCATAAAGCCTATTGCATATAATTCCCATGAGAAAATACACTTAAGCATAATAAATCAGCACCAGTTATATAGCTAACAAAAAATTATACTCTAGAAATATTTTTTATATATTCTTTTGGTTCACAGCAAACCTTCATGTTCTAAAACTGCACACTAGGTTCACCAGCTGTCTTTACCTGGTAAATGTAGCTCTCATTCCTTATCAAAGCTGCTCTTTGCAACAGAAAGAGATCATCACAGAAAACTGTAACTGGTTAAATTATGGAGAACACTCTGATCATGGGATGCCCAACCCCAGTAGATACATCAATGATGAACTAAAAAAACAAGAATAGCTTAGGCAGTCATGATGGTATAAGTATTTAATCCCAGAACTCTGAGACAGGCAGTTCAAGACCAGCATGGTCTATGTATAGAGTTCCAGGTTGGGCAGGGTTACAAAATGAGACTATCTCAAAAGAAGAACAAGAAAGAAAATGGCTTCATTAGTATTTGAGAGAAAAGGAATTTTCATTTTAAATGGTGTACACATACATACATACATACATACATACATAAATAAATAAATGCAGCAAGGCAAAAATACTTATCAGAATTCAACCTCCAATGGCCAAGAAGGAATATTAATTAATGCTTACTGCAAAACTCTGATCTTAAGAGAACATTTTTTGGTGCTATGTTTGTGTGTATGTATGTGCATATGGAAGCCAGAGATCAATGTCAGGCTTCTTCCTAGTTTGTTCTCAATCTCTTTCTTCCTTTTTTTTTTTTTTTTTTTTTTTTGTTACATTTAATTATTTGTTTGTAGTGGGTATGGGTAGGGGAGGTTTGTTTTTGGAGACAAGGTTTCTCTGTGTAGCTCTGGCTTCCCTGAACTCAAATCTGTAGACAAGGGTGGCCTCAACTCAAATATCCACCTGTCTCTGCCTCTCAAGTACTGGAATTATAGGTGTGTGCCACCATGCCCAGCTTATATTTATTTATTTAGTGCAGTGATGGGGTGAAGATGTGGGTCCAATGTGTCTGTGGAAGCCCAAGGACAACTTGTCAAGTAGGTGCTCTCCTTCGACCATGGGTCCTGGGACTGAAGTTAGGTTATCAGGTTCAGTGACAAAGGCCTTTCTTAACCAGCTGAGCCATCTCCCAGATCCTCCACCTTATTTTCTGAGGTCTTCATTTTTTCATATTTCTCCAGAGGTCTTCCAGTGAACCTGGAACTCTATCAATTCTGCTAGACACAGGAATGCTTCCCTAATGCTGGGATTACAGGTGCACTGCCTTGTTTTCTTTTTTTTAACATAAGTGCTGGAGACCCAAACTCAGGTCCTCCCTTCACGCTTGCAAAGCAAGCCAATTTACCAACTAAACCATCTCCCCAGCCTTCTTCCTGGGTTTTTTGGTTTTTGTTGTTGTTGTTTGTTTGTTTTTTGATTTTTTTGAGATACTATCTCATGTATTCCAAATTGGCCTAGAATGCAACCAAGGAAGGATGACCTTGAACTCCTTATTGTCTTCCTGCCTTCACCTCCCAAGTGCTCCACCACACCAGCTAAGAAAACACATTTTCAAGTAAGGTGGAAGTTGTTTCTAACATGATGAGAAATACTGGGTACAAGGCAAGTATTTGAATGACCACAGTGGTAAAGCACTTTCTTACCATGTGTTGAAGCCCTAGGTTCAATTCCTAGCATGTGGTGCAGGGAGGACACTATAAATAATTTCAGTTTTTAAAAAATTGTGTAAAACAATCCAAATTCAAAATACACAAACTTGTATACTTAAAACTCAAAATGTTTGGTACTTAACAATTACAGTGATAATGAATACGACACTGTTATAGCTAATCTACAGGCTGGAAATATTTCTAGTAACTTCTACATTAGGGAATATCCTTAGACAGTCTTAATATTTAAAATAAATTAAAATTAAAATTAAAAAGTACCCCAAAGGGATTACCTCAAGCAAAGTCTTGCTTCATTCAGAAGACTTGAAGCCAAAGATTAAAAACTATCTTGGTTCCTGCTGATACAGTCTGAATCTTGAATGTCCCAAAGACTCTTGTTTTCAAGGCCTAGTCTCCCACATGATCCTATTAGGTGATGAAAACTTCAGAAGGTGGAGTCTACTGGCAGGAAGATAGGTTGTTAAATACATGTCCTTTAGAATCACAACCTCTTGTCTCTCTTTTATGCTTCCCAACTATTATTGTCTTAGTCGAGGTTCTATTGTGATAAGCGGAAGGACAAAAAAATGGGTTTATTTGGCTTACCTTACTGATCATGAAAGAAAAGGCAGGTGTTCAAGGTAGGAACCTAGATGAAGAAGAGACCCTTGGAACACTGCTTAGAATCCTGTTTTCTATGGCTTGCTCAGCCTGTTTTTCTATACAAGAATCAACCAAAAAGGGGTGGCACTGCCATAGTGGGCTAAGCCCACTCTCTCATATCAATCATTAATCAAGAAAATGCACCACAGGCTTGCCTGTATGCAATCTGATGAAATCATTTTCTCTACTGAGGTTCCTTCTTCCCAGATCTCCCTAGCTCAGTGGTTCTCAACCTTCTTAATGCTGAGACCCTTATGCTGTCATGACTCCCAACCATAAAATTATGTTCATTGCTACTTCGTAACTGTAATTTTGCTACTGTTTTGAATCATAATGTAAATATCTGATATGCAGATGGTCTTAGGTGACCCTGTGAAAGTCGTTCAACCCCCAAAGGGGGTCACAACCCCCAAAGGGGTCACAACTCACAGGGTGAGAACTTCTGCCCTAGCTTGTCAACAAAAAAATAATCAGCACAGTTAAACGATGGTTTGACTGAAAGTGACCCCCACAGACCCATAGGGAACGGTACTATTAGGTATGGCCTTGTTGGACTAGGTGTGGCTTTGTTGAAGGAAGTGTGTCACTGGGGGTGGGCTTTAAGGATACAAATGCTCAATCAAGTCAGGCCCATGTCTCTCTCTCTCCTGCTGCCTGCAGATCCAGGTGTAGAACTCTGGGCTCCAGCATAATGTCTGCCTGCGCACCACCATGATGGCAATGGACTAAACCTCTGAACTGTAAGCCAGTTCCTATTAAATGTTTTCTAAGAGTTGCTATGGACATGGTGTGTCTTCATAGTGACAGAAACCCCAACTAAGACAGTGGACTTCCTGAGCTACATACTCTCACCATGATGCTACCAGTCCTAAAGTAACAGTCAAGAGAGTATAAACAATAAACTGAAATTTGGTACTATAAGCTAAAATAAGCCTTTCCTCCTTTTAAGTTGATTACCTCAGGTATTTTGCCACAGCATCAGAAAACAATCACATCTGCCAGTACTCACTATATCATCACTGACCAACTAATGAGATGAATAAATTCTACTTCCTTCCAATACAAAAATCTTCAAGAGTCTCATTACATTTTAACATTTCTCATACTAGAACACAACCCTATCACCTTAAAGCGCCACATTCCCTGGTTTGGGTTTCCAATTCTTACTGTTACATTCTATTTCAACATTAATGAGCTATACCAATAGATTTATAACATCAGAACAACAGGATAAGGCAGGGGCATTCATATCAGAATCCAGGGGTTGTGAGAAGGTTTTGTTGTTTTTTTTTAACTTCTTAACTAATCTCTCAGCAGCAGCTCCTTTTTTGATAAGACCTCACATTAATACCTTTCTTTTTGGGGTGGGTATAACAAAGTCACACCTCACCAAAGCTAGGTAAGTACTTTAACAGTGAGTATACTAAGCACATTCCCAGCCCCCACATGTTTCTTGTAAGTTGGTGGTAACTGTGTTATTCTAATAAAACTTCAGAGTATTTTTCTACTTGAAATCCATAGTGATTAAATGCTGCAGTCACTCCCTTGAAACACAAATTACCTGAACACTGAATCATCCTGAATAACCTAAAATACATCTGATGTGGTGTCTGGCACACTGAGATAGCCTGAGTCCAGAAATTTGAGGTCTTCCTACGGGATATAATAGAGTCCAATCTCCAAATAGCAGAGAGGAAAACAGGTACACCAAATCACTAGGATCTATAAATAAGGGATGCTAGACCGTGACTAAGGAATAGTCGAATAATATTTTGATAAGCGGAGGATTGCTTTAAAACCCAAAGCTATCCATGACCACTATTTACAAAGCTACCCATGACCACTATACTCCTAATACAGTCAACAACTACTGTTGACTACTAATATAATCTCAAGACACATACTGTGCAGTGTAATATCCACAGCTAAGGTGCTAGAGAGATAGCTCAGAGGTTAAGAGGACTGACTGCTGTTCCAGAGGACCCAGATTCAATTCCCAGAATCCACACGGCAGCTCACAACTGTCTGTAACTTGTCCCAGGGGATCTGACAACCCTTACACAGACATACATGCAGGCAAATACCAATGTACATAAAATAAAAACAAAGCTGGGTGGTGGTGACACATGCCTGTGATCCCAGCACTCAGCAGGCAGAGGCAAGTGGCTATCTGTGAGTTCGAGGCCAGTCGGGTCTACAGAATGAGTTCCAGGGCAGCCAGAGTTACAACAGAGAAATGCTGTCTGGAAAAACCAATAAATAAATAAATAAATAGATAGATAGATAAATAAATAAAATCCATACCTGCGAAGCCCAAAACACATAAAATCACATACTATGCAGTATAAGATCCAGAGTTACAACAGAGAAACACTGTCTTGAAAAACTAATTAATTAATTAATTAACTAAAAGATCCATAGCTGAGAGGCTCAAAACACATACTATGCAGTATGAGAGCCATAGCGAGAGGCTCAAGCATCTCGTCAGTGATAATTCTGGGCTCATCTAAAATAATCCCGGATTCCAAAAAAATATATATTCCTCTTAGAAAAATACTGGACCTTGTCTACTTCATTTCCCTGTGGATAGGTCTTTGAGGCCTCCAGCCAAATCCCATTTCCTCTCATTTCCCCAGGATGCCAGCCTGAACTTCTACCAAGTGCCTGCCACCAACCACCGCCTCACTCCCACACCAACCTGACCTGCTCCACCTATCTTCCTACACACTGGGTTTTCCCACACATGTATGGCTCACATGCTCACTGTAGACACATATAAATATCCATCTAAATTTCCCAAACTTAAGGTCTGCCCCCTACCTCACCTACAAAGACTTCCTACATAGCAATTTGAGTTGAATCTACATAGTAAATATCAATTTATAGAATTGAAGGTGTTTAAACTTTTAAAAGTTTTAAAAATCTGATCATGAACACTATGTATTCTAATTAAGGAATAGAATTAAGATGGTAGTGATTCATCTTTGAAAGAAATTTTTTTCTCTTTTTCATACTTTGGAACTGCTTGGTAAATCCCGAGATATCTACTTACAAGTATCTGTATGAATGAATGATATTTACAAAGTAAAATAAGGAACTCACTCACTGTAAAAGTACGTGTCATCAAACCAACTGCAAATTTCTATTAAAATTACTTCAGCCAAGCAAGGTGGCACCATCTGTAACCCTAACACTCAGAACAGTGAGTTCAACTGTGAGTTCAACACAAACCAGCCAGGGCTATAGAGTGGAAACCTGGTCTCAAAAAATAAATAAATAAATCATGATTGGTGTGTTTTATATAGACACGTACATAAAACATTTCAAAGCAAACACTATTTTGCAGAAATTCATAATTTTGATGCTGTAAAATAGCATCAATTGTCTCACCCACTGAGGATAATTTTTGGAAGAACATAAAGTATCTATCTATACTTCTCCCCATCATGCATTTTTGAAACAGGCTTGCTATGTAGCACGAGCTGCCCTGGAATTCATGATCATCTCCTACACCCACTCCCAAGGAGGTAAGAAAACAGGTGCCTAACACTATCCTTGAATGCTTAACTCTGAAATTACGAGTTGTACAAGACAAGGCATCTGTACACAAGGGGCTGGAGAGAGAGCTCAGCAGTTAAGAGCACTTGATCTGCAATCATTCAGACCCTAACACACACGTAGCAAAATGCGGCCCCCACAAACACCTGCAATTCCCAAGGAGACAGACTGGAGAATCGCTGATGATTTCTGGCTTTAATTCTAGTCAGGAAAACATAAGCCCTGGGTTCAAACAGACACCTTGCCTCAAAAAAACTGGCAGAGTGTTTGAAGAAGCACTAAGCACCCTCTTCTGACCTCTACACACGCACACAGGTACATGTACAACCTCAAACCCAGCTCGGGCCCTGGCGTATGCGAGCGCTCGCGCACAGGCACACTCTCTCACACATAACATCTGTACACCAGTCATTATAGTGACCTAAAACCGAAGCATTTTCTACCTAGCAATGAAAGACTCAATTGTTTTCATGAGCATAAATTTGATTGTTGCAGCCAGACATGGCGGTAAAACAAACTTTAAAACAAAAACTTTATCTAAAATTACAAGAAAGTTAGTCCTAAGTATCTACTTAAAATACTTTTTAAAAATTAAAAATATATATATAAATATAAGTTTTTCCATTTATTTTGTCTTTTTTTACTCCAAAATGCATTATTTGAGGGAGAAAAAAGTATTGGGGCTAGAGAGATGACTCAGCAGTTAAAGAGAATTGGTTGCTTTAACAGAGGTCCTGAGTTCAATTCCCAGCACCCCCACAGCAGTCTATAAAATTCCCAGACAAAATACTCAAATACATAAAATACATAAATAAATCTTTTTTTAAAAAAAAGTATTGCCATTTTTAATTCCATACAGCCCTTCCTAATTCCTTCACACAGGGACCTTAAAAGTTTTCACAGGCATTTTCCTCTTACATTTAATGTAAAAACATTAATGTAACATAAAATTTAAATGTCTCTAGTAGTATAAACCCTTAAGTTTTCCCCAAGCAATTAAACACTTCAAGTGAATAAATTTCTCATATTACATCTAATACTGAAATCCAATGTATATACACTTTTTGTCAAGCTATATTATACAGAATCCAGTTTCTATGTTAACACAAAATCATCTTACTGGTCCTTGAAAGACAATATTCTGCTTTTAACAAAGATCAAAATTCACTCACAAAAGTAGAATTGCAGAAATCTTTTGAAAATGCAAGTCAGTGCCATCAATACTGTAAGCACTGTCAGTTCATTATTTGCTTGAGATTGACCCTTCTCAAATCACAGACCAAGAAACTGAAGCGCAGAGAGGCTAATTAGCTTCCCAAATCAAAAAGCTCATAGGTTAAGATCTCAGGAAGTCCCTGTCCAGAGCCCTTTTTTCCTTTTAAGACAGTTTCACATAACCCAACAAGGCCTTGAACGTGCTGTGTAAGCAAAGCTGGCCTTAACGTCTTCAATTCCTACTTCTACTTCCAAAGCAGTGTAGGTCTAGGCTTCAGAACCTCGTAACTAAGCAGCTGTATCCCTTATGTGTAGAAACCATCACCTCGAAAGTATCCATGTTCATTTCAAAACAAAGAAATGTAAGACTTACTTTTATTTTGTGACAAATTAGAGAAAACATTTGAGTATTTTAGGCTGCATTTATTTTTAATTTGTGTTTTGTGTGTGTGTGTGTGTGTGTGTAAGCCATGGGGGGTGCCCTCAGAAACCAGAAGAGGGCATCAGATCCCTTGGTTATTAGAGCAACTGTATCCCACCCAATATCCCTGAAAGGGCAGAGAGAGCTCTTAGGTCTAAAGCCATCTCTCAATCAGTAAACTGCACCACAAATTATGAGACCTAAAGACAGCTGACTGGGTGTGATGGTTAAGGTCTATAATCCCAGCAGCCAAGAGTCTGAGGCAGGAACATCACTGAGTTCAAAGCCAATCTGGAAACAGGGTGAGGAGGTGAGTCTAAAAATGCTAGAAAAAGAACAATGGCAGGTAACAAACTGAACAAATTATGTATTAGAGGAAACTTTTACATGAACTTAAGGATTTTAATGATTACACAACCAATAAATTTTAAGTACACATTCACTGACAAATATTTCACAAATAATTTACAAAAAAGTAATGGCAAACACCCAAAAGAACAGACCTTCAAAGCACATCTTGACGGAATGTTAAACAATGAACTTCCCAGAGATACTCCGGCAACTCACTTAAATTGACCAAAGCAATTCACAAAGAGCCTGTGGGCAATAAATATAGATAGCTATTACAATGTAAAATACTTTCACTTTTCTTTAAAAAAGGCTTTAGTTGGTTGTAGTGGCACAGGTCTTTAATCCCAGCACTCAGGAAGCAGAGGCAGGTGGATCTCTGTGAATTAAAGGCCAGCCTGGTCTACAAAGTGAGTTCCAGGACAACCAGAATTACATTGTAAGAACCTATCTTGGAAGGGAAGCTGTGTACAAGTATGGGGCCACTGATCTTCCCCTGCATAGAATTACAAGTTTAAATTATTTCTACAGTAGGAAGGAAGGAAGGAAGGAAGGAAGGTAGGTTAAGAAAGAAGGGGAAGGTAAAAGTACATACTAATCACTCACAGTTTCAAGCCGATCGAATAACAAATAGGAGAAAAAGCACAGAAAATAATTGCAAACTGCAAAGGAGTAAGTTTATTGTTTAGCACTTGACCCAACATTCTATAGAAGTTCCAAGGTGGCTAAAGGGACTCACAGACAATCAAAGTCACAAAATGATGGCTCTAGACCATCAAAAGATGTTTAATTACATTCTGCATTGTGACTTAAAACAGATAAGAACTGTACACTTAATTTTACCTTTTCATCCAAATCAGTTAAGCTAGCTTTTGATGCTTAAGAATAAGCCTACAATTATTCCGTAAACTCAAACTAATCAAGTGGAAAGGAATTCATTTGAAAGTCCCCTAAACAGCTCCTGAGTTGAGGAGCACTTGATTTAAAAAAAAAAAAAAAAAAAGGTACACAGAGGATGAGGGAAGCAGAGCAAGCATAAAATTAGAAACTCTAAGAAAACAGAATAGTCAGTGTCTGTAAACACTAGCTAAATTCGTCTCCCACAAAACAAAGTGTAGGCGCAGAGTGCCACATCAGCAGTACGCCCGTGTCTGTCCTGCATTCTAAACCACCCGTTAGTTTCATGAATTATTAAATTCGGTAATTGTTGATATGAAGCAGCACCACCTCTCAACCGAGTTAGTCCATAAAACCAAATTCGGGTTTTACAACTTACCGAACACACTCTTGCCTTATGGTGGCACAAATTTTGATTTTAAAAAGAGGGGGAAGAAAAAAAAAAAAAGAAAACAGAACAACACAAAACCTATTCTTTTACATTACTTTTAATTTGTCAACGTCTGAGGGAGTTTAGTGCCCAGCCCAGACGCAACTTTGTTATCAGAAGAACTGTTGCAGCACTTAACAAAACTCCTTTTCAAAGGGCTGTTGGCAACACATCCAGGCTTTTTCCCTTGACCCCACGCGAAAACCTGAAGAACGCACAGCAAACAACCTTGTGGCCTTGTACTTTTTTCTCTCCCCTCCGGAGAAGGAAGTCTCACTCCGAACAGGAAACTGCTCCCCCAGAGGTTCGACGGGGAATCCTAGAACGCCGAACCCCAACTCAGACCTCGGGGTGGGGGTGGGGGCGACTCCGGGTGCTGCTGAATGCCAACACACCTGACGGGGGGGAGACGACCGACGAGGGCCGGGAGCACGGTTCCAAACACTGACCCACCGAAAGGGGAAGGCGAGAGCGGACGCAAATCAGTGCCGAGCCCAGCCGACCGCAAGCAGAAGTTATTTATTTTGCTGCGCCCCGAGTTATCTAGAACACGACGTCTGTGCGCGCGTATAGGATCTGGGGGCATGACTGCATTTTTCTTTTCCTTCCTTAAAAACCCAAATTATAACCAAGCCTCGGAGGGAGTCAAGTTGGCGACCGCCCGCCCCCCCAACCCCATCAAAGCCGGAGGCTCCGGGAGAGCGCGCGGAGGCCGGTCACGAGTTCGAGCCCCCGCCGTCCCGCGGAGGAACCGCGAGTTAAGCGCCCATCCCGCCCCGACCCTCGTACGCGGAGCGGCGGTGCTTACCCATGCTGCGGCTCTGGCGCGGAGAGCGCGGCCCCGCGGCCCCCTTCCGTGCTCCGGCTCAGGCGCGGCGGGGAGGCGCCTCCATCCGCCCGCGGCGCGCTCGGCCGCTCCTCAAGCGCCGGCCTCGGCAGGCGGGGGCGAGCGCCGGGCGTGCGCGCGCGTGCGCAGAGGGCACGCTCTTGCCGCGGTGCACCCCCTCCCCGCCCCCCCCTCCCCGCCCCTCCAGTCCCGGTCGCTTCCGCCCGCCGCTGGGCTCTCACGGACAGCCCGCCCCGCACCCACTCCCTCAGGGGCCGAGCACGCCACGCTCTACACCGAGCTGGGTCAGTGCGGGGGGGGCGGGGGGGGAAGTTGGGACCCCGGCTGGGACGAATTCTCGCGAGAATGATCTGGGGTTTTTTTTTTTTTTTTCTCCCCGGCCACGCCCCCCTGGGCCCCCACGCGCCACCCAGCCTCACGCGGCGGGTGCCAGGTGCGGTGACGTCACGGGGCGGGGTGGGGAGGGCTGGCTGCGCGCGCGCGCCCCGCCCTCCTCCAGGTGCCGCGGGCTGCGGGCGGCTTCGGGGGTGTTCTGCAAAGGGAGCCTCTCGGTTGCCCCCGCTTTCTTCTCTGCCAAGATGTAGCCTGCGGGAGGTCTAAGAGAGTTTTAAAAGTAGGGGAGAGAGCGCTTTGATGTCCAAGGTCAAGGTTGGCCCAGCTCGTGTGGGGGACCCCACAGTTCACCTGCCAAGTTCCCTAGGAGTCAAAAGCACCGGCTCTCCCTTGGGGTGTGGGAGGCACGCAATAGATTGCTTTCATAGGAATACATCGCTGTATTCCTTCAGTCTCTTGTTGGCCAAGGACGACTTCCTACTCCCTCTTTGGAAATAGAAATTGTTCTAAATTGGGATCCGTGGTTTGAAACATTGCCAGACATTTTCCTAGAGGCAATATGAACGCCGACACATGATTATAGCAATCAGACAGGAGCTTTCTTCGAATTATAGACAAATGTAATTAATTCATCCTAATTTCTTTTTTTTTTTTCCTGCCCTCCTACTTGAAAAAAAATAAAGTTCAACGCCTGAGCAAATATGTGGAAGCAACGTGTATTGACTGCCAACTATTGTGCCTAGTGGTTTTTCAAGAAATTATGTCATTGAATCGTCACAGCTACCAGACACTTAAACTGCCTTGCCCTTTGGAACCAGGCCGACATGGGACTCTGAAATTCAACCCTGCCACTTACCTTTTGTAACTCCTTGGGTAAATGAACCTGACTGGAGCTTCAGCTCTTAAGTGTGTTGAAAGAAATCTTTACAGTGTAGAACATGGTGTCTGCTTCAACAGTAGTAACTTTGTAAGTATCAGTTCCCACTATTTCCTATAGGCCTGCTTTGGGCATCTTTTACTACTTCTGAAAAGATTGTCATGGTGATTTTGAAACCGGAATTGTAAGATTCACGGTGGATAAGACATTAACAATTAGTTCTGTCCAGGAAGAAACAAGGGAAACATTTAATTTGCACAAGCAAACAAGATAACAGCTGCATAGCCCTGAACTCACAGAACACTGCCTTGTCTTAGTCAACAAATAGTTACTGAACATTGTGTTCATTGTCTCCTGACAAGGAAACAACACGAGTAAAAAATTCATAGCTCTTATCCCCAGTGACTTTGCATTCTAACCCAAAGGTAGGACATAAACACAGCCTGAAGTAGACAAGAGTCAGATGTATGAGAGCTTAAAGGAAATTGAGTTATGAACAGCAAGGCAAGTCTCAGGGGAAGGGGCAGGACAGGGGAGAGGGAAAACCCAACCACTACCATGGTCCTGAAGTTAGTAGTGTCCTCCAAAGATAAAAACATGAAATCCACAAATGTATTTATTTTTACATGCGTGTGTGGGTTCCTACATGTCTGTGTATCACTGTGTGCCGATGCCTGGGAAAAGGTCAATAAATCCTCTAGAGCTGGAGTTTCAGGCAATTTTGAGCCACCAGATGTGAGTGCTGGGAACCAAACCCAGGTCTTCCACGGGAACAGCCAGTGCCTTTAACAGCTGAGCCATTCATCCAGCCCTCAGAAATTTGCCTTTAAAAACTATGTAAAAGTACTTCCTAGGGCCAGCAAGATGGTTCTTGAAGTACTTTCTAAACTTCTTCTGAGTGTTGTGACAATGTTAGCTCAGCAATTCTCAACTCTTTATATTCCAGGGCAATGGATTCGTTTCACTTTGACCATTTCCATTTTTTTTTTTTCTTCTATACAGTTAATCTGGCTTCAAAGAATGTTACAATCCCTGTGACTGACACAATTTCCAACCAAGCTAATGCATGTTTGCCTAGCATTATGTTTTCCTGAAGTTTCTTAGGACTTAATCAGAAAATAACTGAGTTGAAAATCACCAATTCTTTTCCTCTTGATAAAAACTACTTTACAAGGACCAGTATAGTAAAGAAAGAAAATTAAATGGTAACTAAATCAGGTTGTTTTTAAAGTACTTGTTGAGCTCAAAAGTTGCCAGCAACTAATTCTTCTTTGTTTCTTTGTTCTTCGTTTCAAAGTAGCAGGTTTCCTGAGGAGTGTTTTAATTGTTATCTTGTTTAGCTTGGCTAACTTATGTGGCAGCTAAGTTCCTACCACCTCAATCTTTTTTTTTAAAAAATCACTCTTTAGAAAACAATTGTAGGAAATTATAATCTTAATCACAAAGCCTACACTGTGAATTCATGAAGAAAAATGAGCATCCAGTCTCCTCCCCTAGGTCCCCTCCCCCTACCCTCTGTTCAAACTGGCGTCCCATCCATCAGCCTGTGTGACAGGATCCTGTTATTCCACTAGCACTTTGGGGGATATGCTCAGACATGTGACCACTCTAGGCATTCTCACTATTGTAATTCTTTTCAAAGTTTTTAACCCTAGGGTTGGTGGAGAGGTTCAGTGGTAGAGTGCTTACCTAGTGTGCACAAGCCCGGAGTTCCTCCACAGCTCTGAAAATTTGCTTTTAATTAATTAGTAATAGTAATAAAGAAAAGTAAAACTATGGCTCCATTCAAACAAATGCTCCACCACTCTGCCAACTGCAGGGATCTTTTTAAAGACACTGTTTGCACTTGACTGAATGCTGGTGTCTAGGCAAGTCATAGGAGCCTCAAAGGCTCTCCTCAAGAGTCTAGTTCAAGAAGCAGTAGTCTCCCAAAATGGGAAAACTCTTAATCTGTGACAGGTTCTCACTTTGTAGCTCAGGTTGGTCTCCAACTTGTCATCTGCCTGCTCTCCTCCCAAAGGCTGGGGCTTCGGGTGCGTGCTGCCGTTCTATGATATTTTGTTTGTACGGGGTCTTACCATGTAACTCAGGCTGGCCTGGTACTCACAGAGATCCTCTGTCTCTGCCTATCCAGTGCTGGACTTAAAAGTGTAGCTACCATGCCTGGCTTTCCATGCCATACTTAAAACTGACCCCTCTTGATTGTGAAATACTTTTTTTAAAAGATTTATTTTTGCCAGGTGGTGGTGGCACTCACCTTTAATCTCAGGAGGCAGAGGCAGGTGGATCCCTGCGAGTCTCAGGCAAGGCCAGCCTCATCTATAGAGTGAGTTGGAGGACAGCCAGAGATACAACAGAGGAACCCTGTCTCAGGAAAAAAGAATTATTTATTTTCATGTGTATGAGTATTTTGCTGCATGAATGTGTGTATACCATGTGCTTGTCTGATGCCCTGTGAGACCAGAAGAAGGTATCAGATCTTTTGGAACAGGAGTTGAGGAAGGTTATGAACCACCATATAGCTGCTGGGAATCCACCCCCAGTCCTCTGCAAGAGCAGCAACTGCTCTTAACACTGAGCCATCTCTTCGGCACCCCATTGTCAGATGCTTTCAACAATCCAATCAACAAATACATTTGCATTTTTCCAAAACTCAGTTACAGTATTACATAAAGAATTTCCCGGCGTGAGTACGTATTAATTCAACACTTAATACCTAGCATAAACAAGAAGCTGCTACATCATAAATACAGAGATGAAAAGTCCAGTTCCTAGCATTTAAAGAGGCAGCCTTAGGGATCCTGCTAGAAGAAAATCCAAATTCCCTGTGAAGACTGAGAGAAGACTTCTAGGACAACAAGCAGGTATGTAACCAGAAACCCAGGGGACCAGAATCCCTGGCAGTGAGCTGAGCATAATGAAGGACATTAAGTAGATAGTTCCTTTGCTCTTTCAGCTACATCTGCAATCATTTCAAGAAATAAAAAGAAAAGTCCAAAGAATTAAGCACAAAACTTTTGCCTCCATAAGCACAGATTAAGCACCCACTACCCTCAGTCAGTAAGCACACACTCTGTACTAATATAATCATTAAACCCATCAATAAGGCACAGCAGAGGCTAGAAACAGACTCACAGCAGGAAATACACACCCTGTCTTTTAAGAAATGTCATTTTCAGCTCAGAACTCTTTAAGAGTGCTTGAGTGCTTTAATTCACCATTGTTTAAATGAAATTTCCTAGTTTAAAAAACGGGGGGGGGGGGGTGCTGTACCAACATAGAACAGACCAATAAAATGTGCACTTTCCCTCCTGCTCTGACCTTGGTTTGTTGGTTTTGGTTTGGTTTTGAGGTCTCACTGTGTAGCCATGGCTAGCCTAGAACTCACTATGTAGACCAGGCTAACCTTGATATTACAGCAAACTATCTTCTTCTGCCTCCTGAATACTGCTTGCTTTATTTTATATTTTTATTTATTTGTGCATGTTTGTTCTACGTGGTCCCATATTACCTAAGGGCATTTTTATACAAGTATAGAGTATATAGAGATCAAAATCTTTTTTCCCCCATATCCTTTCTCCCTCTTCTCTTCCTCTTCTTCATTCCCTCTCCCCTTCCTCACACCCCCTGTCCCTTTAATCCCTTTTGTTTGTCTCCATGGTATCACTTCTACCTTCCTGTCATAGTACATGCATAACTTCAAATATCTATGTAAAATCTAGGAATCACAAATGAGAGGAAACATACAATATCTGTTTCTCTGAGACTGAGTTTCTTTGCTTAATATTGTATCCAGTTGCACCCACCTTACTGTAAGTAACGTCTAATTTCATTTTTTTCTTTATGACTAAAAAACGTATCATTGCAAACATAGGTATGTATATAGATATAGATATCGCCTTTTTCATCCATTTCTCTGTTGATGGACACCTAGGTTTGTTCTACCACTTAGCTACTGTGAATATTACTACAATAAACACTGATAGCTGGGTGGTAGTAGTGGTACACGCCTTTAATCCTAGCACACAGGAGGCAAAGTCTGTGAATTCAAGGCCATCCTGGTCTACAGAGTGAGTTCTAGATCAGCCAGAGTTACAACAGAGACACCCTGTCTTGGGGGGGAAGGGGGAATTGATGTACAAGTGTCTCTGTGACATGTTGGCTTAGAGTCCCAGTCATATGGTAAATATTTGTTTTTAATACTTTGAGGAACCTCTCTGCTAACTGTCAGTATAGCTACACTACTTCATTCCCGTCAGCACTGTATGGGGTTTCCCCCTTTTTCTCTTTTTTTTTTGTACAGGGCATCACTGTGTAGCCCTGGCTGGCCTGGAATAGACTATATTGACCAGGCTGACCTGAAATTCATAGAGATCCCCCTGCCTCTGCCTCCCTCCTGAGCGCCAAGAGTCGATTGTGTGCCACCAGACCCAGAGAGGTTTCCCTTTTTTTATTGCTATTTGTTTTGCATCTCAGGCTGGCTTCCTAATTCACTCTATAGCTGAAGATGATGAACTTCTGATCCTCCTCTGTCTCCTGAGCCCTGAGATTACAGACCTGGATGCTTTATCATTTGTTTTCGTGATGACTACCATTCTGACTGGGTCGAGATGGAATCTCAATGTAATTTTAATTTGCAATCTCTGATGACTCAAGAGATTGAACTTTTTATATACATTTATTAATTAGACATTGTACTTTAGTCTTTTGAGAATTGTCTTTCCATTTTATTAGCCCATTTTCTTGTTCTTTGCAGTAAATATTATTGTACTGTATCATCCCCAAATCAAGTGTGTACATATCAAAAATCACTCTACTATAGGGAAACTTTTAAAAAAGACAGTAATATTACTAATTTGTGTTTTCTTTACTCGGAACTTTTATAAATTACACAGCGTGCCAGGCATGGAAGTTCGTGCCTGAATCCCAGCACTTGGGAAGTAGATGAAGGAAGATCAGAGGCTGCCGGTCATCTTCAGCTACACAGTGAGTTCGAGGCCAGCCTGTGCTACATGAACCCAAGTCTAAAAAGTCAGAAAAGGAGGACTAGGGATGAGGACTACTGAGGTTAGTAGAGTGTTTGCCTGGCATATAAAAAGCTCTGGACTTGATCCCCAGCACCAATACAAACTAGACATGGTGGCCCACTTTTGTAATTCCAACACTCATGAGACCCTGTCTCAAAAAATAACAATTCCATGATAGGGCTTCTTAAAATAGAAACCCAAGAGACTCTGAACAGAAGATGCCCTAGATGCTCATTATCTCTTGACCACCAACTGACCTAATATGGTACAAAGAGACACTCATCAAATTATTATATCGATGTATTTCTGCCCAGACAGCCATCATCTGTTTCTAACCCATGAAGTGGAAACTTTATTTTAGATCCCTTTTTAACTTCCCTAACTGTGCAGATCCTGAGAAGGTTTTATCTTTCATCTGACATTGGAGCTTTGAATCAATCAATGTGTGTGTGTGTGTGTGTGTGTGTGTGTGTGTGTGTCTGTGTGTGTGTGTGTGTCTGTGTAGTCCTGGAGATTGAATGTGGAGGGTATGGTGCTGGGGATTGAGTGAGTGTACAAGGATAGTGCTGAGGAGTGTGTGTGTGTGTGTGTGTGTGTGTGTAATGCTGGACACTGAATGACATTATTTTAATGCCAAGAACTAAATGCCTGACAAAGCAGAAAAAGCTCATAAACCAAGACGTTCCTTTCTGCTCAGTCCTAAGAATTCACATTCCATTCTACTGGTTTCCGGCCACATCTCACCACTCCCACAGCCCCACCACAATCTATATGTGGCTCATAAGCAAGGCTCTCCAGCCTCCAATCAGCCCACGACTCCTCAGCCTGCTCTGCCTTTTCTCAGGTCTAGTTATATGGAAGGCAAGGCTACTTTGCCTGAAACACTTTGACCTTTAAGGACAGTTCAACCTCCTTACCCTTGAGGCTTATACTCATACTTTCACCTTATGATCAGGGAAATTGAGTCATCGTAAATGGCCCCCTGCGCCTCCGTCTGCTTTTTTACAGAACTCCTCCGGCGACATGGACTATGCTTTCAGTTCTACTTTGCTTTCTGTTGTTATAACAAACACTAACCAAAGACAACTGGGGAGGAAAGGGCTTATTTAGCTTTCAGGTTCCAGGCATCACCAAAAGAAGCCGGGCCAAGAGCTCAAAGCCAGAACCTGAAGGCAGAAACCGAATGAAGACCTTGGAAGAATGTCATTTACTGGCTCACTCTCCAGGGTTTGCTCAGCCTGTTTTCTCATACAACCCAGGACCACTTGCCCAGGGGTGACACTGGTGGGCTGGGCCCTCCTATATCAATCATTAATCAAGAAAATACCTGGGCATGTTTAATCCTAGCACTTGACAGACAAAAGGCAGATCTCTGTGAGTTTGAGCTAGCCTACTCTACATAGTGAGTTCCAGGCTTCCCAGGACTTCATAGACCCTGTCTCAAAAAAAAGCCAAAAAACAAACAAACAAAAAAAAAAAACCCAAGAAGAAGAAGGAAGAGGAGGAGGAGGAAGAAGAAGAAGGAGAAGAAAGAGAGAGAGAGAGATCAACTACAGACAGGAAAGATAAAAAGAAACAAAGGAAGGAAGGAAGAAAAAGAAATTGTCTCCCAGAGACATGCCCACAGGCCAATCTGATGAAGACAATTACTCACCTGAGGTTTCCTCTTCCCAGGTGACTATAGGTCACGTCCAGGTGACAGAAACTAGCCGGCACACCTTCTTTCCCCCATCAGGAGTAGTATGTCTCTGACTTGGACTCGTTATTTACTTCAACTGCATTTCTCCCCAACATTTCCTAGGCCTTATCTTGACCCTTTTTCCTTTCTCTCATCCCTACTCTTACTCCCTAATGTTTTCATACACTCCTTAGATTGCCAATCCGGTCTTCCCAGTCTGGTAAACCCTACCTAAGTGGCCTTTTTGGTCTGCTAACGCCTACCACCAAATACGTTTTCACAGAGTACTCATGATCTTAGCCAAGTGGCTGTCTTTTTCACAGAACAATCACGGACTCAACCGCAACTTTTAAGACAATAGCTTATCATCTCCATATGTTATTGAAGAAGGAAATGCTGACGGTAGGAACAGCGATGACATCGATAACAGAAATCATTGTCTGACTGTTCAGAGTCTCAGATACCATCAGATTCTCTTTATAGGTCTCCCCAGACATGTCTCTCATTGCAACACTCTGAGCAAGCAGTACAACTATAGGAAACTCAAAGGGTAATTCAAGTTGCCTAAGATCACATAACTTTGAAGTGGTAGAGCCTGTGCACAGAATACAGGCCAATTCTATAGCTAATACGCTGGTCTGTCCTAAGTCAACTTGCTTCTTGTACTAGGGTTCCTTCCTTTGTTGAAAGACAGGAGAAAAGAGAGGAAAGAATGAGTGGAAGCTCTAAAGGAATCCTTCTTCATACCTTGTTGAGAGAACCAACCAGGAAATGGCCTGGCACAGATTACGTACAATCCTTGAAGCCAGTTAATTCCTCCTGCATCACTCACAGGAGACCTACTCTCTGTCAGGTACTGCATAGGTAAACTTCAGTAGATAGGTGGAGAAAGATACAAAGGAGACATCACTCCTGTTGTCTGTGTAACTTAAGGTTTAAAATAAGTCAGGCTAGATTCAGTGGAGTTTGCCTTTACACCCAACATTTGAGGGGGTGAGACCCGTTTCCAAAAAATAAAATAGAATAAAAAGTAACTCAGTAAGCTGGATGGTGGTGGCGCATGCTTTTAATCCCAGCACTTGGGAGGTAGAAGCAGGCAGATTACTGGGAGTTCGAGGCCAGCCTGGTTTACAGAGTGAGTTCCAGGTCAGCCAGAGTTACAACAGAAAATCTGTCTTGAAAAACAAAAAACAAAACAAAACAAAAGTAGTTCAGTGGTAGAATATGTGCCTAGCATGTACAAGATGCTGAGCACTTAAAGAAAAAAATAAAATAAAGGGAGCAATGAATGATGGATTATAACACAATCCTAACCATGAGGAAGGACAACCTGGTCTACACAGTAAGTTCTAGGCCAGCCTGGGCTATGGAGTGATACCTTCTCTCACAACACAAAACAACAGAGGTGACTCAGCAGTTAAGAGCACCTGCTGCTCTCCCAGAGGACCCACACCAGGGCAGTTAAACATCTGTAACTTCAGCTCCAAGCACCTGCACTTACATCCCGCCCACCGCCACCTACATACATATAATTAAAAATAAAAGTAAACTTTTTTTGTCAAAGGGGGTAGGTAGAGTTGCAGACAGACCTGGATACCTTAAGAGCTAGCCACAGTGACTTACACCTGTAATCATCCCTGCATTTGGGAGGCTTAGGGTGGCAGATCACCATGAGTTCAAGTCCACCCGGGCTACACAGTGAGATTCAGGTCCTAAAGATTAAGACACTGACTCAATGGGTCTAACTAAATAAATACTAAATAACTAAAGAGAGGGAGTCCAGCTTCAGTATAATAACACACCCCTTCCTGGTGTTTCTTGCCCTCTTCTCCATGACTTTTCTTGAATGTGTGCCTCAAAAAAAAAAAAAAAAAGAATAAAACCTGTGCTTAAACCTCTTCTGGGTATTTGGTGCATTTTCTCTTATAAAATGTTATTTCCATGCAACTTTCATTTCCTTTTATATGGGTGAAGTCCTCTGAGTCTGGGACTGTCCCCTGCATCGCTATGTTCTCTCTCCTCAGCTAAGGGCATGTGGGAAGCTCTCAGCAGTGACAGGCTAAGAGACTGACAGGCGTGTTATTCAGTGGAGAGCACGTCCCTCCCTCACATATACAAGGTCTTGGGCGTCTAGCATAACCAGAAAACAAAAAAACAACTAAATTCAATTTGACAGTATTTGAAAGAATGAAAAATTTTCTCTTGACATCTTCAAGGCTTCAGATCAAGATTTTTTTTTTTTTTTTCCAAGACAAGGTTTCTCTGTTGTAACTCTAGCTGTCCTGGAACTCACTCTCTAGACCAAACTCACAGATCTGCCTGCCACTGCCTCCCAAGTGCTGGGATTAAAGGTGTACACCACTGCTGCTTGGCGATGATCGGTGAATTATTACTACAATGGTTACAGCAAAATTGGTTTTTGTGAGACAGAGTTTCACTGATAAACTAAACTGGCTTTAAATTCTCAATCCTCCTGCCTCAGCATTCCCCCAAGTACTGGGATTACAGTCACATACTACCACGTCCAACTACAAACACTTCTAATGAATAAATGAGACTCTATAGCACATTCTTGGTGGAGATGTTGCCCAAGCTATGATTACTTATGATTCATGTTTACTTTGTGTCCCATTATTATTTTCAGTGTAAACATTACCTGTTAGACAATTAAGTAATCCTTTTAAATTATTTTTTACATATGTAGATTCCATTAGGAATGCCATTCCAAGGACTGAGAGTATAGCAAGGCTGGTAGAGTGGCTGCCTAACAAGCACAAGGCAGTAGGTTCAGTCCCCAACACTGCATAAAACAAGCGCAGTAGCAACATACCTGGAATCCCAGCACTTGGGAGGTGGAGGCAGAAGGATTGAGACATTCAAGATCATCCTCTGCCACAGAAGAAGTTTTATGCCAGACTTGACTAGTGCCCAGAGAGAAGGGGGGACGGGTATGAACCTCAAAAACGCTGAAAGGATGGCTCAGTAGTTAAGAGTACTTGTTGCTCTTGCAGATGGACCCAGGCTCAATTCCCAGCTCCCATAGTGTGGTTCACGACCAGTTCCAGGGTATCCAACACCTTCTTCTGACCTCTACGTGTACAAGACATAGACATGGTACACATATGCACATGTAGGCAAAACATTCATACACACATGCAATTAAATAAATCTGGAAATGTGTATATTTTTAAAACTGAAGCCAGGCATGGTGGTGTATGCCTTTAATTAGGAGGCAGAGGCAGGTGGAGCTCTTCAAACTCAAGGTCGGCCTAATCTATATAGAGAGTTCCAGGCCATCTAGAGTTACATGGTAAGACTCTTTCTCAGTAAGTAAGTAAATAAATAAACAAATAAATATTTTAAAAACAGAACAAATTCATTTAGAATAGACACATACATATGTATTTTTTTAAATTGTTAGATCATAAACTTTTCTAAGAGCTACTGGATACAAAAGAGTAGGAAGTAAATACTGTTTGTGTGAGATACTGCTTGGATGGATCAGACTGTGTGGTGCTCCCCGTCTGAGCAGCCAGTCCTGACTGAGGGAAGCTGGACTTTTACAGTCTGTTGTCTATGCACACTAACATATTTCTGTTTACACTCGTGTGTGTGTATGTGTGTGTGTGTGTTTCTTTATCTACCATAGAACCACCATGCTGTTCTTCAAACTTTACCTCTCACATGTTAAAAAAGAAAAAAGAAAAGCAAAGAATGAGGAAATTCAGCTTGTTACACCGTTGCAACCTTGTACCCAAGACAAGAAGTCGCTGCTTGTGTGGTTAAATCTAAAAGCAGATATAAAACAAGTTAGTGTTCAGAGACACATCGAATGTTCCAGAAGCCAAGTAGGCCAAAAAAAAAAAAAAAAAAGAAAAGAAAGATTTGCAGAATGAAAGGGTCCTCTGGTCGCCATAGCAGCACTTTTCCAAGGACTCCAGAAATGACATGGTCACCGGCAAGAATTTTCCATGTCTAACATAAGTTCCCACACCAGTGTCTCTTCCTGAAATGAGTGTCCAGTGGCATGTTTCTGAAATCAAAATGAAAGGGAAAGGCACTTCCCTGCTGACTTTTTGAAGAGACAGGAATTGAAAGTACAAGGGGAAAGCTTTATTTTGAGGGAAAGAACCTTGAAAAAAGAGGAATTTGAGCTTAAACAAATTTCGTGTGAGAGGGAGAGGTGCCAGTGAACTACAGGCCTGAGAGAAAATCACTTCTAATCATTCATTTATTTATCCAAGGGACACAGTTTCTTTTTTCCTCGAGGAGCCTTGGATCAAGACTAGAACCTCAGGCATGCTATGTGAACAGATGTGCGTGCATGCCTGTGGAGGCCAGAAAAAGGTATCCGATCTCCTGGAGCTGGAGTTATAGACAGTTAGGAGTTGCCCAATAGGAGTGGTGGGACCCCTAACTCAGGTACTCTGAAAGAGCAGTAAGCACACTTAACTGTTTGGCCATGCCTTTAGCCCCCCTTTTTAAAAATTATGTATGTCTATCTGTGGGTACCCCGCATATGAGTGCAGCTGCCTGAGAGGCCAAAAGAGGGTGCCAGATCCCCTGGGATGGGCATACTGTTATTTTTTTTTACAAGTAAAATTGTGATGTATCTGGATTTGATTTGAGGCTACAAAGATTGTACTTAGATTGGTTTATTCTTTTCTCAGTGACTAGTGAGTAATTCATAATGTTTGAGAAGGCATATATATCTGAAGATATGGCTCAGTGGTCTAAGAGCACTTGTTGCTCTCTGCAGAGGATCTGGTTTCAGTTCCCAGCAATGATGTGGTAGCTCACAGGTATCTACAGCTCCAGTTCCAGAGGACCTGACACCCTCTTCTGACTTCTGAGGGCACCAGCACACACACACAGTGTACATACACATATAAAGGCAAAACCCTCATCCACATAAAAGTAAATAAGTAATAAATAAAATGAATCACCACTGAATCGTATACCTGATTCTGCACATAACTGATCAGTTGCTGAACTTCACTCTATCTATTCCTATGTTTATGCTTCAGTATTTTATATATGTTTGTTTGCGACAGTTCTCAGTATGTATCCCAGGCTGGCCTTGGATTCATAGCAATTCTCCTGCTCTCAGCATCCTGAGAGCTAGGATTACAGGCGTGAGCCACCACACCCAGCCACGCTATTTCATAATGTGTAATACACAATTGTGTTGGGCATCCCCTCTTGCTGATTACTAGCCATCAGAGTGTAAACTGCTTTAATTGTTTAGAATAACAAAAGGGACTTGCCTTTGCAAGAAAGAATGAGTCAAAACAGAAACACAAGCTCTAGGCCAGGTAACAGAGGTTGTAAACTGTCTTGTATAGCTCCGAGTTGATGTTTATCCTCCTATTGCCATGTTCCGACATATGTAAACATTCAGTAGAAAAGTAGCCCGGCAGAGCATGGTGAGTACATTAAATGCACACTTTGGCTAGATTCCAGACGGAGTGTTAAAATCAAGTTTTAGCAGAAAGTGATCATTGCTGGATCTCACTATCATAGATTAAAATCCTGTCAAGTTAGAATAAAGGCAAATTTGTTGTTACAATTATCATTCCAACTTTACTGTTTAAATTTTAGGGCCTGGGAAATGGCTCATTCGATAAAGTTGCTTGCCATGTAATCACGTGGACCCCACTCTGGATCCTTGGCACCCACACGGCCAAGATTCAGGGAGGGAGAGGCAGGAGGACCCCGTGGACTTGACGGCCAGTTAGTACAGCTGAGTCAGTGAGCTCCAGATTTAGTGAGAGAACCCATCTCTAAAGACAAGGTAGGCAAGCGACTGAGGAGGAAACCTCTGGCTTTGCTGTGCCAGGCATGCACCCACACTCACACACATGCACCCACACACCCACCATCATGCAAATGCACATCCTACTCAGCAATGATGAGTGAGAGATAAAAATCATACATGAATTTTAGAAGTCAAATATTTTAGTCTGACATTATAGAGCAAAAACACAGTTTCTCCTCGCTCTTGCCGGCTCCGATGCTCTTGCGGTCACTGTAATGTGTCTTGTACAATGTTTCATATATGCTCACTTTAACAGTGGTCTGTAGGTAACCACGATCCAGTTTTTGAATATCCTTGCCTGGTTAGGTGCTCCTGTAATGTTGCTACCAATTTTATGAGCTTCCTTGTTTCCCCAGTGATAACTGAGGAGAGCCTGTCTCGTAAACCAAAGTATGTGGCACTGACTTCCCAGAACGCTTTATTTCCTCCCTTTTGAGATGAATGCTCTTCATATTTCAGAATTCTACTTCTTCCTGCCTTAGCCTCCAAAATGCTGGTGTGACCGGGGTATGTCACCACACACACCTTAGTTGTCCAAGCCATACAATCATTCCTAGAACCACCAAACCACCAAACTCTTTTTAAATTTACAAATAAATGAAAACCAAAGACTGTATGGACATTCATCGACTTGGAAAGGATAGGATGCTCTGCCCAAACCTTTTCTTAACGCTCATCTTTACTCTGTATGGAATTCATCGCACTTTCTATCCTATGGCGCCTGCCCACATAGCTTCTGCTCCTTTTTATATCCTTAGAACCAACAACTTTGCATTTCTTCTTGAGCCTCGTTCTCCCTCTGACTAACACTTGGCTTTCCTTTCCTCTACTTTTACGTATGTAGCGGGGGGAGGCAGATGTAGAGTGTTCACGTGTGCGCATGTGGAAGGCAGTGGTCAGCATTAGATGCCGATCCTCGGGAATCTTCACCTTTGTTTTGAGGCAGGGGGTCCTTGGTGGGATCCTCCTGTGTCTACCTATGCTCTGCTGAAATTTGTGCACCACCACGTTGGCTTTTTGTGTGTGTGATGGAGATCAGACGCAGGTCTTCATGCTTCTGTAGCAAGCACTTTACTGACTAATCTATCTCCCAGCCCCTGGATAGCCTGGAACTTATTGTCCACCGACTTTTGCTTCCTGAGTGGGATTACAGAAAGCATCAGCATCCCAGCCTCCTGCTGCTTGCAATTATTTTAGGCCCACTGGATAATCTAGGACACTCTAATTGGCAACATTAATTCTATCTTAATTCCCATTGGCCGTGCACTGTGTAATAGTCTCAGCTTCCAGAAATTAGTATATAGACACTGAGAGGCATTATTCTGCTTATCGAGCCACATATATTTATGCAGTTTGTAGGTCAAGAGTCTCAAGATTTGGTTGTAAAGAACATAATCTACTCTGGGCTAAGCAGCGAATTGACTTCAGTGGCCTTCGAACTGTTGGTTGACTAATTAACTAAACCGAGCTCAGCTTCCCACAGACACTTCTAAAGAGTTCAGGGCCGAACTCGGTGGCCAGAGAATCGACTACTTGAGCTACAGTCTCTGGAATCTTGAGCTTGTGAAGCAAGCAACCAAGGACAGCAGCCACTTTACCTCTATGACCATCAAAATTCAATCTCAGGTTGGGCGATGTGATGTGAGGTGTCTGCTATTACCAAGCCTGGGACAGGAGGATGGTGAGTTGGAGACCAAGCCGGGCAACATGGGAAGACCCTGTCTCCAAAACAAACCGATGCTGTTGAACCATGTGACCCTCTGTTGTAACTCACGCCGACGGAGCTAATGCCTCCAGACCTAACTCTCCTCTCTTAGCTCCCCAGCAGAAGCAAGTGCGTGGACTCAAGTACACCTGCAAACTAAATCACATCAGGAATTTGGATTATTTGTGGGTGGGATAGAGGACAGAGGTGTTCTCTGTGTAGCCCTGACTGTCCTGGAACTCTCTCACTCTGTAGATCAGGCTGGCCTCAAACTCAGAGAACCACGTGCCCCTGCCTCCTGAGTGCTGGGATTAAAGCTGTATACCACAACGCTCAACTTTTTTTTTTTTTTCCTTTTTAAAAATCACACTTACGTGTTTACTTTGTGTAAGTTTATGTGTTTTAGAACCGCAGTGCCTGCGTGGCAGTCAAAGAAAAATCCTTGAGAGGCAGCTCTCTCCTTCCACCCTGTGAGGCCGGACAATCAAGCCGGAGATATCAGGTACACAAGCAACAGCCCCCACCCATTGAGTCGTCACACTGGCCTGTCACTTGCTTTTCTTACCTTGCATTTTGTTCTGATTTGTTGCTTTTCCCCTCATATTTTAGTGTGACTAGTTAACTAACATACATTCAAAAGGATGATTTGTGTAATAAACCCTTACTATCCCAATTGTCCCTCTCTTCTCTAAGGCAAGAACCACAATCCCGCTCTTGACAGCACCTAGACTGCAGCCAACATCAGAACAGACCTACAGGACAGCCTTACATAATCAAACTTACGAAACCATGAAAAAACTTTGAGTAGTAAATTAAGTCAAACGCTGTACCAAAGAGCTTGAGAAAAGGGCATAAGATGGGAAAATTCAGAGGAAATACTGCTTTGACTGGACAAAATAATGAGCTCATTTATCCAATGACAGGCTTGCTATTTGGAGATTATCCTACATAGGTTTCTGTTGCTGTAATAAATACAAATGACCAAAAGCAGTTTGGAGAACAAAGGGTTAACTTCAATTTATGGCTTACAGTCCTTCAGTTACTTACAGTTCCTCACAGTCCCTTCATGAAGAGAAGTCAGAGCAGGAACCTGGAGGCAGGAATTGAAGCAGAGGCCACGGAGGTATGATGCTTATTACTTGCTCCTTTGGCTTGCCCAGCCTGCTTCCCAATACAACCCAGAATGGCAACTCCATGGGTGGGATTGTCCCCCAATGGGCTGAGCCTACCCACATCAATCATTAATCAAGAAAATGCCCTGTAGTCTTGCCTGTGGGCCAGTATGATAGGGAGGCATTTTCTTAATTGAAGATAATATATCTACTTTGTTTTTTGTTTTTTTTTTGTTTTGTTTTGTTTTGGAGACAGAGTCTCATGTTGCTCAGGCTGATATCAAAGTCTGTATTGCTGAACATGAACTTGAACTCCTGACCCTCCTGCCTCCACCTCCAAAATGTTGGGATTCCAGGCACAGAACAATCTGGAGATAGTTCTTTAAGTAGAAACTTAAAAAGGCAGTTAAGAAGCCGAAATTTAAAGAGAAGACAAGAAAATGGTAACATCAGGCACATGAGCAGTAACTACAGACACCTATCAAACCTTTATTAGATGCCTCTTCACTGGCCAGTCTTGACCATAAATCAAAACACATTCTGATATCTCTAGTGGGAAGTGAGTAGGAATGACAATCTGGGACTTTTTCCTCTGTGGCGTGCTTAACACTCAGCTTCAATCGCAGTCCCTTATAGGTATGTGCCACAGAATGAACCTCTGGACTCCCACAGGCTAAAAGAATCAAGTAGAAAAGTTTATCCTGCCCTAGGTGATCAGAGCACTGTGGATTTCCCCTTTCCGCTAAGGGAGAGATGCCTGAACAGGTTGGAATTGGGGACAGCTTTTTTCTTTCTTAGTGTTGTCAATGAGAATGACAACCCTTTGTTACTAAGCCAGGGACCTATTTGGAAGAGAGATATCACACACACACACACACACACACACCCTTTAGAAAAGTCACCTGCTAAAGTTAATCATTGACTAGAACCAGGAAGACAACCCTCCCTGTTCTCAGCGATACACACAGGCACCCCTGAAAGTCAACATACATCCCAGTGATTCCACCTCGAATTCACTGGGTGTGGAGGAAGAAACTACTTAACTTCAAACTGTGATGTGACCCATGACCAGAAACCTGACTCCAGCGACGGTGCTGCTGCAGACACTGTGTTAGATACACTCTCCACCAGTGACTGGGGGAAAAGCTCAGAGGCTAGAGAAAGATGACTTGCCTGGGGCAGAAAGTCCAGGCCCTCCGTGACTCGGGCTTGCCTCTGAGCCTCAATCACTCTGAGTGACTGCAGGACTGCTGGCTGCTGGTGATTTTCCTAACCATGTGATGTCTATGATAAAAATTTTTCTTTGTCAAGAAATCTCCCTTTAGGGCCAGCCAGATGGCCTGTTGGTGAAAGGTCCCTGCGACTAAGCCTGATGGCCCGATGAACAGAGTTCAGCACCCAGAACTCACACGGCTCAAGAAGAGAACTGATCTCTGTGAGTTGTCTTCTGACTTCCGCTTGAATACCATGACATGTGGGCCCCGCCTCCCACGAAATAAATAATGTAAAAAATAAGATTTAAAATAGAAAGAGAGAAAACCCTCGTTATCCTTTGTGGGGTTGCATACCTGTATTCCCAGCCCCTGGGAGGTTGATGCAGGAGGATCAGGGACTTGAGGTCAGTCACTGCTGCAAAGCAAATTCAAAGTCAGAGATAAGTAAAATACTGTTTCAGAAAACCAAAATAGGGATAGGGAACTGGCCCAGTGAGTAAGAGCATTTGCTGTGCAAGTTTGAGGGTCCGAGTTTGAATCCCTGTCACCCACATAAGAATTTATTGTCTCAAACACCGAGATCTGGAAACTCAGCTAGGTACTCGCCTAGCATGGCCCTGAGTACAGTCTATAACAACACACAAGCGCGCGCACATACACACACACACACACACACACACACACACACACACAGAGCCACCAACAGCAATACTAAGTTAAAGACTTTAGTGTTCTGAGGTAAGTAGTACTAACGTAGTACACTGAAACCATCTAACTCATTCGTTTCGTTGTTTCAAGATAGTCCAACCCCAGTCACCCTGGAACTTTCTTTGTAGACTAGGCTGGCCTCAAATTCCTGTTGATTCCTCTGCTTCTGCTACACAAGTGATGGGGATTACAGGCATCCATGACCTTGCCCGGCGTGAGATGTTGTTGAGGTGCTGCTTGGAGGGAGAAGGAAGCTGGGATTCAGACTTCCTATCTGGTTCCTATGTTGCCGCTGCTGCTGATGCTGATGCTGCTGATGCTGCTGCTGCTGCTGATGCTGCTGATGCTGCCGCTGCCGCTGCTGCTGCTGATGCTGCTGCTGCTGATGCTGCTGCTGCTGCTGATGCTGCTGATGCTGCTGCTGCTGCTGATGCTGCCGCTGCTGCCGCTGCTGCTGATGCTGCTGCTGCTGCTGCTGCTGCTGCTGCTGATGCTGCTGATGCTGCTGCTGCTGCTGATGCTGCTGATGTTGATGCTGACAACAATGACAACTATCAAAGGAAACTCTAGGAACCCTTCCAAAGCTGGAGGAAAAGCCTAAATAACGATGAAAACTTTTTTTAAGGAGGCATAGTAGAAAGAACAATCCTAACATCCCCAACCCATCACACACGTTATAGATTAAAACCTGACTGTTTCCTTGTTTCATGTTAGATACCTGGTAGCCACAAAATACCATGGTTAACACCAGCCATGACTGGTGATGATTCCAAAGGAACCTGTCTCCTAACTAAAAACACGACACCCACTGACACATTACTGAAGCTTTGTGAAACAGTGAAAGCAGTGGTTATGGGTAAATAGACACCAAGGACTAAACACTGGGGATGATGGAAAGTTGGGATAAAAGAACCAGAGAACGCGGACTGGTGAGAAAGAATCATTGATCACACCTATTTACCTTTCAGCTCTGACTGGTAGACTCTGCTCAGGAAGTGTTCACGTGCTTCTGACATTTGTAAAGGAACTAGCATGCATTTTCACGAATAGTAGAAAATATGAGTGAGTTCCCCATACTGTGAATGACCTCCCACTTTTTAGGGTTGAGAGGTGAGGTCGGAGTGCAGTGTAACTCAAAATCATTATTGACTAGATACAGTAACAGACACCTTTAATCCAAGGCAGAGGCAGGCTGATCTCTGTGAGTTCCAGGACAGTTTAGACTGCATAATGAAGTCTTGTCTCAAAAAATAAAACAAAATAAAGTAAAATAAAATACATTGCTTCACGAGCAATTTAACCAGGATATGAATCTATGAGCACAATGATCAGAAAGTGCTTTTCCTCCCACACTGCAAGTGTGGCTATGAGATTAAATTCACCTCATTATGCCAGCACCCAGGGAAAGGGAAACATTAGAACACTGCATACAGCTGATCAATGCCAAGTGACACACTTTCAAAAATCCTGGCTAGCTCCTGCTGGAGGCCGAAGTGACTGCTGGATGACCAGGTACTTGTGCGAGTCCAGGTACCTGAGGGATGGCCAGGGCACCTGTGTGATATCTGGGTACTTGTGTAATGTCCATGTGCCTGCAGAATTTCTGGGTGCCTGTGGGACAGCTGAGTGCCTATGAGATGTATGGGTGTCTGCAGGTTTGCCCGGTTCCTTCATGATACTCAGGTGTCTGTGGGATGCCTTGGAGCCTGGGGGAAGTCCTGGTTCCTGTGGAATGTCCGGATGCCTGTGTGATACCCTGGTGCCTGTGGGGGGGAGGGGGAGGTCCTGGTCCCTGTGGGAAGCCCTGGTGCCTACAGGATGTCTGGGTGCCTGTTGGAACTCAAGGTGCCTGTGGGAGGCCTTGGTGCCTGTGGAAGTCCAGGTGACAGCCAGATGACCAGGTGCCTGTGTGATGTCTGGGTACCTGAGGGAGTTGCCTGTGTGAGGTTGGATCCCTGAGGGATGACCAGTTGCCTCTGGTGACTGTGGGATGTTGGGGGACCTGTGGGATGTCTTGGTGTTTGCAAGATATCAGTGAGCCTGCTTGGTGTCTGGGTTTGGGTGATGAGGTCCAACTTAAGGTCAAATTCTGTCATGCTTTGTCTCAGGCTGGTATGGACCAAGTCAAAGTCAAGCACACAATCAGAACAGCCTTCTGCCTTCAAAGACCATAGTGAAGCCTGACATCCATGCTCCTGCCAAACAAGCTTGACTTAATTTTTTTTCTTTCTTTTTTGAGGGCACAGGAGTGGGAGGGTAGAACAGGGAGGAATGAGAAGTGGGTGTTATTGAGATACATTGTGTGAAACTCAAATTATTAATAAAAGTATTATGAAAAATCCTGGATAACTATACTTTCCAAAATGGCACATGCTGGTTAGTTAGTTTCATTTTCAAAATTTTTGTGCAAAATCAACAGTGCATATTCTGGATTAGGGAAGAGAAGAATAAGCCAGTGCTTCTCAGTGAGAACTTGGTGCATGCAAATTGGGATGCAGTTCCTTTTCCTTCTTTGGCCAGATTGCTTTGACTGATTTGAGTTACAACCCACAAAAGGGTGACAACGTTGATGTGTTTAGGGCTGAGAATGTAGCTCAGTCAGTAAAATGATTGCCTGATGTGTACAAAGTGGTGGGTTTGATCCATTGTCCTACAGGTACAGTGACACTTGCCTATAATCCCAACAGAAGGTAGAGGCAGGAGGATCAGGAGCTGAAGCGCATCCTTAACTATAGAGAGCTCATGGTCCGCCTGGAATAGAGGCAACAATGAATAAGAACGTTGATGTGGTTATTGTGAAGGGGGACTATGTGGTAACTTAGATGAACTACGTCACTGACTGTCTTCTAGCCTCCAAGAAAAGGGACTATTTGCATCATGGAACCATTATTATTTTAAATTTTATTTATCATCATTGGCGTGTGTGTGTGTGTGTGTGTGTGTGTGTGTATCACATGTATGTGTGCATGCACCAGGGCGCACGTATGGAAGGCAGAGACATATTTTCTGGAGTAGCTTCTCTTCTTCTACCTTCATGGGGTATTCTAGTCTCTATTCTGTTGATATGATAAAAAAGAAAGAAAGAAAGAACAAGTCTGACCAAAAGTAAGCTGGGGGAGGAAAGGGCTTATTTGACTTAGATATCCAGGTCATAGTCCACTGTTGAAGGAAGTCGGGGCAGAAATTCAAAGCGGAAACCTGCTGTAGAAATCATGGAGGAATGCTGCTTACTGACTCATACTCGGCTAGCTTTCTTCTAAATCTTCGGTCCATCTGTCTAGGGATGGCCTTGCCCACCGTGTGCTGAGCCCTCCCACATCAATCAGCATTTAAGACAACCTCTGTGGCCAGTGTGCTCTGGGGAAATCCTCCGTCGAGGCTCCCTCTTCTTCATGTTGACAAAAAAATGATGTTTTGGGGTTATCAAATCCAGGTGGCCTGGTTGTGTCGGTAATTGCTTTTACCCCTCTGAGCGACCTCACTGGTCTCCATGGAAAGCCAGACTCTTGGCGTAAGACGCAAGACCAGGACAGATAGAGCGACTGTCTAACTCAGTCACTAACTGGCAAGTCAGGTGATTAAAAACTCACGGACAGCGCACCTGTGTGATGGCACAACTTGACATTCCTATTGCATTAATCGTATTAATTTCAGATTTGGAAGATTCAATATTCACTTTTACTTTCTAAGATTTATTTATTGTGTTATTTTATGTGTATGAATGTGCATGTGTGTACGTGCACCGCATGTGTGCCTGATGGCCTCAGGGGTCAGAAGAGGGGCCTCCCAAGTGCTGGGATCAAAGGCATGCGCCACCACCACCTGGTGTTTTGGGAGCTTAACATGAAGGTCTTTGTGCCTACAGGTCTCCAAAGAAACCAGGAACGGGAAAGATGTAAAAAAGAAAAAAGAAAAAAAACAAAACCAAATAAAACCTACCTGTTCTTTCATTTAGAAAGCTGGGAATTTGAAGTGATTAATAGACTGCTGATCTGCATTATCTGTTTGACCAGGCCATATCAAGCTCCTTCAACTAGGACCAGAGGGAGCTAGTATTCTAAATGACCTTACAGCCAGAGACTCCCTCAAGCTCCCACAACCAGGACCAGAGGTGGCTAATAGCCCAAATGACCTCTACGCTCTCTGTATGATGGAGACCTGATCAGAGCCTTTTTAGGCCCCTACTCTAGCACAGGTAGCCTATCTCTAGGACCCATCTATTTGGAAGAAATGGCATGTACCCTGAGTTGAGTTTTGATGCTTCCTTGTGCACTGGGGATTGCATTACACTCAAAAACGTTCTTCCAAGTTGTACCGTGTTTTAAATATGCTGACAATAAACCATCTGGCATCAGACTTTTTAGAAGTCTTGATAAAGGTTGATGAAGTCAATCTGAACTGAGTTTTCATTCTCACCTCTTCATGGTTTGCTTCTCTGTCTGACACCCGCAGACCCTCTCAACCCAGTGTGATAGGGTGTTTTTAAGGAACAGAATTGAAATTTCATCTGCAACCTCTATCTGTTAGTTATCTTTCCAAAGTCTTAAAAGAAAGAATTGTGTCTTGAAAGGCATAAAATGAGACTCTGAATGGTACATTTGCTACTTTAGGGAAGAAAGACAATGTAAAGCGAGACAGTGATTTGATGCTCGTCAAGAGGTCTAAAGTTGCAAACCATCATGAAAATCCCACTTCCCCAAATGGTGAACAAGAATTTTCTATTTAAGGAAGAAACATGGTCTACGTTCTCATAAAACGTGTCGTAAGTAACTTAAGAATGTGGAAGCTGCTTAGAGAGTGCATTGCAAATTACTGGCAACAGATGATTGTAAATATCAGTGCTTAGACATTCAGTTAGGCAGAGGTGCGTGGGCTCTGCTCCTGGTGGAAGAATGTGTGGAGCAGCCAGGAACCTTGAGGTTCAGAAGCAGGGGGGCAAAGGTAAAACATGAAGGGCAGTGGAGATGCCTCAGCAGTTAAGGTACTTGCTACCAAGCCTGATGACCTGAGTTTATTCTCTGGAACCCACAGCATGGAAGGAGAAAACTAACTCCTGCAAATTGTCCTCTGACCTCCACATGCATGCCCATACGCATACAAACTATAATTAATGAATTAATGTTTAAAAACAACTTAAGATAAAACTAGAAGGAAAGATTGGACTGTAGGCTTACTGATACCAATGTTCTGTTTTCAGATTTTTTTTTTTTCTCTACCTTTACCAATATTTAGCTCTCTTCACTTCAGCCTTCCTGGAATTAGAGAGGAGTGAAATGCGGCCAGGTGTAGTGTCACACACTGTAGAGGAACACTTGGAAAAAGTTCTCGTTATTTCGGTGTCTTTAAAAATGCAAAATGGAGTTTGGATTAGGTTTGTGTTCCCAGCTGTTTACGAGTTGGATTTGGAGTGCTCGATGCAGGGAGCTATAATTTGGTTAGGTGCAGTCGTTCAGGCACCTGTAGCTTGTTTTGGGGATTAGGTGCCGCATGGGTTGATGGGAACTTTCGGTTTAGGGCATAAAAGGTCTGAAGCCCAAAGAGTGGGTCAGGGCGTTGGTTGGTGGTTCGTGGGTTGGGTTGCTGTCGTTAGTGTGATAATTCCTAAAAAAACAAAGGTTGGAGAGATTCGAGCTTAGGACAACCTAAAAAGAGGCCGTGAAGATTTCTACCTTTCTCTCTTTCTGTATCAGGGTTGCTTGCAAAAGCGGTTAGATTTCTATCTTTCCTTTCTCTATTCCTAAACAGAGGGTAAAGGATCGTGGTGTATTGCTGCAACACATCTGTAAAGAGCGCAGGGGGCTGAGGAAACAGGTTCAGGCGGAAGAAGTGCTTAAGCTCAGCCTGACCTAAAGTTACAAAAAAAAAAAGAAGGGCAGGTTTTTTTTCCTTCGTTCTATGCATGACACCCTTCCTTCCTTTGTACTCTTTATTGTGTCTTAGTGCCTTTCCCCATTATGTTCAGTTGTATATGCACCATCAACCACTAGGAAAGAGAAATATGTATTTCTTTTTTCAGTGGTGTTTCAAATCCATCACAAGTATTTCAAGTTTTAAATTTTATATTATAGTAGTTGGCATAACCGATTTCTAGAGACAGAGGTCTCAGTGGAGGCTGACCCCCTACTTCTGATCTTCCTGCTTCCACCTCCTAAGTGCTCAGATTGCCTTGAGTCCTAGGCCGGCCTGGACTAGAGTGATAAACATCAACAGCAAACAGAACGAAGGCTGATGAGATGCTCAGTTGGCAAAGTTGGCATGCTACCAAGCCTGGTGATCTGAATCCGATCTCTGGACCTCACGTGGTGGAAAGAGAAAACCAGCTGTTGAAAATTGTCCTCTGATTTCCATTTGCTGGTCAGAGCATGGGTTCCTCATCCACACAAAATAAAGAAATGGATGTCAAAAACATTTTAAGAACAAGAACAAGAGTTATCATAGACTTTATAAGCATTCATTTTTTTACAGTGCTGGAGGCTGGGAGTGTGAGTTCAGAAGGCAGCATGGTCAAGTTCTTGGTGTATGCTGTTCTGCATCTCAGAGGACCATTTTCTTGTTGAGTTTTCACATGCAGACAGAGAGGCAGCTAGTTCTATGCCACACCCCACTTTTAGACAGAGTCTCATTATGTAGCCCTTGCTATGTAGACCAGGCAGGCCTCAAACTAACATTTACACCTGTCTCTGCTTCCTGAGTGCTCCAATCAAAGGCATCATGACCACGCCTGGCTGGCACCAATCCCATACGTGAGGGATCTTCCCTGCCATTGTACTTACTTCCCAAAGGTCCCGCCTCTATGAGTACCCAGGGTAGGATTTCCACATATGAGTTTTGGGGAAAACACATATTTAGTCCATTTGGTAAGAGAAAATAGAAGAAGCCCAAGAATAGTTCCTGCAGATTTTTAACAAGACAAAAAGCAGTCACCACTCCAGCGTTGGGCAAATTGCTCAGAAGACCTTTAATAAACCAGGTGTGGTGGTACGTGCTTGTAATCCCAGAGCTTGGGAGGCTGAAGACAGGAGGATTGTTAAGTAAAAGACCAGCTTATTCTACAAAATGATGTGATGTCTCTTAAAACAAAACAAAACAAAACAAAACAAAAAACACCCGTATTAAAAGCTTTTCATTTTCCATTGTTTTGCTTGCTTTACAGGTTCTCAATGAGAAACTACCATTCTATTTATATAAGATCCAAGGTGCTTACATTTCATAGACTTTTTTTTTGCAGTAGAATAAATAATATGTTAACTGCTGAAGTTTTGTTTGTTTTTTTTTTAACATCAGGATTGTTGATGACTGTGGATGTTTAATTAAAACTGAATGTGTATCCCCCTCTTTTCTTTTCCCTTAAGGCCATCTCTACAAAAATATAGTCCTATTATTTAATTACTTAGTATGTAGCTGTTTAATTATATGTGTGGCTGTGATTGACAGAGGTATATTGCAAAAACCATCCTTCTTACTTCACACAGAAACAGATGCTGGTATACAGGACAGATTCCTATGGGAGGTGTTCATTTTGCAATTAAGCAAGAGTAAGGAGGATGTCTGAAGTTATTACTTACGCTCCTCCTACTACCCCAAATACCCTCCCTTTCTCCCTTTCTTTTGTTAACAGGATCTCCAGTAATCCGGGCTGTTCTCAAGTCAGGCAAGCACGCTACCCACTGAACTATATCCCCAGCCTCTCATATTTTTTTTTTCTTAAAGATTAAAAAAGTCAAAGCTGATCTGGGCAGGTTGTTGGCCCATGCCTTTAATTAGCACTTTTGAGGCAGAGACAAATGGATCTCTGAGAATTCGAGGCCATCCTGGTCTACATAGTGAGTTCTGGACTAGCCAGGGCTACATAATGAGACACTGTCTCAAAAAGAACAGAGGACATGGCTCTGTGGCTCAGGGATTAAGAGTACTGACAGCATGGGCTGTGCTTGCAGAGGACCCAGGTTTGATTCCTAGCTCCACAAAGTGGGTCTCAACCATCTGTAACTCCAGTCTCAGGGAATCCAACACTCTTCTGGCCAAGGCATCAGGCATATATATGGTACAGAGACATACACACAGGCAAAACATCCATACTGAAACAAACAAACAAAAAAAAAGGCTAAAAGTGTTAATTACTAAATTCTTTTTCAGTAGTACTACTGATTGGATAATATAACATTTAATTAAAACAAGAGAATAATAAATTATTCTTAAAAAACTGAAGGCTTTAGCTAATTCCCTATTTTAGTCAAAGTAAATAAACTACACCTCAGTGTTGTGTGACCTACTCAGGTCACGCTTTGGGTACTTAGTTTTCAGACTTTCAGGAGCAAATGTTGACCACATGATGTTCACAAACAGACCACAGTCTCACAACCTATAGTCTTAATATTCTCTTTGAATATATGGAATTAAAAATTCTAAAGCATCTCTCTAGAAGACAAGACCAAAAAAGGGAAGAAAATCACTCACATCCAGGTGGCATCTCCTCTCTGCCTTGTCTAACCTGACTTAGTTGCCAAAATAACCCTGTGCTGTAAGCATCTCTACCTTACTAGTATCTCTGTGTGATTAGGGCATGTGATGGTTTGAATAAGGATCCCCCTGCCCCCCCAGTTTGATCAATTGGTCCCCCGTTGATGGCACTGTCTGAGGAGGTTTAAGAAGTACCATCATGCCTGGCATAGTGGAGCACAACTTTAATCCCAGCACTAGGGAGACAAAGGAGGTAGATCTCTGTGAATTCCAGGCCAGCCTGGTCTACAGAGTGAGTTCCAGGCCAGCTAGAGCTTTATAGGGAGATCCTGTCTCAAAACGAATACAAAAAACAAACAAACAAATGAACAAACAAAGTGCCACCTTGCTGAAGGAAGTACTTCTCTGGGAGCCAGCTTTGAGCTTGACGTCACTGTTTCTTATCCTGTTGTGACGACTCAGCATCCAGCTTCTGTCAGTCTGTCTGCCATTTGCTGTCATGCCTTCCTTGCCGTCACGGACTCTCTCCCTGGAACCATAAACTCGAATAAAACTTTTCTTTCTAAAAAAATGCCTTGGTCCTGGTGTTTGATCACAGTGACAGAAAAATAACTCACACAGCGTGAGATGTCCAGAGGTTCTAGGTAAGTGATAATTACAATCCCACACTTGGTCTCATCCTTGAATGGTTCAGGCCACATCTTGGGCACCTTCACCCGCTTCCTGTCCCACAAGAAATTACGTGATGATAGTCGCTTCCATCAGCTCTTTGTTTAACACATTTAGTATACCAGGCGGTATGCCAAAAATTTTGTCCGTCCAGAGCTTCTGGTTTCTTGCTGAAACTGGCAATTACACGCCTGAGTGCCTGCGACATGGAAAGCAAACGGTAACATGAGATGGAGCTCGTGAGCTCTCAGGGAGAAACTATTGCAACCAAGGAAGAAAATGGCATTTGAACTGGGCTTTGAGGAACATAGTGAATTAGATGTGCTAAGACGTGACAGGGGGAGCGTCCCAGACGGGACTAACATGAACCAGGGAAAATGAAGTGTGTGTCTCATAAATGCCAGATAGCCAAGTGCTGCTCTGACATAAAATGTAGGAAAAGTTGTAAGGACTACATCAGAGAGATAGGTTGAGCTAGATGAGAAAGGGTCAGATGCCAGACTAATGAGTTATGTAATGTTCTGTAGGCAAAGGAAAGATCACCGTTTATTTAATTTATTTTATTTTATTTTATTTTATTTTATTTTATTTTATTTTATTTTATTTTATTTTTTGAGACAGGGTCTTTCAACATAGCCCGGGCTATCCTGGTACTCACTATGTAGACCAGGCTGGCCTCGAACTCACAGACTGCCTGACTTTGCTTCTCAAGGGTTGGGGGAAAAGCCCGTGCCATCATACTTGGCCTCATTTTCTATCTTTATTGTTACAGGTATGGGTGTTTTGCCTGTGTACTATGTTTGTGGCTGGTGAACACAGATACCAGAAGAAGGCATCATATCCTTTAGAACAAAACACACACATTGTTGTGAGCCAGTGTATGGGTTCTGGGAACTGAACTCGGGTCCTGTGTAAGAGCAGCAAGTGCTTTTAACCACTGAGCCATCTTTCAAGCCTATTTTTGCTTGTTTGTTTGTGGGCTTGCTTGTTTGTTTTTGGTGTGTGTGATTGTGTGATGGGGATCAGAGATGACCGAATTTCTGACCTTCTTGCCTCCACCTCCCAAGTGTTGAATTTTATATTCCTGTACCACTGTCCTGCATACTTTGCTTTTATGGTGGTTTGAGTGAAAATGGTCCCTACAGACTCCCAGGGAATGGCACTATTGGGAGGTGTGGCCTTGTTGGAGGCAGTGTGTCACTGGGGATGTGCTTTGAGGTTTCAAATGCTCAAGCCAGGCCCGTGTCTCTCTGCTGCCTGCGGATCCATAGGTAGAGCTCTGGCTGTTTCTCCAGGACCATCTGCTGCGCTTCTCCTTGCTTCCTAATATGATGACAGTGGGTTAAACCTCTGCACTGTAAGCCAACCCCCATTAAATGCTTCCCTTTCTAAGAGTAGCTGTGCTCATGGTGTCTCTTCATAGCGATAGAAACCCAAATATAGCTTTAACCGCTGCTGATCAGTCACAATTCCTGGCTCAGTTGTCTTCAGCTGGGCTCCTGCATTTCACCTTCATTCTTCTTGTTGTTTTTTTTGAGACAGGGTTTCCCTGTTGTAACCCTGGCTGTCCTGGAACTCACTCTGTAGACCAGGCTGGCCTTGAACTCACAAAGATCCACCTGCCTCTGCTTCCCGAGTGCTGGGATTAAAGGCATGCGCCACCACCATTGGCTTGACCAACATTCAACACAATATTATAAGCTGTGACTTGTGAAGCTTAAATAAATTTTTCTAAGCAATATCAAAATATGGTGGCTCACATCTGTAATACTAGCATTCAGGATGCTGAAGTACGGGGATCACCATGTGTTAAAGGCCATCCTGGACTATATAGTGAGTTTCAGACCAGCCTGGGCTGCAAAGTGAGACCTTGTCTCAAAAGAAAACACACACACACACACACACACACACACACACACACACACACCAAAGAAAGATTTAAAGTAATCAACAAATACAATTATAATAAAGATAAAGTATCTTTCTGGGCCATCAAGATGGCTCAGAGGACAAAGGCTCTTTCTGCCTAGCCTGATGACCTGAATTTCATCTGTGGAATCCACACAGTGGAAGGAGAGAACTGACTTCCAAGTTTTCCATTGTCATGGCTCGCGTGTGCGCACATACATTAAATTCATGTAATTTGGGGCCAGAAAGATGGTTCAACAGTAAAGAACATGGACTGCTCTTACATAGGACCCAAGTTTGGTTCCCAGCACCCACATGGGGCAGCTCAGAACTGCCTGTAACTTCAGCTCCAGGGGATTTGATGTCTCTGGTTTCCATACTTTAAAATAAACAAAATCTTTAAATGTGATTTAAAAAACAACTTAGTATCTTTTTATTCTTTTTGTTTTTATCAAAAAATTGTAAAGTCAGACTAAGTAGACTGTATTCCTCAGACGTCTAGCTCAGGGTAGCCTTGCTATTTGGGGTATAGAGTCTGTTGAAGGAAGTAGAGTCATTCACCTTGAGTTTGTTTGAGAAACAAGAAGAAAAAGAGGATTGTATGATGTGGGTAACATTTTTACTTTCTTTGCCTTTCAAGTGTCAGGTGTGAGTCTTAAGGGATAGAGCTCCAGGAAAAACAGGACATGAAGGCAGAGGGCTTCCTTTCCCAGCTTAGATTATACAGAATAATGCAACAGCCAAGGCAGGGAGAGGAGAAACAGATGAGAGCCTATAGATGAACTGTTCATTTTCTCTTTTTGAGTCAACAAAACAACTGATTTATCCCTATGAAATGCCTCCACAATGTCCCAAAAGGCAATCAGTTTGCCCCTATTCAAAGATATTTCCATGTAAAATCTCTAACTTCAAGCCTAGTAACTGGGCATTGGTGGGTTATGCCTATAATTCTAGCCCTTGGGAGGCTGAGACTTATGTGTTGCTATGAGTTTGAAGCCAGCCTGAGCTACTCAGTGAGTTCCAGGCCAGCCTGAGGTATAGAGTCTCAAAACAAATGAACAAAAATACAAACAAACAAAAGAAGCTGGACATGCTTGTGCACACCTGTAATCCCAGGACTAAGGAGGCAGAGGCAGTAGGCACACCCGTTCAAGGCGCTGCACTGTTGGGCAGGAAAGATGGCTCAGTGGAGAAAAGCAGTTGCCCTGTAAGCCTGACAACCTGAATTCAATTCCTAGAACCTACCTGGTGGAAGGATAGAACTCATACCTGCAAGATGTCCTCTGCAAGTGTCCTTCCACACACGCACTGAAAAGTTAAGAGTTAACCTTCTACCAGATGGCAGCATGTGGACAAAAGTCCGGACCAAGGAAGACCCCAGCAGCCTAGCCCTCAGATGACATAAGCTCCACGTGTAGTAGTACATTGCTGTGGGAGCTCAGCAAGGAAGACAAGGAGGTATTTTAAATGGGTGTAAACTCTGCCAGACCTCAGCAGAGGGAACCACAGTCCTAGCTAGCGACAGTGGAACCCCGAACATCTGAGCTCAGGTGTTTTTATTGGTTTAGAACACCTCAGGTGCAGATTACAAGCAATGAAACATCCCCCACATGAATCCAACACCTGCAGACAATACAAAACACCAAAACCTAGGATAGCCCCTCACCCAACAGTACATAAAACAATTATTTTGAACATGACTAAAAATAAACTTCCACAACACCCATGTCTATCCTGAGGTGAACAGTATGTACACATATCAAAGAATAAACATGAAATCTTCTCTCTCTCTTTCTCTCTCTCTCTCTCTCTTTTTGGGTTTTTTGAGCTAGGATTTCTCTGTGCAGCTCTGGTGTCCTGGAACTAGCTCTGTAGATCAGGCTGGCCTTAAACTCAGAGATCCACCTGCCTCTACCTCCTGAGTACTGGGATTAAAGGTGTTTACCAGGACATCAGGCTAAAAATTAAGAGTTTAAGGTTATCTTCAGCTACATAGAGTTTGAGATCAGCCGGGACTATGTGAGACCTTGTCTTAGAAACAAAACAAAACAAACAAAAAACCAGAAAACAAAGTGAGGACAGTGATCTATTGGACAAGAGAAGAATTGGGGGAGGAACTTTGACTCTGAGAAGGGTGTGGAATTCGGAATGCAAGACTGCTATCTTTTAAGATGGGTCCACTTTTATTTCTTTAAAGAATGGAAGAGATTACCAGAGGAATACTCTGAGGTCAAGAATTAACTAGCTTTTAGGATAGGCATTTCTTGCCATGACCTGTCTCAAAAGTAATGATGCCAATTTAAATAAATGACGTCCCCTGGGCTAGAGACGTAGCTCACTTGGTGGAGCATTCGCCTCGAGGGCATGAACACGTGGCTTTGATCCCCGGCAACTCATAAGCTTGGCATGCTGGCACATACCCTTGATGTCAGCACTTTGGAGGTGGAAATAGGAAGTTCAGGAGTTCAAAGTCATCCCTGGCTAAATAGGGAGTTCATGACCGGCCTGAGCCACATGAAACTTTGTCTGAAAATAAGATAACATATATAAAAGTAAACAAGGTAAAATTAAAAGCAAGTCCCTGAGCACACGTGAACATTTAGGGGAGCTACAGTACTACCCTGTCATGTGTGTTCCATGGGAGGGAAGTCCAAGAGGTTCCCTCAAGGAACAGGGAACTGGGAGCCAAGTCAGGCTGGCTACTGGTTAGTGAAGAAGAATGTGCTCTTTAGTGACCTTGGTTGAATGAACACCATCCAAATCACAGGATACAGGAAGGCCACAGAGGTCATCAACTTTAAGAACTGCTGTAAGGAAGAACTGAGAACTGTGACCTAGAAAAGAAATCGAAACAACCTACATGGGAAGTTCGTATGTAGGAAACGGTGGTGCTGATTTTTAGCAGCAGGAAGAAAAAGGAAGGGTATTTGTCATTTTTTTTAATTATTATACTTTTTTGAGACACAGTCTTACTGTGTAGCCTTTGCCTAGCCTGGAACTCCCTATGTAGACCAGGCTGACCTGGAACTCAAAGAGTTTATATAAATGGGAGCTGAACACGATCGCTTGTAACCCTAGCCTTCAGATGTCTGAGGCAGGAGGATCACTATGAGTTTGAGGCCAGTTTTGGTTACTTAGTGAGTTTCAGGCTAGCTGGAGCTACAGAGCGAGCAATTGGTATTGTCGTAATTTGAAAGGTACTATTTTAAAGGCATTTTATTTTATGTTTTGGAGACAGCTCACATATCCCAGGTCTCTGACCTTCCCGCATCTTCTCCTAAGCACTGGAATTGGCACCACCATGCCCGTTGATGCAGCACTGGAGAGCAAACCCAAGGCTCTGTACATACCACCACATGCCCAGGCCGTTAAAGACGCTTCAGTAGGTATGGAGTGTGGTATCCAGTCGTGGCCAATTCCGTTTCACAATTGGCTAAGTATATCAAATACTTCTTCGTATGCTTATTTGCCAACTCTCCATCTTTTGGGGGTAAATAAAAAATATAGTTAAAGGCACACTATACTTTCTCTTTCTGAACCTCTAGTGAAGCAGAGGTTCGTCTCTGCTTTTATCTCACAGGCTCTAGAGGCTCAGTTCTTTTCTTTTTTTTTTTTAATTTTATCTGGTGTTTTTTTGGGAATATTCTTGGGAGCTCTTTCTCACTTTGCCTTAACACCTCTATGCTTTCTCTGTTCAAAAACTACCTCTGCTATCCAAATTATTTAATTTTTACCTATCTTCTTTTCTGCCTACTCTGCTTTTCAATACAGTTCATTTCTAACTAAGCTGATGAGCTTAGTTCGGTTATTCTCTGTTCATTTCTAAAGCTTCCATTTGTTTCTTCCTCACCCTTTCTCTTTCTCTGCAGAGTCTAATTCTCTTCTCTTTCTTCTCCATCTCCCTTTCCTTTTGGAGATAGGGTCTCATGTGTCTGAGATTGTCCTCGAAGGCTCTGTGTAGCAGAGGATAACCTTGAGTCCCTGGTCCACGCCTCCACCTCTGGAGTCCTGTCACCACAGGGGTGCCCTCCCATACCCGGTTTGTGCAGTGCAGGTGCTCTCACCCGTAGCTTCATGGCTACCATTTAAGCTACATTCCTAGCCCTCTATTTGATTCAAAAAGCGTGGCTGGAATTGCTTGTTGTGAGCATTTAATAACGGTTATGTTAAAGTCTTTATCAGATGATACTTTTGTTTTTTGTTTTATTGGTTTTGTTTTTGCTTTTCGAGACAGGGTTTCTCTGTTGTAACTCTGGCTGACCTGGAACTCACTCTGTAGACCAGGCAGGCCTTGCACTTACAGAGATCCTCCTGCCTCTGCCTCCTGAGCGCCACAACTGCCTGACACAAATTGGAATTTTAATGATTTTTGTTTTATGCTGAGTAATTCTTGATTGTTTTCCTTATATTCCCAATAGTGTTTGATGAGATGTTGGTTCTCATTTAAATCTATGTTAATAAACTCGACATGGTGGCATACTTGTAAGTATAGGCAGGAGAATCAGAAAATCAGGTTCAACCTCGGCTATAGATCTAGTCCCAGGCCAACTGAGGTCCATAAAACCCTGTGTCACAAATAAACATACAAAATCCTACATCCTAAGGTGGGGGCTAGAGAGATGCTTCATAGATTAAGAGTGCTTAGTGCTTTGGCAGACGTGCAGTCTCCTGAGTTCAGTCCCTAGAACCCATGTTAGGTGTCTCACAGTTGCCTGCAACTCCTACTCAAGGGAATCTGATGGCTTTCTTTGGCCTTCAAGGGCACCCCCACACACATGTGGCATATACACAGAGACACACATACACATCAAATCAAATCAAATCATTTTTTAAAAATCTTATGGTGAATCTCCCCACCTAAAAAAAGAATCTCAGTATGTAGTCCTGGCTGGCCCGGAACTTGCTATGTAGATCAGGCTGGACTCATACAGAGATGCACTTGCCTATGCCTCTCAAGGGCTAGGATTGAAGGCATGTGCCAGCACCCTCCTGCTTCTTTCTTTCTTTCTTTCTTTCTTTCTTTCTTTCTTTCTTTCTTTCTTTCTTTCTTTCCTTTCCTTTCTCTCTCTCTCTCTCTCTCTCTCTCTCTCTCTCTCTCTCTCTCTCTCTTTCTTTCTTCCCCTTCCATTCTTCCTTTCTTTGGTTTGTTCTGTTGAGACAGAGTCTGACTGTGTGACCCTGGCTGGCCTGGAAAGTGATTTGTAGAGCAGGCTGGTCTTGAACTCACAGAAATCCTCCTACCTCTGCCTTCTGAACGCTGAGGCTAAAGATGTGTGCCATCATACCCAGTATATAGGGCATTTTCTTGATAAATGACTGATGCTGGAGGACCAAGCCCACAATGGGTGGTACCACCCGTGGGCAGATGGTACTGGGAGGTATTAAAACGCAAAATGTGTTAGCCAGAGTGGGGGTGAGTGTACAAGAAAGTATCATTCTTTCTAGGCTTGTGCTTCAGCTCCCGCCTTTAGTTCCTACCGCTCAACGGAGCATGACCTGGCTGTGTAAGCCCAAGAACCCTTCTCTGTCCCAAGTTGCTTTTGGTCCTGGTCTTTATTACAGCAATACACAGCAAACTAAGGCAAATCCAGTTAATGATTTTCAATGCACATTTAGTGCTGCCTTCCAATAGCGAGTCAGTTCTCAAAGCCTTTGCAATGTTGTCAGACCTGTCCTGTGTGTGTACTATGCAAGAGCTATTCTGATGCTAGGCTGCTAGTGTATCTGGTAAGTTTCTTTCTTTTTTTTTTTTTTCTTTTGTCTTTCCTTTCTTTTTTAAAGACAGGGTTTCTCTGTGTAGCCCTGGAACTTGCTCTGAAGACTATGTTGACCTCAGACTCACAGAAATCAGTTTTCCTCTGCTTCCCAAGTGCTGAGATTAAAGGTGTGCACCACCACTGCCTGGCTAGGTTCTTCAAGTCCTCTAAAGTCATATTACAGAAACATGCCACAGCTTGTCCATTCACCTATCATCTACTGAAGAATAGCTAGGTTGTTTCCAGTTAATGGCTATTATAAATAGAAATGCTATCAACAGTTTAGATAGGGTAAGGTCCATGTGTACATGGTATTAAAGCGAACTCAGCATTCATAAATAGCAGGCTCTCAACACACAGTCCAAGCTTGCCTTGAACTCCTGATCCTTTTGTGCCTCTTTATTACTGAAATCATGAGCAGGTATCAGCTTGTCTGGATTTCACTAATAACCTTATAGAATCACTCTTTAAAGCACTTCTTCCTACTAGACTCCTTGGTACTTTCTGATTTCCTTAACTCTTATCTTTTTCTTAAATGTGTGTGTGTGTGTGTGTGTGTGTGTGTGTGTGTGTGTGTGTTTGCGAACATGAGTGCAGTGCTTAAGGAGTCCAGAAGAGGGCGACAGATCCCCTGGAGCTTGTGTTGCAGTCACTCCTTACTGTAACATGGTTTCTGGGAACTGAACTCAGGTCCTCTGCAAGAACAGTATGTGCACTTAACCACTGAGTTGCATCTCCAGCCCCTTTTGTCTTTAAAAAGTTTTAAAATTATATTTATTTATTTTATGAGTGCACATCTGCATACATGTGAGCAAGAACTTACCACTTTGTGGGATGAATCAGTTTTCTCCTGGGATAGAACTCAGAAGGTCAGACTTGGCAGCAAGAACCTTTACCCACTGAGCCATCTCTCTGGCCCAATTCTCATTTTATTTTTTTTTAATTGGCCTGAAACATTTGGTGTTTTTGTCAACTTGATACGAGTTAGATTTATGTGGGAAGAAGGACCCTCAATTGAGAAAATACCTCCATGTATTAAAGTTGGTAGGGCATTTTCTTGGTTAGCATGCGAGGGAACAGCCCACTGTGGGCGGTGCCATCTCTAGGCAGGTGGTTCCAGGGTATAAAAGAAAGCAAACAGAGTGAGTCATAGGAGCAAATCAGTAAACAGCATTCCTTTAAGGCCTCTGCTTCAGTTTTGGTTTCAGGTTCCTGCTCTGCTTGAGTTCTTGTCCTGATTTTACTCAGTGTTAGACTGTGGTTGGAGATGTGAGCCACATAAATCCTTTCCTCCCCAAGTTGGTTTTGGTAACGACCTTTAGTACAGCAATAGAAAACCTAACTAGGGCAGGGCTCTATTTAAACTGCAGACCTACAAACCTCTACAGGTGTGTCCAGGTTCAGCCCCTATCTCTTTTGATAACTGGAGAAAGCAAAACCCAAACTAATAAGATTGAAATTTCATAGACCTGTGTTACTTTGGATTCTGGGCTAACTCCTTTATTTACCACCTTGCCCTTATCCACTTTTTAAATAGCTGCTCCAAGTATTCTGTAGGAATTCTGTAGCTGCGTTTGATGCAGTGGTTCTCAGCCTGTGGGCTGCAACCCCTTTGGAGGTTAACAACCTTTTCACAGGGGTCACCTAAGACCATCTGTTTATCAGATACTTACATTGCGATTCATAACAATAGCAAAATTGTTATGAAGAAGCAATAAAAATAACTTTATGGTTGGGTGTCACCACACCACAAGAAACCATACTGAAGGGTGGCAGCATTAGGAAGGTTGAGGACCACTGATTTAATGGAAAAGGCGTGGAAGAACGTTCTTACCCTTATCCACACCCAAGCCTTTACAGATTCTAATTAAGCATTATGTAAACTAACACAATAAAAATGCAGAAATGAAAGGAGGTTAAAATTGCATAATAAAAACCAAATTATGTGGGCATGGTGGTACTGAAGGACCTAAACTCGTGCCCCAAGAGCCAATCAGAGGTCGCGCGCCCCCTAGCCCACCAATTCCCTAGTGCCAGAACTTGATAGAACAGAACAACACCCAATCCATAACCACTGGGTTAGAAACTCCCGCCCCTTCCTGTAACTGGGATAAAAATTCCCCCCCTAATCCCACCTTGGGGCTTTCTGTCTGAACCCACTGCATCATGATGCAGAGAACCCCTGCTCAAGCTTGAATAAAGGCTACTTGCTTTTTGCATGCGGACTCAGGCTCGCTGGTGGTCTTCGGGGACCTGAATTCTGGGCACAACAGTACCTCCTCCCTTAATTCCAGCACTTGTGAAACAGAGGTAGGTGGATCTCTATGAGTGAGTTCAAGGTCATCCAGGGCTGTCTAAAAAACAAAACAAACACCACTACCCCTTCCCCTCCCCCCGCCTCCTGCCACATGCACGCTTTTAGGGGCTATCCTTGGAAGTGAGTTGCTTAAATAAACAAAACCAGCCAGCGTAGTGACTGGTTTCTGTATTCCCCTGTACTCCCAGAACTGAGAACATTGAGGCAATTGGTAAGCTGGAGGCCCACCTGGGCTACACAGCAAGTTGTAGGGCAGCCAGGGAAACATAGAGAGATTTTCGTCTCAAAATAACAACAGCAAATGTATCAGTCTGTAAATAAACAGCAAAAAATAATTAGACAAAGGACACTAAAATCTAGGCAGATTCGGCATTCATTTCATGACAGTGTTTCTTCTTCAACTTTACAAAATTCATATCCAGGAAGTCATACAGATGATGCATCACAGATACCTTTATGCTACAGAGAAATCTCGAAACATCAGGTAGCTAATCCATTAACATGGAATAGTCTTAAACCTTTGTTGTGGAAGTCCCAGGTCAGGGGCCTGACTTCAAATGTCCCAACAAAGTGAGGTTGGACACTTAATTAAGCTGACAGAACAGACTGGGCAGTGGTAAAAGTAAGACGTGCCTTTAATCCCAGCATTCGGGAGGCAAGGCAGGCAGATCTCTATGAGTTCAAGGCCAGTCCAGTCTATAGAGTGAGTTCCAGGACAGCCAGAATTACAGCAGAGAAACCCTGTCTCGAAAAACAAAAAACAAATAAACAAAAACACGACAGAACATTCTGTATGGGAACAGAGAATCAGAAGTCTTTGAGCAGCTACTAATAGTTTGGGGATGATATAGAGAAAGAACCAAAGAAGGGTGGGGACTTGAATACCTGGTGTTGATTTCAGTTAGGTTGTACAATGGTTTGAGAGTGAAATGCCCCCTATAGGCTAAAATATTGGAATACTCGGTCCCTAGTTGATTACTCTTGGGGGAGGATACGGAATCGGAACCGTTAGAAGGGAGAGCCTTGGTGAAGGTGAAGGTCTTTGAGGGTGGGCCTTGAGGCTTTCATAGCCTCACACTACTTTCTGTTCCTTGTCTTTACTTCTGGTGCATGGATGAAATGAAAACTTTTTGCTTTTTGCTCCCATGGTTTCCCTGCTCTTCTGGGCTTTTATCCCTCTGCAAATGGAAGCTAAAGTAAACGCTTTCTTCCTTAAGTTGCTTCTGATCATGCTATTTTATCACAGCAAAAGGAAAATAACTAATAGAGGTTACACATCTGATGTGTAACTAGTCGCAGGACTAGTCACACAGAGACTTGTCAGAAAGAAAATCACTGCAGCTGAGCATGGTGGTTGAGGTAGGAGAATTGAGAGTTTGCGGTCAGCATGGGATATACAGTAAGACCCTGTCTCAGAAGTTGCTTGAAAAACAACTAAAGAAATGAGAGAGAGAGAGAGAACCAATGAAGGGGTGGGGATGTGAATATCTGGTGTTGATTTCAGTTAGGTTGTGTTGTGCCAACAGCCCCCCCCCAAAAAAAAAAAACCAAACAATTGGGAAGCCATTGCTGCCTGGGGTTAGTTTAGACTCCTACCACAGGGCTTTTTATCAATCAAACCTGTTGCTCTGCACACTGCTTCCTTCAAAGGTGCTACAAGAGAGGATGACTCAGAAGGGACAACTGTGAAAGGCAGCATGGAGTCAGGTAAGACAACAATGGACTCTCCTCCAGGTTTAGGACTGCAGTTAGAGGTTCTAGGCACCACCCTGGCAGTCTGGAATTAAAAAATTAAAAGATGGTGCTCGACCATCTGTTGATTATGATGTCAACATGAAAGAGGAAAATAAAACGAGGAAAACCATGGGGACATGGGAAGGGAAAGGACTCATCCCTCCAGAGTCTGGCTGAAATTTCTCATTAGAAGCGAGCATTGCAACATCACACAATTAACATTTTCTGTTAATCTCTGCCAGCAGAGATGATATTCCTTTCATGTATAGATACTTCATGTCAAAACACGGATGATCCAGGCTTAACGACTAAATGCATGGCTTGGAGGTATATATGAGCTTTGGAAGGCCTTGCTCCTCTCCCCAGACATTTTTGGGAATCTCAAAGAAGATTATTGACTTTGTTTACAGCAACACTATCACATCATCCCAGATTCCTGTGATCTTTTCAACTGTAGCCTTATCAAGTGCCCCTCAGGAACCACTCTGGGACCCTGCTTACACTCCTTAGCAACCCTTTGAAGACCACAACTTCAAAGGCTACCCAAATCCTATATATGACCATTACAGAAACAGCACAACTCTCTGAGAGAAGCCCGCTCCTGTGCTCTGGAGTCTGTCTTATTTTCTTCTGGAGAGCCTCTCTTTGTCTTTTTAACCAGTGCTTAAAAACCTCTATGTTAACATATCTTATTTTTTGTTATATTCGTGTGTGTGTGTGTGTGTGTGTGTGTGTGGCATTTGATGGTCATAGGACACCTTGTTGGAGTCAGTTCTTTCCTTTTAACATAAGGGTCCTAAAGATCTAACTCAAGTGGTTAAGCTTGGCAGCAAGCACCTCTTCCCACTAAGCCATCTCTTTAGCCCCCTTTTATTAGGATCCCTTTAATAAACTCTAACTCAGGTTCCTATTGAGTAATCTCGAAACTGCTTTCAGTGTCGAAGCCAGGACTCTGATTTTACCTGGATCAACGTTCCTAAAAGATCAGGGGAACGCCTCAGGCTGCAGCAGATGACAGCGGAGCTGTGCCTCAGTCCGTGCCTGTGCCACAGACCTTGCTAAGGCTCCCCAAATGATTAACGTCTCTATTTGCACAGTTGAGCATGACCTGACCCGAAGTTTAAGCTGTGGAAGGAGATACACATGAGCTGAACGCAGATGTACCAAGCTGCTATTCTGCTTTGAGCTACTCATTGGAAGTTGCCTCCTTAGGACAATGGGTAGTGCTTTGTCTTGTACTTATCCCCTGGACGTCTGCAAACTCAAATGAATCAATGCTTTTAACAAAAGCAGTCTCAGAGTCCTTGTTACAGGTCACAGGATGATTGATTTATGTTTCAGATGGTTAAATGTTAAATGTTTTTTCAATGAACATGTGAACTTAAAATATATTCATTCATTCAGTTATGTAGTGGTATTGGAAATGAAACCCAGGGTGTCTTGATTTCATGTCTGTTGCTGTAAAACAGTAGCCCAGCAAAAAAGCAACTTAGGGGAGAAAGGTTTATTTTGGTTTATTGGTCCAGGCTATAATCCAGCAAAGCAGAGAAGTCAAGGTGAAAAGAACTTAAAACAGTGAGTCACATCACATTCATAGTAAAGAGCAAAGAGAAACCAATGTGTGCACGCTTACTAATCAGCTTGCTTTTGCCATTTGTGTACAGCCAGCCTAGGGAATGCTGCTGCCTACAGTTGGCTGGGCCTTCCCACATGAAATAATGTAGTCAAGACTAACACATGCCCACAGGTCAACCTGATCTAGACAGTCCCTCAGTTAGACTTTCTTCCCAGGTGATCCTAGATTTTTATCAAGTTGACAACTGAAACTCACCATTACACAAGGCCTCAGACAAGTTAGGCACCTACTTTATGACTGAGACAGACACCTTGGCCATTTACCTGTTTATTCTCTGACACACATGCATATTTTAAGAATGACCACACACTAACTGATTTGTTTCGGGGGTGGGTCTACTCCTGGGTGGATGCTGGGAACTCACTGTGTCAAAACCATTTGTGTCTTTCCACAAAGTCAGAATTTATTGAGTAAAATAACTTCACAGTATACTGTGGCTTCCGTTGTTAGCAATCTGCCGAGAAGTCCCACTTCCCTTGACAGTGCTGGCAGAGTCAAACATGGGCCCTTCAATACAGTCTTTTAATTTAGTGGAAATAGAGTCTGACAATATAATCTAGGCTAGGTCCTAACTCTCTATGTAGCTGCAGGGCAATCTTAAACTCTTGATCCTCCTGCCTTTAATTCCCAAGTGCTAGGGTTGCAGGTGTGTGACACCATGCCCAATTTGTGTGGTGTTGGTGATTGATACAGGGCAGGCAAGCACTCTACCACCTGAGCTACATCTCCAGAGTGTTTTATTTCAGTTTTAATTACTAATATCAACTCTCAAATGACACATTACATACTACATAATTTAGTCCCTCCATCTCTGTGTGTGTGTGTGTGTGTGTGTGTGTGTAGGTTAGAGAATTGTTATAAAGGGTTTAAAGAGGCCACAGCAGAGTTCAAGTGGTCTCAGAGGCTGGCGAGGCAGGAAAGCTGACAGAGCTGGGAAGAGAAATCCTTGCAGCTCTGTGAAATGACTGGGGGTCAGCTAGAGAGGCTGCTGCCCAATCAAGCCTCTGCCTGGTCACAGGTCTCAGTGGAACTGAAGAACTGACCCAGTTGAAGAGGTGAGGCGTGGGACTATGAAAGCCAAATCAGGTCCAGGTGGTTGGCTGGATAGACTGATGGCTGGATAGATGGCTGCTGGGATGACAGGTCCAGACGGATGGAAAGGAGGCGGGACGGACTGCAGTTTGAGTACTGCCAACAGCACTTGAGTCACTGCCAGCAGGGGTGACCAAGCTGGGCTTGGTAGTTCTCTGCTGTCGGTCCCTTGCCACACACACTGAGTTGTCAGATGACTGGCTGGTAGGGACCTTCCTCATTAGTGTCTTAGGTGTCTACCTCTTTGTGGGGTCTAAGTAAGGATTCTTTTTATCTTAGTCTGCTGTGCCTGAATTTCTGGGCTCTGGTTTTTTTTTTCTGATATAATTTTAATATACTCATGCACTCCTCCAGTCCCAATTCACCCTGATAAATATATTGGGTTGCATTCTTTCTGCTTCCGGGAATTAGTCATTTGTTAGTCTATGCTGTGTGGGTGTTAGTCAAATGGAGCCATTCACATGTCCACCAGGGTTCAGAGTCATTCATCCTCAAAATGGAGTTAAGAAACAAACAAACAAACAAAAAAACCTGTTTATAAAATGGAGTCTCTTACATCTTGGGAAAGATGATAGTGTCCTTGCATACATGAACTCAGAGCATCTGGGACCATATACACAAGTCCTGTACAAGATCAAGGCAGCCAAAATCCCAGCAAGGATGGGGAAGGGGCTCATGAAGACCCATCCCTATTTAAGAAGCAGTTGATGACTCTTTGGGAGAATGAGAGTTGGTTTTCTTCAGGAATGTAGGTCCTCATAGGCTGCCCATGGTCCAGCAGATGGTCCCTCACCTATATATCTATGGGTAACACTATGTGGACTTAGTGGGTTTGGAGAGAGAGAGAGACACACAGAGAGAGAGAGAGAGAGAGAGAGGGAGCGCACACATAACACTGTGAGAAAAAAGTAGTGGAGAGGATAGTGGAGGAATCAGAGGAGAGGGAAATGGGGGTAGATTTGATCAAAAATATTATATGAATGTAGAATTCTTAAATATATTCTCTCAGAGCAAGGCATAGGCTCAAAAAAACACGGTGTTACACAACATGGAGTAACTCAGGACAGGGAAGAGCCTCATCTCAATGGTGAATGAGGATGTTTATATAGTGTTCTAGAAAGTGACCTATAAGTGAGAGAACAAAAGAGAGAAACTGAGGCAGAAAACCAGGAGTTTATTTCAATAGATAAAATAAGGATATTGCTCTGAGTGGTTGAAAAGAAACAGAAAGAGAAGATAATGTTAATGTTGATTAAGGGTAACGGGTGGTTTATTCTTTGGCTAATTAAATCCCTGGTCCTAAGTCCTGGAGCCTTGGAACATTTCAATCTCCATACAATCTAAAACATTTAGTCCTAGAACTGGAAGGCTTCCGCCTCCGTCCCAGTACAATCTGGAATGTTTAAGCTTCTGAGACTTACTGTTGACTGAACCACTCTGACTAGCTCCTTCTGAACTCCGAGCTGAATTGATCAACTCACTTGCTGTTCTGGCTCAAACTCTTCTCTAGGCTGCTGGTTCAAACTGACCCTCTGAGAGGGCTGACTGTTTCTGACCTAACTCTTCTGACTGTGGCAGACTCTGGCTGACTCCTGCAACTTTTCTGACTGAACTGCTTTGTTTGACTTCAAATTGACTCTCTCTTTCTACCTGATACTAACTTCTTCTGTTGAACTGTTTGAACTGTTGAACTAATGCTGAGTGTCCTGGAAATCACTCTGTAGATTAGACTGGCTTCAAACTCATAGAGATCTGCCTGCCTCTTCCTCCCGAGCAGATTAAAAGTGTGCACTACCACTGTCCCACATTTTTTTCTTCTCTAATATAGTACATCCCAACACCCTTCCTTACCACCCTCCCTTCCTTCCAGCTCCCTACCTATCTTCTTCAGGTCTACTCCTCGTCCCCATCTTCCTACCCTTTCCTATCCCCAAGAAAGTGCAGTTCTACCAGGGTTATTGCTCAAACATGTCACAACAAGATGGAACAGGGCCAGATACCATTCCCTACTTCAAGGGTAGACTAGGCAGTGCATTGGGGGAAGAAGGGCCCCAAGGGAAGGTGAAAGATTAAGACCTCCCCAATCCAGACCCCTCCCCCCCATATGAGTCCTGTGAGAGCACCAAGTCAGGCAACCTCAAGACATAGCTGGATCCAGAAAGTTCCATGTCTACCATTTCAGGCTCTGTGAGCCTCTAAGAGTGCTGGTCAGTTGACTTGGTGGGGTTTGTTCTCTTGGTGTACTCAACCCTCTGTTCCCCAAAATCTTCCTCCACCTCTTCCGTGGGGCTCCCAGAGCTCTGTATTGTATTTGGCCTTGGGCCTCTTCATAAGTTCCTATAAGCTGCCAGAGGAAGCCTCTCTGATAAAGATTGGGCTAGGCACTGATGTTGTACAAGTTTATTTTTAGTTGTGTTTAAAATAATTGTCATATGCACTGTTGGGTGAAGGGCTGTCTAGGGTGTTTTGTATTGTCTGCAGGTGTTGGGGGAATTGATTGCTTATGATCTGCATCTAAGGAGTTCTGAATCAATAAAAACACCTGAGCTCAGATGCGCAGGGTTCCACTGTGAGTGTGGCACTAGCCAGGACAGTGGTTCCCTCTGCTGAGGTTTGGCAGCATTTACATCTATGAAAATGACTCCTTGTCTTTTTGGTGAGTGCTGACAGCAGTCTAACTACTACATACTGATCTATGAGGAGAGCAGGATAACTTTAGAAGTCCTATCCTGGCTATCCAGTCTCTAGTTCCTGGCCTGTCCTGAAGTATCAATCATGGGTTTATTCCTTGATCATGGTGTTCTGCCCTTCTGTTGTTTCAGTGGCTCCTGTAGGGAGGATAGGCCATAGGTTGAAGTTTCTGTGGCTGGGATGGTGTCCCAGTCAAACCACTGGGAGCCTTACCTGGTTACAAGAGATAGCCTGTTTAGGTTCCCTGTCCCCCATTATTAGAGGTCTTCGCTAGGGTCTCCTTCATTGATTCCAGTGAAATTCGACTGCATTAGGTCTCCTGATTCTCCCCTAAATGTCCTCCAATTCTGGTCATCTCTCTATATATTCTTTCCCTCCATCCCTCCCTCCTCTCTTGGTCCCTTCTCTTCCTATTCCCATCCTTTCCCATCACACTTGCATCATCTGTTCTATTTCCCCTTTACCAGGGAGATCCCTGTGTTCCCCTTGTTGCATAGTCTCTCTGGGTCTGTGGTTTGCAGCACCTTTGTCTTTTGGTTAACAGTTAACATCCGCATATAAGTGAGTACATACTATGTCTTTCTGGGTCTGGGTTACCTCGCTCAGGATGATTTTTTTCTAATTCCATCCATTTGCCTGCAAAGTTCATGTAGTCTTTTTTGTTTTATTTTTTTACTAGCTGAGTAGTACTCCATTATATAGATGTGCCACAATTTCTTTATTCATTCTTCAGTTGAGGGGCATCTAGGTTGTTTCCAGTTTCTGGCTATTATGAACAAAGCTGCTCTAAACATAGTTGAGCAAGTGTCCTTGTGGTAAAATAGAAAGTCCTTTGGGTATATTACCCAGGAGTGGTAAAGCTAGATCTGGAGGTAGGTGGATTTCCAATTTCCTGAGGAATCACCGGATAGATTTCCATAGTGGCTGTACAAGTTTGCACTCCCACCAGCAATGTAGGCATGTCCCCCTTGCTCCACATCCTCACAAGCAGGAGCTGTTACTTGTGTCATTGATCTTAGCCATTCTGACAGGTGTAAGATGGAATCTCAGAGTACTTTTGATTTGCATTTCCCGGATGGCTAAGGATGTTGAACATTTCTTTAAGTGTTTCCCAGCCATTTGAGATTCCTCTTTTGAGAATTCTTTCGGTCTGCACTCCATTTTTTTAATTGGGTTTTTTGTTTTGTGGATGTCTGGTTTCTTGAGTTCTTTATATATTTTGGTTATTAACCCTCTGTCGGAAGTGGAGCCGGTGACAATCTTTTCTGTAGGCTGCCGTTTTGTCTTATTGAGTGCAGTATAAGCAGAAGTAACACTGCTGAACTCATTCTACGAGGCCACAGTAATTACACTGATACCTAAACCACACAAAGATCCACATGTATGCTGTGGCAATGCACATCCTCCCCCAGCAACTCCCCAACATCCTTCTCAAACAACTGTAATACAAAATTTAAAAAGAAGTTTACGGATGCCAAGTTCCATAGCAAGTTGGATATCCACCTACTTGAGGTAAGACCCTGTCCTTAATTAATTAATTAATTAATTAATTTTGAGACAGGGTTTCACTATGTAGCTCTGGCCTTCATGGAACTTGCTATGTAATCCAGGCTGACCTCAAACTCAGAGATTTGCCTGCCATTGCCTTCCAAGTACAGGGATTACAGGCATGTGCTATTAGTATGCTGGGCTAGATCCTGTCTTTAAAGGGGGTTGGGGAGCAACTAAACCTGTGAGTCTGTTGGCTACACTGAAGGATGTCAGGGGTACCTCTACATTTTAGGGCTGGTGATTGATAGAACCAGTACCATATAGAAGAAAATTAAATGAGGAAAGCATTTGTAAGGGTGAAGAAGTACTTATAAATGGACAAGAAAAAAGAGTTAGTGTTTATGTGTGTTAAGATTTTGTTTTTTTTTAAGATTTTATTTTTATTTGTGTGTGTGTGTGTGTGTGTGTGTGTGTGTGTGTACATGTGTGCAGGTTCCCACACGGGCCAGAAGAGAGCATTGGATCCCCTAGAGCTGGAATTATAGGCAGTTGTGAGCTGCCCGGTGTAGGTGTTGGGAACTGACCTTGGATCCTCCGTAAAAGCTGCAAACTCATTTACCTGCCAGGTCACTTCTCCAGCCCTCTCCACTGTAGCTTCAACTAGAAAGACAGCAGATACATTTTTAGCATAATCAAGAATAGAAAAAGGCCCAGGAACTTCTCGGAATGGGTCTGACAGGTTCATAGGTAAAGCAGGGGGTCTCTTCCTAGAGTTGTCTTTGGAGGCTAACAGTTTGGAGAAACAATCATTGGCAAAGCCAGCTTAGGGTCAGTTTATACCCAGTGAGGAGGGTGTCCAACAATGAGAACATTTACAGAGCACGAGGAACTTACATCAGACAAACCTGCCTCACAGGCTGCCCGGTGGTAGCTGAATGACAGTATTGAGAAGGATGTTCATTAGACTTCCATTCTGAAGACACAAATGGAAAACTACTGAAAGTGTGAAGTGAATCAGACCCGGCTATCAAATGCAGAGGCATAATAGTACACTGCTTGTGTTGCAAGGATCGTCTCTTGACTGCTCTTGGCTCCCCGCCTCTTGTGATCTCAGTGGAGGGAATTCAGGTAAGACCTACAAAGCTTACTGTAGGAGACACCAAAGATTTATTACAGAGTAATGTGAAGCACTCTCAAGGGTGAGAGAAGATGGTGGCCTAAGGAACCCTTGCGGAGGACACATCCTCAAGGGAGAGAATAAACAATGGCCAGAGAGACCACTGTGCCTAGCCATATGTTTAGGCAGCTTTATGCTACTTTCTAAAGCATCTGGAGCTCGCAGTCTTTCCTGGGGAGCATTGTCCTATCCAGGTGATTGACAGGCCCATGGGATGACCTCTCAAAGGGAGGGGACAACTGTATGTTTTTGTTCTTTCCCAGAAAACCTCCTGCTTCCTAGTAGATCACAAAAATGTTCCTGGTAGTTCACAAAGTCATGTCTCAACCCAGGCCTGAGATAAAACTCAGATTCCGTTCTTTTGACCAAAAGTCGTGGAACAGAGCAGATAATAAAACGTTAAGGAGATGGGGCTGGATGGATGGTTCAGTGGGTAAGAGTGAGTGGCAGAGTACTTGAGTTGGGTGCCCTATAACCACGATTGGACAGTTCAACACTGCCTCTAACTCCAGCTCTAGTGGATCCGATCACCTCTTTTTGGTACCTGCACTCATGTAAGCACACACACACACACACACACACATACACATACACATACACCACTCACTCACTTGCATACATATTCAGAAATAAAAATGTGTCTTTAAAAATATTTATTTATTTATTTTTATTCTATGTGCATTTGAGTTTTGCCTGCGTGTATGTCAGTGTAAGGGTGTCAGGTCCCCTGGAACAGGAATTAGAGACAGTTGTGAGCTGCCATGTGGGTGCTGGGAATTGAACCCGGGCCCTTTGGAAGAGCAGCAAGAGCTCTTAACCATTGAACCATCTCTCCAGCCCTTAAACATAAAAATATGTCTTAAAAAAAAACCAAACTGGGCATATTGGCATGCAGCTTGAATCCCAGCATCCCAGCATAGGCAGAGGCAGGTGGGTCTCTGAGTTTCAGGTCCATCTGGTTGACATAGGGAATTCCAGGATAGCCAAGGCTACAACGTAGTGAGAGCCTGAAAAACCAGAGAAAGAAAAAGAAAAGAAAAGCAAACAGTGGAAAGAGAAGAAAAGAAACGAAAGAATAAAGACGGAAAAGGGAATTAAAAAAATAATTAAATTAAAAACTAATAAAGAAAAACATTTATAAAGTAGCCTGCAATACCAGGAGGAAATAGCTTTCCCTTAATGGGCGTCAACAAAGATGTTCTTTTTGTCTGTTTTCAGCTCAAAGCAGGGACAACTGTAACACTCGCCATCCTCTAACTTAACTTGTTAACAGGAACATAGGAGACAGAGTAACAGGTTTGGCAACTTCAGGGCCTCCCAGTTGATTAGGATAATGATCTCTAAGGCTGATAATTTCCAAATAGCTGGCTTTTTTTCCTGGGAGGCTGGGGGGTGGGGATTGGGAGGGGTTGTTGTCCTAGTTTGGTTCTGTGGCTGTAACAAATACCCTGACAAAAAGCCCTGGAGGGGGTTCATCTGGTTTACAAATTCCAAGCCCATGGTTTCTGGAAACTCAGGGCAGGAACCCTAGAGGCTCAGGGCATTCCATCCATAGTCACAAGCAGAGAGAAGACTCTCACACTCATGCCCACAGGCCACCCTGAGCTGGATAATTCCTCATCCAGACTCTCTTCCCAGGCAATTCTAGGTTATTAAACTAACCAGCACAAATATTAAGGATGGAAAGCAGTAACTGCCTTTGAGTGGAACTATCGTCTTTTATTTTAGACAACAGATTCTCTCGATTTGAAGCCAACCTGGGAAAGGATTTGCAGTCCAATGCTAGCGGTGCTACTAATTATGTCATTTCATCATGTTTTTGAAATGGGGTCCAGTTATGTGGTCTGGGCTGGTCTTGAACTTCGACTTCTACCATCAGCTCTTTAGTGTAACTGCCCTCACAGCACAGAAGAGATGAAAAACCGAGGCCTTTGTGCACCTTCCCTTGGCTATGGGACTGTTGAGACAGAGGTCCTCAAATGGAATTTCCCTGGGGATTTCATACTGGGTGGACGAAAGGGCTGAAGCTGGCTAGCAGCCAGAGGATGAGCTCACCTTCCAGGAAGAGATTTCAGAATATGACAGTCCTTCAGATGACCTTGCAGGAAAGCCTACCTTGTTAGGGCCACCAGAGAATAAGTTTGACTCTAATGACCCCAGCACTTTAGTAGTTGGGATTTCAGATACCATTATGCCTGGCTTACTTCTCCTCCTCCTTCTTTCTTGTCTTTTATTTAATTTATTTTTAAAAATTCTTTTATTTTTTTTGAGACTACAATATAATTACATCATTTGCTCCTTCTCTTTCCTCCTTCCAAACCCTCCCATATGTCCCTATTGCTTTTTTGTCGGATTTCACAGTCTCGTTTTTCATTAATTTTTTTCTGTTATATGTATGTATATAATATATAATCTATATTTTCCTAAATATATAAATATTAGTTGTTTGGTCTATAGTTTGTATGTGACTTGTGTGTATGTTTTTCAGGGCTGACCATTTGGTACTGGATAACCAATTGATGTACTTTTCCCTGGGGAAAATTATTTCTTCTGTTCTCAGCATCCCTTAATTGCTTGTATTTCTCTGGGAAGGATTGAGGCCTAGTGAGCTCCCTACCCCCCTAATCCATGGTGTTGTCCTTGTTCAGCTCAGGCTTAGGCAGTCATGTTGGTGAGACTTTCTGGGCATATCTTCTGACATTCCTGGGAGACAAAAATCTCACAGTAAACTCCATGATTCTCTAGTTCTTACAATTCTTTCACCATCTGTTCCACAGTGATCAACGAGCCTTCAGTACAGAAGGTGTGTTGAAGATGTATCAGCTGGGACTGGGATCTGCAATTCTGCATTTTGTGTGGTTGTAATAACGGTTTTTGTCTGTTGCAAAGAGTTTTCTTGAATGAGGGAGAGGACTATACTTTTCTGTGGATATAAGAAAAGTTATTTAAAATGTAGAGATTATACTAGTTGAGTGAAATGGAGGATGTGGGTTTTCCTCTAAGATCCATGACTTTACTAGCTCTGGTAGTTGGCTAGGTTTCCAGTACCAGGCATGATTTTGTTCTATGGAGTCGTTCTAAAGTCCAATTAGAGAGCTGTTGGTTACGACCAAGATATATGTGCCACTACTGTACCCTTAGGGCTATTGTGCCCTGCTGGTTGTTTTGGTTCATAGATATCATAGCTAGGTAAAACTGTTGGCTACTTTCCTCCTATGGAGGCTTGCATGCTGCCTTTTGATACCATGAGAGCTAGCCCTTAGGAAGGAAGCTTTCACATCAGTTCTAGTTCAGGGTCACTTGGGCTCTGTGTCTGAAGTGCATGATGTCTTCATCAATAGGGGCTTACCTTCTACCTCTGGGGGGCAACCAAGGGCAATAGTCATAGCCCTTTTGGGAGTCTCTTGGACAAACCCAACCAACAACTCAAGAAAGAGCCTTTCATACCTGGTGTTGAGGTCCCTCAACTTGTAATGTGCTGTCCCCTCTCTATGGCTTCCCTACCTCCCAAACCCACAAGGGTTCCTTTTACATTCCTGGATTCTGCAGTTACTCCAGGTTACATACTCACATCTGAAGATTGGGAACTAGGAACCTCAGATGAGAGAGAACGTTGGAATTTTGTCTTTCTGAGTCCGGTTTACCGCATTCAATATGATCTTTCTAGTTCCATCCATTTATCAAGTTAGACCCTGGAGAAGGATCTCTGTTTTGTGTTTATGTGTGTGTGTGTGTGTGTATGCAAACATGTGTGTGCGTGTTTATGATGGATGTGCTTGTGCTATGTGCATGTGTGGAGGTCAGAGCTCAACTTCAGGGAGTCAATCTCTCCTAACTTGTTGAGTTGGGGGTCTCTCTTGATTTTGTCATGCTGCATGCTCAAGGCTAGCTGGCATGTGGCCTTCTGGGGGAGCCTCCTGGTCTACCTCCCATCTTGTTTTAGGAGTGTTGGAATTACAGATGCCCCCCCCAATTCATCTTTTAAAAACATTTAATCTTACTGTTTTAAAAATTGTTTTTATTTTGTTTTATGCATATGAGTGTCTTGCCTGCATATATGTCTGTGCACACTTCTTTCATGCCTGGTGCCCGAGGAAGCCAGAAGAGGCCACTGAATCCCTGAGAACTTCAGTTACAGACAGCTGTGCCATGTGGGAGCTGCTGGGAACCAAACCTGGGTACTCTGGAAGAGCAGTCAGTGTTCTTAACCACTGCACCACCTCCCCAGTTCCCTATTTTATTATTTAAAGGCATTATGTGTATGTGCCTGTGTCCATGTGAACACATGTACATGTGAGGCCAGAGCAGATACACTGGAGCTGAAGTTGCCCAATGTAGGTGCCAGGAATCAGACTCAGATTCTCTGGGAGAGCAGCATACACTCTTAACCTGTCCCTACATTTATCTTTGTGATGTAAATTCTATGGATTGGACTCTGGTCATCAAGGTGGAAATCACTTTTTCCCATTGAGTCATCTTTCTGATCTCAGTGTACTTCTTTATTAATATGTGTTATTTTACACAATGGGTTTTCATGCATGTATATAATGTTTGCTGATTGCATTCACCCTGCAGCTTCCTTCCTTCTCTTGTCCACGCCCTTTCCTGCTGACCCTTTTATCTTCCCATGCTTCCTCTTTTCCTCTTTCAAATACGTCTTCGGACTAATATGGTTAGGCTAAACTAAAGGTAATAAGTATGTATGCCCCATATATATATTCATATATACATGTGTGTATATATTTAAACAGATAAATTCAATTCAGGAAGCAATTCTAGAAGAATGAGAAAAATGTAAATACACTGTTTTGAATATATATATATAGTTATTATACTACTCAACCATATTAACGTTATAATACATTTTATCCCCTGAGCACATAGTTACTAGAACAACTAGAACAACAGTAAGTCTATGAACAAAATGACAAGGGCTTATGGAAAGTTCAGGATGGGTTTCAAACAGAAATAATGGAGTGGTGGCTCTCAGTGCCTGCTGCCCATGTGTCAGTTCCTCACTAAAGAAATCTCTGTCCCTTTGCTCGTTCAGGATCCTTAGCAAATACACCTGATTCTGTCCCAAGAAAAGCTGTTTTCAGGAGGGCGAGGCCAGTGCAGTGAAATGCCCACTCAGTTCAAGATAATTTCCAGAGGCTGAGATAAAGTAGATGGGTGTGAACATGTTTACAGTCTATTCCATTCCAAGGAGGTGACTCAGATATCCGAAGGCCCTGCACCAGCCTCCTACAGTTGTTCTCCGGGTATCCTTTAACTCCTGATGCTTTGGCTGATCCATTGCAAATCATATTGCTTCTTAACTGCCCACTGGGGATGGGGTTGGTGGAGGGTGGGAGGGAGGAGTCTGGATCCCACCAGCTTGCCCTTTGATAGGATGGAGAACAGAATCCAAAGGAGGAAGGCAAGAGAGGAAGAAAAGAGGTGCTGTTTGTTTTCTTGTGTTGACAAAATATTTGCCCAGGTCAAAGCAGAACATGTTGAGGTCCACTGATTGAGCTCATGTAAAAGAAAATTTTGGCATCATGGCTAAGCATTTAGATATATAATATATCTAAAAAACAAACAAACAAACACATTCACACACGAGTCTTCAAACACATATTGGCTTGTCTTCCATTTGTCTTCCTGCTTTCACCAGTTTCCATTGATCTGTGGGAGACAATCTCTAAGATTTATTTCTTATTTATGTGTGTGGTGGTGACGCCGGTCAGTGTAGAACACATATGTGTGGCTGCCTGACAGACCCAGAAGAAGGTGTTGGATTCCGTGGAGCTGGAGTTAGAGGTGGTTGTGAGCTGCCCCACAGAGGTGCTGAAAATCGAACTTGGGTCCTCTGGAAGAGCATCAAGTTCTCTGAAGCCCTAGGGCAATCTCTCCAGCTCTGGAATCGGCTCTCTAAAGGAAGTTTGTTATATGTAAAGATAATTTAATACCCAGATATAGTCATTTGGTTTATTTCTTGAGAAAAACTAGGGTAGAGAAAGTTATTGTTAGGTTTCAAACTCTGGACGAACGGCTGCTGGCTGAGGCAGCTGTTTAGCATATCAAAGTGAACCTGGCTGCCAGGTTCTCCCAGCATCCCCCAGTATCTATCTACTTGTTACAGGGTCCTCCCGGCTTGCATATATATTGTTATATAGGGAAGGGCTGGGCTGCCCTTCCCTATATAACCCAGCCATTTTGGTTACTCTATGCCCCTCTTGGCCTCTGCTGGCCTCCTGGCCTCTTGGTCTTTGAACTCTCCTCTTTTCTCCTCTCCCCTTCCCTCTCTCCTCACATCGCCCGGCTGCTCAGACCAGACAAGCCTACCTTGGACTCCCCTAGATGTCTGTCCTCTAATTATGTTTACCTGTTATCTGCAATAAACTTTTCCCTCCACCAAACCTAGGAGCAGTCCTATCTTCTCCTTTTTATTTGTTTTTCATTCGGTTATCCTGTTTTAGAAAATCAGAAGAAATCGAGAAATCAATTTGATTTCAAATTGCTCCATCCCTGTTTCTTATGGTGAATGGGGGAGGGACAGGCTACACGGTCTTAATTGCTAATGTCTGAGGTTTCATATGCTGGTTAATCTTTACCTACAGTAAACACGATTTGCCCAGTTTATTCAGACCCAAAGCATTTCTTGACCGAAAGCAGCAGCCCAATAACCTCTAGAGCCAAGAACATGATAACTGGGAGAATTCCCCCTTTTATGTATTTATGTTTTGATGCAAGGTCTCAAGTATCACAGACTAGTTTGCAAATTCACTACATTGTGAACCTTGAACGTCTGGTCCTTCTGTCTCCACCTGCTATGCTAAGATTATAGGTGTGTGCCACTCTACCAGGCTGCCTGCCTTCTTTAGAACTAGAAAAATTAAACTCATTTCTAAAACTCCTTAAATGGAATCTTATAAGTTTACTTTAAGACCTAGCAATGAATTGGTTGTGGTGGTACACACCTTTAATCCCAACAGAGGCAGGCATGAGTTCGAGGCCAACCTGGTCTATATAGAATTCCAGGCCAGCCAAGGCTACAATGGTGAGACTTCGTCTAAATAAACAAACAAACAAGTTAATTAATGAACCCTAGGAATGGGCTGATGAGATGGATCAGCAGGGAAATAGACTTCCTATCAGACAAGAAGCTCTGAGATTGATCCCTGGGGCCTACTTAGGAGAGAGAAAACTCCTGAAAGTTGATCTTTGACCTCCATGTATATATCTTGGTATACATCCACACCCCTCACCCAGGTAAATACAATATAATAATAATAATAATAATAATAATAATAATAATAATATAAAAAACTAGGAATGGTTTGAGGTCAAAATACTAGAGATATAGCCCATTGGTAGAGTGCTTGCCTAGCAAAGAGTCTATCGCCATAGGAATCCTGATGGTGGCCGCGGGGCAAAGCACAGCCTGAGGCTTTGCTTGCAGCATCGGCCTGAGTACATTTACACTCAACCTCAGCCGCAACAACAGCAACACAGATTCAATGCAGAACTACATTAAGCAATTTAAATTAATTGGAGAGGGTTTCTTGAGCCATCACAGACCTGCCATTTCAGTTCAGCAGTTCAAAGTCATTCTTCCTACACAGTTAAGTTACAGTCCAGACAGGGATGTGCGAGACCCTGTTTCAAAAACTAAACAAACAGCCAGGTGGTAGTGGCGAATACCTTTAATCTCAGCACTCGGGGGGCAGAGGCAGGCTGATCTCTGTGAGTTCGAGGCCAACCTAGTCTATAGAGCGAGTTCCAGGACAGCCAGAGCTACAACAGAGAAACTCTATCTCAAAAACCAAACTAAAAAGGGGGGGGGGGTGTTTAAGGTAAACCCCAGTTAGGAAGATCATTGAGATATTGAAGCTAGCCTGGGGTACATAGTGAGTTTAAGGTCGGCCTGGGCTACACAGAGAGATCTTGTCTCGCAAAGCAAAACACATTTAAAATATAGTGGCCAAGTACTGAAACAAGATTGCATTTAATCGTTAGCATTTGTCACTTTGGGGGTCAAGTAAATTAATTTTTAAATTTCATGTTATTTGCTCATTGTGAAATGCATTGTGCACATGGCCTGTGGTGCATTTGTGGTGGTCAAAGAATAGCTTTCAAAGATTTGGTTCTCTCTTTCCACCATGTGGTCAGGTTGTCAGGCTTGGCAGCAATCATCCAGCCCCATTGAGCCATTTCAGCTGCCCAAACATACACTAGTTTGTTTAGTTTTATTATTTTATCTGTATGAGTGTTTATCTGCATGGATGCTTGTGTATCCTGACTGTGTGGTGTCTCCAGGGGCTAGGAGAGAGCACTGGATCTTCTGGAACTGGAGTTACAGATTGTGAACCTACATGTGGGTGCTGGGAACAGAACCTGGGTCCTCTACAAGAACAGCAGTGGCTACTCAGCTGATGAGCAGATTTTCTCCAGCTGGTCCCCTGGAGCAGGACCCTTGGAAGAAGTTTTATTATTTTGGTTTCTTTAAAAACGAAAAACGGTGTTTGGACCATGCTTCTGTTCCTGTCCCAGGTGTGCTGATTTGGACAGTTCACTGCCGGTGGCTATGATTTGGTTACCCGCAACTGCTTTCGCATGTAGCCTGTCCTTAGGATTGCGTGCTGTTTGGATTTCTGAGAACTCCTGCTTAGAGGATATAACGGTTAGAGTCCCAAGAGATGGGGTTGGTTCGTTGTTTGTTGGTTGGTTGGTTTGTTGGTTATTGCTCAGAAGAACATCAGTTCTCAAATAGTGAGCAGAGATGCTAGTCCGGCTCATGGTCAGCTCCTGATCTCCAAGCTTATAGCCTAAAAAGGCTGTGACTGTTTCTTCCTTTCTCTCAATCTATCAAGGCTGCCTCCAAGGCCAGTGACTTCTTTTCTTTTCTTTCTTTCTTTCTTTCTCTCCCTCCCTCCCTCCCTCCCTCTCCCTCCCTCCCTCCCTCCCTCCCTCCCTCTCTCTCTCTTTCTTTCTTTCTTTCTTTCTTTCTTTCTCTCTTTCCTTCCTTCCTTTCTTCTTTTCTTTCTATCCTTCCTTTCTCTTTCCCTAAATTGGGCATAAAAGATGGTAGCTAACGGTAGAGTCCTCCTTACTAATGTTTGTATCAGAAAATTCCTCACATCTAGGAACAAGTTAACAATAGTCAAGTCAGGGAAGAACCTCTCTGTCTGATGTCTGTCACCGTCTGTCTCTTTTTTTCTTCTCCCTCCTTCCTCCTCCTTCCTCTCTCTATGTCTCTGTCTCTCCCTCACTCCCTCCCATATACAGGGTTTCAGTAAACTCCTGTCGCTAGACTGGAACTTGCTATGTACTCCTCCTGGAACTCTGCCTCTCTTGTGCTGGGATTTCAGGCTTGAGCCATCTAACCTTAAAAGTTTTTTGTCTTTCCGTTTACTGACCTTGCCTGTATCTTTTGATATACTTAGACATTTACAAGTGCATGAATTTGCACCTGCCATGGGTGGGTGAGAGCTTACCTTAAAAGTGTTGTCAAGCAGTGATTCTGGATTTGTGTCTTGGTAACCTTTTGTCTTTCGAGAAAAAGAACCGTCTTGGACCAGCGTTGCCATCTAGTGGTCAAAATGGAAAATGCAAGACATATTTTCTATGCACTGCGTTAACAGAAGTCCCACCTATAACTGAAGTTATTGGCCATTAATAGCAAGGGTAGAGGGAGAGTTTGTTTTCTTTAAGGGTGTGACCTCTGGTAGTTCTAACAGGCACCTGGGGATTGCCACACACCCAAAAGTATATAGGCAGCACTCACTGGACAAATGGCTTAAAAAATGAATGAAGGGGCAGGTGAGATATCTCTGCTATTAAGAGCAGTCAGTGACTGCTGTTCAAGAGGACCCGGGTTCAATTCCCAGCACAGTCTGTCCCAGGGATCCAACACCCTCTTCTGGTCTTTGTAGGCACCAGTCACACACGTGGCCACAGGCATACATGAAGGCAAAACACCCTACACATAAAAAGAAAAGAATTAAAATAAATGAATGAAGACAAAAAGTTGGTTGGGTATGCAATGGGGTGGATCTGGAAGGATCTTGAAAAGGGGGTAAATATATGAAATTCTCAAAGATGTTTCTTTTTGTTTTTTGGTTTTTTGAGACAGGGGTTCTGTGTGTAGCTTTGGCTGTCCTGGAACTCACTCTGTAAACAAGTCTGGCTTTGAACTCAGAGATCCATCTGCCTCTGCCTCTCAAGTGCTGGGGTTAAAGGTGTGGGACACCATGCCTGACTGAATTTGCAAAGACTTCATAAAGTGTTAAAGATATTTTAAATGCTTCACTATTAAAATTTAAAACAATAAAAGAGAAAACACCATAGGTTGAAGCTACATTTTAAAAAGTCGATAAAGATCATTTCTTCCACACAGAGGCAGATACTGACAGCGTGTGCACATGTTTGCACACACAAGCGTGTATACATACACACACACACACCTCAGAACTCTTCTCCACTGTTGATTGTCTGGTCTTCCACAAAACAATTTTCTTTCTCCTTGATCTTCATTTGTGGAGCCAGGGTTAGACACTATTACTTTTTGAGACAAGGGGTCACATGGAGCCAGGGCTGGCCTAGAACTTGCCATCTTCCTGGCTCTGCCTCACGAATTCTGGGATTATAGGCATGGGCCATGGTACAACAAGAACATCCTTTCAGAATTCCTATACCACTTGAAATGAGTTTCTTACCTCTCAAGGGCACCTGCTTTCCTTCAGCCACCAGCATTTAAAAACATTAAAGTGATTTAATTTTAATGACATTATTTTAAACATATGCATGTTTAAACTGGTGGTGTGGACTGAAAAAAAAAATGGATACAAATAATCTGCTGTGGGGATGAGAGAGACGGTGTTGGGATGCAGGGACGGAAGACTACTCAGATTTGAGTTTCTGAGACAGGGTCTCATTCAGCTCAGGCTAGCTTCAAATTTACTGTGTTACTCAGGATGACCTTGAACTTCTGATTCTCCCTATCTCCAGCTTCCTCGTACTGGCTTTATAGATATCCCAGTCTATGCCGAGCTGGGGATCAGACCCAGGCCTTTGTAACTTGAAGCAAATGCTCTACCACAGAGTTACGTCCTAACCCTAGCTTTGAAAAAAAATCCATCCTTTTATTTTTGTGAGAGGGCCTAAGAACCATGAGATAATTCTAAGTGGTCCAATGTGTATATGGTTAGAGTCTGAGGTGAAAGGGGAGAGAAGGAAGAGGAGCAGGAGGAGAGGGGAGTTTTTGAAAAGACAGTTGCCAAGACCTTCCTAAAACTAAGGTGTGACATTACATTCAGAGCCAAGAAGTTCAGATGACCACAGCAGGATAAAGGTCAGATAAAGATCATAAACGAGTTGGAGGGGAGAGGGGCTGGAAAGAGGGTTCAGCAGTTAAGAGCACTGGCTGCTCTTCCAAAGGACCTGGGTTCAATTCTTAGTACCCACATGGCAGCTCACAACTGTCTGTAACTCCTGTTCTAGGGGCTCTGACACCTTCACACAGACATACATGCAGGCAAAACACCAATGCACATAACATAAAAATAAATGAAATATATATATTTTTTTAAAAATTATGTTGGAGGGGTAGCTCAGAGGTTAAAAGCCCTGGCTGCTTTTGCAGAGGACCTGGGATTGGTTCCCAGTCACCTAAATCGAGGCTCACCAACTGTTAACTCCAATTTCATAGGAGCTGATGCCCTCTATTGGCCTCTGAGGGAATGGCATGAACACAGCACACATACATTCATGTAGGCGAACACTCATACAGATAAAATTTCTTTTTTAAAAAGCACAAATAAAAATGAAGAATACCTATGTCAAACTCACATCTCATTAGAGCCTAGTAAGATACTGGACACCAAAGATAATGAGATCTCCTCTTCTTCCCCTTTCCCTCTTCTTCCTTTTGGTCTTACTATGTAACCCTGGCACCTGCTGTGTAGACCAGGCTGGCTTTGACCTTGCTGTAGTCCTCCTGTCTCTGAGTGCTGAGATTCCAGGTCAGTGCCACCACACCCAGTACTGGGAGAATCTTGACAATAGTGTGAAGGAGAGCTACATCCCACACAGAAGAACAGTGCTGAGGCTTCCAACTGTCCTTTCATCAGAAACTAAGGAAACTTGAAGATAAAGGCATATTATCCTTTACAGAATGCTGAAAAACCGTTATCCCGGCAAACTAAGGTCTTCTCAGGCAAAGAAAATCTGGGACAGTGAATTGCTGACCTGTGGTCTAGAAACTTTAAGGGAAGTTCTTCAGATGGGAGTGCAATTCTAGGTGGGACATTTGAAGCCTTAACACAGAATGGAAACCATCAGAAACGATAAGAGACTGGATAGATTAAAAGCTGGATTCATCTGGTATAGAGGAACACTTGGAAGAAGTTTTTGTTATTTTGGTTTCTTTAAAAATGCAAAATGGCATTTGGATTAGGTTTGTGTGCCCGCCCCAGCTGTGTTATGGATGTTTACAAGTTGGGTTTGGAATGCCTGATGCAGGTGGCTACATTTTGGTTAGGTTTAGTCATTCTGGCATCTGTTTGGGGATTGTGTGTGCCTCATGAGTGTATGAGAACTTTTGGCTTAGGGTATAAAAAGTCTGAAGTCCAGAAAGCTGGTGTGGGAATTGGTTGGTGGTTCGTTGGTTGGGTGTCATCATTAGTGTGATCATTCCTAAAAGAACAAAGGTTGGAGGGATTGGGTTTATAGACCTTGAGCTGAGATGCTAATCTGTCTCATTGTCAGCAGTCCTCTTTGAGCTTAGGGCAGCCTAAGAAGAGGCTGTGAAGTTTTCTACCTTCTTCTAGATCAAGGCCACTTGAAAAAGCGGTGACGATTTCTTTCTATCCTTCCTTTCTCTTTCCCTAAAGTAAGGGTAAAAGATTGTAGTGTCCCGCTACACAAAAGATGGCCCTACGTGAGGCAGACATGGCTTAGCTGTGTGGAGGGTGCTAAAGCAGCTTGGGAAGTGGAGAGTGATGAATGCTTGAGCTTAGCTCACTTTTTTTTTTCTTTTTAAAGACGATTTGTTTTTTTATTTCCTGTGACAGGGTCTCACGGTATAGTCCCGGCTGGCCTGGAACTCTGTAGACCAGAGTGGTCTTGAACTCAACTGAGATCTGCCTGCTTCACCTTCTCAGAGTGCTACCGTGCCTGGCTAAGATCTATTTTTTTGCACGTGTGTGAGAAGTGAGTCTCTGTGAGAGTCCGCCACATGTGTGGATGCCCACGGGAGCCAGAGATGGTGTTGGATACCTTGGAGCTAGAGTTACAGGCGGTTGTGAGCCAATTGATATAGGGACTGGGGGCTGGGGACTCAACTCCAATCCTGTGGAAGAGCAAAGAGCACTCTGAACCATCTTTCTCCAGTCTCCTGATTTCTTCTCCCTCCCTCTCCCTCTTTCTCTCTCCTCCCTCTCTCCTCACCCCCTCCCCAGACTCCCCAGCAAGCTCTCACTATATAGTCATTGGCTGACCTGGAATTTGCCCTGTAGACCACACTGGCCTTGAATTCACACAAGTCTGACTACCTCTGCCTCCCAAGTATTAGAATCAAAGGAGTACACCACTGTTTCAGGGTTTCTATTGCTTTGACAAAACACCATGAACAAAAAGCAAATTGAGGAGGTATTGGTCTATATGGCTTACATTTCCATATGTTGCTATTCATCATTGAAGGAAGTCAGGACAGGAACTCAAACAGGGCATGAACCTTGAGGCAGGAGCATCAGAGGTCACAGAGGGGCCCTGCTTACTGGCCTGCTTCCAATGGCTTGCTCAGCCTGCTTTCTTATAGAATCCAATACTTCCAGCCAAGGGATGGCCCCACCTATAATGGGCTGGTCCCTCCCCCATCAATCATTAACTAAGAAATGTCTTACACCTGGACGTGTAGAGGCATTTTCTCAATTGAGATTCCTTCCTCTTTGATGACTCTACTTTGTGTCAAGTTGACATCAAACCAGCCAGTACAGCTACCATGATGGGTTGCTTTTTCTTTTTCTTCTCTGAACATGTATTAGGGACTTGTGTCATGATGCTGAAGCTGACACAGGTCCCTGTGGGACCGGGTCTGCAGTGCGTGGAGGAGACAGAGAAGGAATGGCAATGTTGACCAAGTATAGGAGAGGGCAGGTTCCAGGAGCTGTGGGGACAGAAGAGTAACTCAGACTGAAGGATCCTGGACCGGTTTCCAAAAGGAGCTGATAAATGCAATTTAAATATATGTAAGTGTGAGCCAGGAAAAAGCAGGGGTGGGGGTGTGCAGGGGAACACTTCAGACTTCAGAGTCCAGAGTTGATATTTATTTAGAGTGTAGTAAAGAATCCTGAGCTAGAACAAGAAGGAGAGGCCCTTGTGTCTTAGACAAATCTGGGCTGATCTGGTTCAGTGGGGAGTCTAGTTTGCCACACTGTTGCAGTGATAAATACCACCTTATACTTCCTGACCATAGTTCATCACTGAGGGAAGCCAGGGCAGGAACTCAGGCAGGACCTGAAGGAGAAATCATAGAAGAATATTGCTTACAGGCTTGCTCTCAAGTCCACACTCAGCCTGCTTTCTTATACAGTGCGGACTCATGAGCCGAGAGATGGTTCTGCCCACAGTGGGCTGGGCCCTCCTGCATTAATCATCAACCGAGAAAATCTCTCCTGATACAGTCACAGGTCAGTATGATCTAAATAATTGTTCAATTAAGGTTTCCTCTTCCCAGGTGACTCTGGGTTTTGACACACACCAACAACAAAAAAGTAGTTAATACAGCAAGCAGGTAAAGGGCTTGCTGTGCAAAACTAGTGACCCAAGTTCAATTTCTGGAACCCACATAAAGGTAGAGGGAGAGAACTGATTCCACAAAGTTGTCCTCTGACCCCCACAAGCTTGCTTGCTATGGCTGAAGGCCCCTCCTTGACAAAGTAGATAAATAACTTTTGAAAAGACGTGTCTAAGCTGGGTGTGGTGGAATACAGCTACAATCCCAAGACTTGAAAAAAACCGAAACAGAGAGGGATTGTTGGAAATTCAGGGAAGCCTTTGCTACATAGGGGATTCCAGCCTGGGCTTCGGAGTCAGGCCAGGCTTTGTCTCAAAAAGCCAAACCAACAAGAAGAGGAGGAGGAAGAGAAGGAGGGGGAAGAATTGAGAAGGGATGAAGGAAAAGAGGAAAGAATGAGGATAGGAGAGAAAGGAAGAAAGAAAGGATGGGAGGGAGGGGAAAAAAGTCTGTGGTTACCAGGGGACTTGTTTGACATGTGCAAGGCTCTGGATTTGATCCCTGACACTAGATATAAAAGACAAGAAAAGAAAGCTCTCAATACAAGGAAGGAAATCAAGGAAAGAAAGATTTCTCTCATTGTAGTGAGAATTTCAGAAAGAGATGAGAATGGAAGTCAGGAGAGGCAGGGTGAAAACAAGTTCTAGAGTGGCAGTAAAGATGAAGAGAGCGACAAGGAAGACAGAATTAAGCAGATTTTCTGTGATTTGAGGAAGGAAGTGAATAAATGTGGATGTGTGCACGGGGTGGGGTTGTCATTATGACGCTAAGGAGAAGTCAAGCCTAATGCTGGCTTTGGGAAACAGACATTGGATTTGAATGGATGGTTGTATCGTCTGCTGAGACAGGAAAACCATCTGAAGCTACAGCACTGTGGAGAGGAAAGGTGAGTGATATCCAAAACGAGACATAGGATAGTTCCATGGGTGGTGAAGATGAGTCCCCACTGTCCTGGTATTTGAGGGTGGTAGAGGCAGAAGTATCAACCATATAGTAAGTTTGAGGCCAGCCTGAATCACACGGGCTCTCTGTCTCTGCCTCTCTCTGTCTCTGTCTCTCTCCACCCACCACACACCCACACCCACACACACATACACACACACACACATACACACACACCCACACATACACACACATACACACCCACACACACACACCCCCCCACACACATACACACACACACACACACACACACACACACACACACACACACAGAGTTGCCTTTGGCAAGGGTTTGTCACAGCAAAAAGATAAGTACGAAGTACAGCACCGCTCCATGACTACGCAAATAATGGCTCCGTTTATAATTTCAAAGCCTTGGGGACAGTGTAGTTATTTTTCTGTTCCTTTTGTTTTACATAATCTGAAGTATCTCTCATCTATTTAAGACCCCATCTGTCAAAACCTTCCAAGCTTGCTATCAGCCTAAAAACAAATATTTTGATTTACTGAGGAACTTAAATCAGATAAGAAAAATCTGAGGAAGTAGAAACATCCAAAATTATCTTAAAGATTTAGCTATTTTCTTAGGCATGCCTTGGCCACAAACTGCATTCCTTAAAAAGCCAACTTCCTGCTGGTACTTAGTTCTGAGGGCACAAGTCCCTAAAATCTGGAAAGTCTTCCTAAAAATAGACTCAAGGATTAGCAGCCGATAAGAGGGCACCCAGAATAGACTTACACATCCTGCTTGTAAACCTCTCAAACTTTTTAACTCTTTTTTTTTTTGGTGTGTGTTGGGGTTCGGGGTCTCAATATGTAGCCTTGGCTGGCCTGGAACTTGCTGTGTAGACCAGGCTAGCCTGAAACTCACAAAGATCCTACAGCCTCTGCCTCCTGCTGGGATGAAATGCCTGTTCCATCCTGCCTTGAACTCTTTGAACTTCCAAAATAGAAAAAAAAAGTATTATATTTAATTATTTATTTGTGGGGAAGAGGGGGATACATGCACTGAAACACACATGTTCCGTTGACCACTACAGAAGTCATTTCTCTACTTCCATCATGTGGGTACCAGCGATTGAACTCAGATCATCAGGCTTGACAGCAAGTGCCCTTACCTGAAGAGGGATCCTACTGGCCTGAACTCTGAGTTTAAGCAGGATTCTGGATATTATGTATTAGCCTAAGATAATTTTGTAAGTGGTTATCCGTTGTGGAAGTTTATTTTTAGCTATGTATAAAATAATTGTTTTGTGTACTGTTGAGTGAGGGGCTCCCTAGGTCTTGGTGTTTTGTATTGTCTGCAGGTGTTGGATTTATGTGAGGTATGTTTGATTGCTCATGGCCTGCACATGCTATCAGTAGAACATCTGAGGAGTTCTGGCTCAATTAAAACACCTGAGCTCAGACGCTCAGGGTTCCATTGTGGAGTATGGTGCCTGCCATGATGGTGGTTCCCTCTGCTGAGGTCTGGCAGGGCTTGCACCTATGACTATGTCTCCATGTCCTCCTCGATGAGCTGTCGTAGCAGCATACTGCAGCAGCTAACATAAGCACAAATTCATCAGTTCACATCACCTTTGTGGGGAGATGTTCTGACTCAAGCGAGGCTCCGCTACCTTGCCACCATTGCCTGTTGGGTGTTTATGATCTCTCACTTTCTGCTTACCATCCAGTTCTCATGACAATGCAGCAAAGTGGACACTATTATTAGCCATGTTGCTAAGAAGAGGAAACTGACGCGTAGGACGAACCGACCCGCCGAAGGTTAAATGAACGATAGACACTAGTATTTAAAATTCAATCCCAAAGCAACAAGCAGGGAAGACCCACCCGGAATGCGGATGGAAATAATTACCAAGTGCATTAATGAACTGATGCACCTCAATGGAATCATCCATGCAAATAAACAGGACACAGGTGGATGCCCTGCAGCCACAGAAGACAAAAATGGGGGCGTTTTATGAGCATGACTTTGGGACTGAAAAACAGAATTGTGGGACAATGATGTCCACATTCCATTCTTGCTATAGGCAGAAGGGGCACGGGGCACACAAAGGGAGAGTGACAGATTCATTCACAAGAAACAAGTAGGAAGGCTGCATGGTGCTCTGAAGCTGGAGAGAGTCTATGGAATCGGAGGGCAGGGCCTGGTGCCTGCTCTGCAGTGACTCTGAATAGAGTGGGTGGTAGAGCTTCAGGGTTGACAGGCTGGAGGAAGTACAAAGAAAGTCAACCCAGCCCCCTCCCCTCCCCCGGGAGACCTAGGTAAATTCAGTGCCTCCCAAATTACTCAACCATTGCACGAAAAAGCATTTTCCCTTTACACACCCACACTTTCCCCACCTTCAATTAAATTGTTTCCTTTATTAAAAAAAAAAAAAAGAGGAACATTCTATTAATGACACAGATCATAGCCAACCCACTCTCAGCTCAGGAAGAGAAAAAGGATTCTATCGCCCAGGAAGGGAAAATTTCTCTACAAAATCTTGATATCACAATGTTGTAGGAAACAAGAGCCATTCCTGCACCGATGAGTTGAAATGGTCAGTAATTAAAATCATCAGGCAAGGTCAGCCGGATATGGAAGGAATTTGATTACACAACCCTCCAACTCAAATATCTCACTGACCAGAAACTGCTTTTTTGACAAGAGATTGCTTGCAATGGTGTTATTAAGATAGAGTCAGAGACAGCTATGGTACATGCCTAAAATCCTAGCGTTCTGGAGGAGGTAGAGGCGGGAAGGTCAGGAGTACAAGGTCATGCTTGGTTATGCAATGAGTTCAAAGCTAGCCTGAAACAACAGAAGGGATTGAATTAGCACTTTTGGGATAGCTCACTGAACAAAAGGGTTTGCCATGCAAACCTGGAGATCTAACTTTGATCTCCAGAACTTACAAAAGCGTGGAAGGAGAGAACTGACTGTACAGAATTATCTTCTGATCGCCATACACACATCCACAAGTATGCGGACATCACACACATGCACAGACACACACAATCTTAATGCATACATAGTTAAAAGATTAAATTAAAGAGCCATAGGGACATTTATTTTTATATCTATAATTCCAACATTATATCTATAATTCCAGGGTGAGACTCTATCTCAAAAGCCAAAATCAATAAAATACTGAATTGGGTTTTTGTTTTGATTTTGATTTTCTTTGAGACAGTCTTAATACATAACTCAGACCAGCCTAGTATTCACTGTTTACCTTGTACTAGCCTCATGGTCCTCCTGCTTCAGCCTCCTGACCACAGGGATTATAGGTGTGTGCCACCACACCTGGCTTGAATTTATTCTTCAAATGCTTTTTAACCCTTATTTTTATTTGATATGTAGTTTTGCCTCTCTATGCCTGTGTACCACATGTCTGCAGTACCTGAGGAGGCCAGAAGAGGGAGCTGGATTCCTCTGGGACTGGAGCTACAGATGTTGATGGCTATTCAGCAAAGTGATAACACACTGTTGGTCATGTAGAAGTGAAGAATTGCGGCTCATCTTAGAGATCCAAATGATCTCAGTTTTTGTTGCTCTCAAGCCATCCGGAATACAATGGGCTTTAAATTAGGTGTGCTCGAGGAAGAGGAAGCAAGCACCCTGCCCTTTGCAATCACATAAGCACTTGGCTCGGTGACAGAGGACAAGGAAGAAGTTGTGGTGGTTTTCTGGTAGGTCCCTGCACTCCCTCCCTCCAGTGTATGTTCTAAGGCTTGGCCTGCTTTCCATCTGCTTCCCCAGGTGAGCTATGCAACTCTGACCAGTTGCTTCTGCCATTCTCCACTTGTCTCCTGTATGTGGAACGGTTTCCCTTTCTCCATTGGCAGCTTCTGGAGGGTTAGGACTAGAGATGCACTGAAAAGAACAGAGTATTTTAAGGGCTGCGTAAGACGCTGTTCGCCATGCTGCTCTATGCTGTTATAGAAATATTTGACTGCTTCCTTTTCTCATTCGTTCCTTAATTCACTCACTGTGTGTGTGTATGTGTGTGTGTGTGTGTGTGTGTGTGTGTGTACAGCCTGTGTTATGTATGTGTGTCTGTAGCTCAACCCCAAGTGCTATTCCCAGGCACTGCTACCTCTGTTGTTACTCTAACTTCATAATTACTGTGTGAGAGTGTTTATGCGTGGAGCATTGCATGAGAGAGCACAAGTAGAAGACAACATTATGCAGTTGGTTCTCTCCTTCTACCTTTACAAGGGCTCTCCAGAGTTCTGGGCCGCCAGCAGCCCGCTCCAGGCCAAGAGGCTCGGTGGGGCGTGGCTAGGGGTCGCAGGGCTGTGGGTTCTACCTCATCGGCTGTGACCTTGACGGGCCTCCATGAGTAGGTGAGTGGACAAATGACCACCCAGGACACTCTTTGGTGGTTGTCTCGTTTATCGGGGCTTTGAGGGTGCCTTTTTATGTGGCACGGTCGGTCAGGGGTGTGGTCTGGCCACAAGAGAGGCACTAATTTGTGAGTCAGGGGTTTTGGGCACCAACTCAGATGAACACATTTGAGCCTGTGTCCCCAGCCCGCCGGGGCAGACAAAGCATCTTTGCTTCAGTGGGGCAGGCAGCATTAATATCTAATAATTTAGCTGGGTTTAAGCCAGGACGAAGGTGAGGAGCCTGCTGTTCTCATCTCCTGGGATGACGCGGGGTTCCAAGCAGGCTTCGGCCCACTCTTAGCTCTGCGACAGTCCCACAGTCTCTGGTCTTCAAGTTTGCATAGCAAACACTTTTACCCACTGAGTCATCTTCCCTCTGCCCCATCTTGATATTTTTTTGAGGCAAAGTCACTCACTTGGCCTGGAGCTCACCCAGGAGGCTAGGCTGAGGGTCAGGGACCTGCCTGTTTCTGCTTCTACAATGCTGGGGTTACAGTGCGTGTAACTATGACGTGCTTATTTTTCCCTTCTACTGGGTTCTGGGGATGGAACTCAGGTCTCGTGCTCACGAGGTGAACACTGTCTGTCTTCTCAGCCCCATGGGAGGACTTTTTTAGCTGCCTCAATTTACAATGGGGGGTGGGTAGAGACTTATGAAACTTAGGTCCCTTTCTCGGGCCTCACTGCTGATCTGTAATGACCCAGACCTGGAAGCCAGGCCTCCTGCAGAGGCCGTGTTCCTTCCTTACATCCTGTCTCTCTGAGCTAACCAGCTCCTCCTTAGGCACTGCACCATTCTGGAACTCACTCTCTCAATAGACACTTGCAGAATTGAGACACACCGCCAAAGTAGGCTTGCCCACCCGATAGAGGGAACAAAGAAGTGGTGAGCAAGGCAAGCATGTAGCAGAGAGGGTCCTGGACCAGAATGGTTCATGCTGCTTCCCCTGACTCTTCCATCTCAAAGGACTGCCAAATGAGTTTGAGTTAATTCTGCAAAACTGGGACGAAGAATTCAAAGCACACACTGCCAACTCATGAGAGAGAGAGAGAAAGATGACTAGGAAAGGATTTGACTCCAGTTGAGCAGAAATTCAATGCTGGCCTCCACCCAGTTCAGAAATAAGGTCAGTTATTTCAAATTGTGTCCCAAGGAAAGCCCAAGTGTCACCAGTGATTATCCTCAAAATCCCACAAGCAAGAAGGAAGGATGGGAGCTGGGGTAGGGAGAGTGCGGTCTGTGTGTTTTCCCTGGGAATCTCTGGATTAGTTTTTATGAGCTCCTTCCTGCAAGGGTTTACTCCATGCCCTGAAACTGCCATGAATCATCTTAAAATCTCCCTTCTCTACAGCAGTTGGTCCTTGTCTGTATTGCTGCCATGCAGTGTATCCTTCTCGGGGAGGGCAAGCTATTATCCTTTGTTGCTCTCAAGGAGGCAGCCAATTATGGATTTTCATAATTAGGATTCTGAAACATGCCATTTCAGACAGGCCCGCTCTCATCCAGGGGCCTCCAGGGCTTACACTAGTTACAAACAAGGTAAATGCCCACAGCCTTGCTGGCTGCCCTGGAGAAAAGGGTCTGTGTTGACCAAGGTCTGAGAGACAGGTAGCTGGCTCATAACCCAGCATCTTCTGCATCTTGGAAGGTTTGGTAGGTCACAGGCTGACATCAAAGGGATGAAGGTATCAAAAGGATTCCTTCAGTAGCCCAGTGGGCTCTGCTTTTATTCTGGCTATGTTAAGCTTTAAGGCAGTGTTACTCAACCTTCTAATGCTGCGACCCTTTAACACCATTCCTTATGTTGTAGTGAACCTCAATCATAGAATTATTTTCTTTGCTACTTCGTAACTGTTATCTTGCTACATAATGTAAATATCTGATATGCAGACACGAAAGGGTTGTTTGGCCTCCAAAGAGATCATGACCCACAGGTTGAGAACTGCTGCTCTAAGGGTTACCAGGCTGTTGTGGGATATTTTACTCTTGTATGCTGTTTTGGTTTGTGAATAAGGCTTAGATGCCTTGCAGGGGGTGCAGGCCTTGCTTCCTACCCATTCACACCCTTATGCTAGCCCTGCTAAGATCTCCATGAGATAGAACTAACTGTTTACAGTTGAAGGTGACTGATGGCGTAGGCTCTGATCACCCCCAGCTGAGTATGCAAAGATACTATTGTGTTGTAATGAGGGCCTGGTTGTGGAGAGGGGCAGGGGGAAAAAGTTTAAAGGGTCTGAGGAGAAGCAGGAAGAGGATTAAGAGGTGGATTGAGAGTTGATTGAGAGCCTGGAGTGAAGAAGCCTTGGAATGAGCTCTCTGCCTGGCGGCCCGTGTATAGAATTCCCTGAGATTTGACATGGTTTGTGATTAATAAAGAGCATTGGAAATTTCAACGCTGGACTCCCATTAAGCGACCGAACCATATTTTAACACCAGGGTCTGCCCTGCTCACACTCCAATAAATGGAAAGAGAACTTGTCCAGCCTTGCAGTAGAGGGGCAGAACAAGCTCTTTGAGCATAGCAGAGCTGAGAGGATGTTGGTTGTAAATGTGGAAAAAACAGCAGTGTGGACCATTCATACTGCAAAAACGGTAGAAGCGCTTACCACATAGGCCTGATGGGAACTGGGGGGGATAGCGCAGTAAGAGCTTCCATCCTTCCAGAGGTGTCAAAGAGGCAACTCTCATCTGGTGACAGTTCCATGGCTTTTCACTTGGATACCACTCAGTGTGAGGGTGTCCTTTGTCCTTAACTTGCTCCTTTCTGGAATTTAACCTTGGAAACTTTCTGGATCCTGGCTGTCCCTGATACAGGAATTACAGTGGGTGCACACTATCCTAGACTGAGCCTGGAGTTAACTCATGTCTCTGGTGCTTTTCATTTATCAACAACAACAGCAACAACAACTCTAAATCCAGAGCCTTTATGGCCCTGGTATGACTCACTGGGATATTTGCTACTGATCTGTTCGTTGACTATAGTCACACTTGACAGCTGTCAACTAACTTGACACAAACCTAGAGTCACACTGAGAACCTCAGCTGAGAACCTCAGCTGGAGAACTGTCTCGATTGATTGGCCTGTGGGCATTTTCGTAATTGATAATTGATGTAGGAGGGCCCATCCCATGGTGGGCAGGGTCAATCCTAGGCAAATGGGGCTGGGCTGTATAAAAAAAGCTAGCTTTGTATGGAATACCCAGTGAGCAGCATTCTTCCATGGGTTCTACTGTAGTTCTTGCCCTGGTTCTTGTCCTGGCTTCCCTCAGTGATCCCTTTCTCAACTGAATTGCTTTTGGTCAGTGTTTCTATTGCAGTAACAGGAAAGCAAATTAAAACAGTTATCAATAGCCAAGCAGTTGTGGCACCCGCCTTTAATCCCAGCACTCGGGAGGCAGAGGCAGACGGATCTCTGTGAGTTCGAGGCCAGCTCGGTCTACAGAGTGAGTTCCAGGACAGCCAGAGTTACAACAGAGAAACCCTGTCTCCACACAAACAAACAAACAAAACCCCCCAAACAAACAAAAAAAAACCCAGTTGTCAATCACTTATGAATTGAACAAATATTACAGAAAGTCCAGAAAGTCGATCATGCTGCCAGACACTGTTTCTGGTGAGTAGTGAACAAAAGTCCCTGGTGTCATGGGAAGACAAGAAAGTCAAACGAAACTACAGCATCTTACTTCTCTTTTGCTGTGGTGAATACCTGAGGAAATGCCCCTTAGAGAAGGAAGGGTTACTGTGGCTCAGAGTTCGAGGGTGCAATTCATCGTGGAGAGGAAGTCATGGCCGCTCACATTGAATCCACAGTCAGAAAGCAGAGATAAATGCTGGCGCTCAGCTGTCTTTCTCGTTTGATTCAGTCTGTCAATTAGAGTGAGTCTTCCTGCCAGATATCTTCCTATCCAGAAAAGCTCTCATAGGCACAACTAGAGGTTAACGCAGCATAATCTCTCACAGGCACGCCCTGAGGACTGTACCTAGGTGTCCGTGTCTAGCTGACAGTGTTAACCATCACAGTATGTCAGGTGGTATTATGCTCTAAGTAAGAGAAAGTCATGTAAAGGGATGAGGAGTTAGCGAGGGGTGCCGGGTGGGGTTGCAATTTTATAAAGGCAGAATAGGACTCTGAGAAGGAAACCTTTGAGAGAAGACAGAGGAGGTGGAGGAGTGAGTCACAGACCACGTGGCCCCAGTGAAGCCTTGTGTGGTCAGTGCATCTACCACGTGTGTAATCTCTATATTTTAAATATTATAATATGTGTGTGCGCGCGCGCATGTGTGTGTAAGTTCTCAAACTTGAGCACCAGGGCATGTATATGGAGATCAAGGGATAAACTGTGGGAGTTGGTTCTCTCCTTCCACCAAGTGGGTCCCAGAGATGGAACTCAGCTTGTCAGTCTTGGTCAGTCTTTGCGTTTTGAGCCATCCAGTAGTAATTTCTGGAGCCAGTCCAGTGATTTTTCTTTTTTTAAATTAAGAGTGCCCAGAGAGCTCCGCGGGAAAGCATCACACTTTTAATGAGGGTTTTTTTTCCCCCTTTTGAATCAGTCTCGTGTAAGTCTGTGTTGATCTTAAACTCACCAAGTATCAGACACACACACACACACACACACACACACACACACACCAATGTTGAAATACAATAGAAAAAAAGAAGGCTAAGAAACACAAGGAGCAAACGAGGAGGGGAAAAAAAGGAAAGTAAAAAATACTGTTCAGAAACGAAAAAAAAATTATCTTAAAAATTAGAATACATGAATGAGATAACAAATAACAACCATGAAAGTTGTAAAAGTCCAGTTAAGGAAAGCTACTTCTCTAGCACAGCTGTGACCCATGAAGCCCGCACAGCTGTCTGACACAGTCCAGCAAAAGCTGAGCTGAATGCTGGTGGCTGTCATGCTGTCCCTCGACCTTGGTTCTGGTTGCTGTAGGGAACGCTTCACACTGTGATTCCCTATGTTTTTTACCCAGGAAAATTATTTCTGAGTCTCTTTAGGAAAATCTTCATTAGTACAACCCCTTCTGCTTTTAGGGAATCATTCATAAATCTTCCTTGAGCCTTGGGGATTGTGATGAACTCAAACACGCTAGGAATGTATGATGTTTTATGACTAAAGGATTCTTCTCGGTGCATTTATCCTTGTACAAACTCAGGACTGAGGCAATTAGGACAATATAACTTGGTGATAACTCCGAGGCCTTCAGGGCATTGTTTGCTTGAGAAAAGCTAACAAGCTCCAGCAGGCTACGCGAAGCAGCCACCCCCTACATGTGCTCAGAGCTTCCTGGATATGTGGCTTATGAGATGGGGCCCATATATGACATGCCCCCAGAGAAATATTCATTAAAGAACTTAGATTAGCTAAAACAACCTTTACTCTATGTAGCAATACAGTATAAAAGAAAAAGAGTTCGACACAGAATAAGATTAGCTCACACTAGGTTTGACATGAGGTCACTTAACTAGGAAACAGAAGGAATTCTCTCTACAAACAGATTTTTATAGACCTCATAAAAGCCAGTTTCTGCAAAGAACTTTAGCCTGAGAAAATCTTTTTAAAATTATTCTTTAACCACCAAAGCTTTATTATAATTAATACAAGACTTGGGGACTTATCTAAACTGGCTCAGATATTACAGAGTGATATGATTTATATCCCTTTGGAAACTGAATATGCCTTTGTCTTGTGAAGTCTGTATAAATAAAGAAGCACCTTGACTAGTGGCTGTCAGAGCCAGCAGTCAGAGGAGCTGCAAGACCCAGCCACTGGCTCTGATCCATTTCTCCCATCACCAACGCCTTACATCGTCTCGGAAGCTCTGTGTACTTGCCTGTTGGGTGGGGAGGCTAGTAACACTGCACGAAGAATAATAAGAAGGGAAAGGGGAGGAACAAAGGCAAAATGAGTGAACTGTTGGAGCATCTTCTCTCAGATGGAGATGCCATTTGTAGCATGGTACTGGGAATGCTGTTGAGCTCTTGTCTTTCCTCCGACTTATGCTGATAACCTGTGTTGGACAAGTGTCCGACGTTCACCCTAATCTGCACTGTAGTACCTCTTCACTGAGTACCAGGAGCCTCTGGTAGTTTGCAGGCTGGGCAGGTTTCTTCACTCTTCTGAGAATCCTCGGATAGTGCTCCAGGGTGGTTAATGTTCTAGTGCAGGAGACTCCAGTGTGTGTGTGTGTGTGTGTGTGTGTGTGTGTATGTGTGAGCAACAGATGCACCCAAATCCTTGTAGGCTGAGGACTGGCCTTTGTACTTTCGAAACATGTGAGCGTTGATCACCCAGCTGAAGAGATACAGCTGTGCATGTCGAGTAGCCCACTAGAGCTTCAGAATTTTAGGCTTCCACAGCAGTGAATGGCAGGTATTTGTGCCCTGAGGGCTAACTCAACCACTGACGTTGGGTTTATACGTATCAGAGCAAAGTTATTATCCGTTGATGAGGTCTTCTGTTTGCTAAGAGCAAGCCTACTTTTCTCCATGCATTCTCTCTGTCTCTCTGTCTCCGCCCCACCCCCCGTGTGTGTGTGTGTGTGTGTGTGTGTGTGTGTGTGTGTGTGTGATTCTCTTTGTCCCACAGAGCACACACACACATGTGTGTATGTGCATATGCGCTTGTCATGAATGCAGATGTCCATGGAGGCCAGAAGAGGGCCTTGGATCCCGTGGAGCTGTAGTTTTAGGCAATGATGAGCTGCTCTGTGAGGGCCGAGAACTGAATTCCAGGCCTCTGGAAGAGCAGCAAACTCTCTTTTAACTACTGAGCCATCTCTTCAGCCACACCCCACTTTAAACTTTTATTTTGAATTAAGTATGTGTGTGTCTCTATTTATTTGTGTGTATATGTGTATTTTAATGCCATTGCTTATTGAGGCCAGAGCCAGAGGCATTAAATCCCCCTGGAGCTAGAGCTACCTGTTGTGAAACCGGTTGGTGGGGGGTACTGGTACCTTTGCAACAGCCATCTCTCCACCCACCCCATTCCTTTTAAAAATACTTCCTTTTATTATCTTTCCTATCAGTTTTATCAACTGTTTGGTACAGGGTCTCACTATGTAGCCCAGGCTGCCTTGAAACTCACAGAGATCTACTTGCCTCTCAAGTGCTGGGATTAAAGGGTCTTGTTAAAAATCATTTTTTAAACAATAGTGTTCATTTCAAGATGGTGCCTAGCCACTGCCTTCTGAGTCCTCTGGAGTGACAACACCAGACTCTTCTCCACTGGGACCCATTCTCCCAACAAATTACTGCGGGCTTTGAGCACCGTCTCTTTAGCAGGGCCACCTGGCTTCCTTCTGTTTCCCCTCTCAAGATGGGGAGTGGGTTGCCAGAGCTGTGCTCAGCTTGCTGTGCCCGAAACCTCCTCCTCCAGCTTACTCCTTTCTTCCCTCTCCGCTTTCAACTGTCCTCTTCCTGGAGCTTCCTCTCTTCCTCTCTTTGGAATAGTCTATTTATTCTTTAAGTATTTTTTTTAATTAGCATATGTTGATTATGCATAGTAATGGGTTTCATCATGGTATTTTCATACATAATGTATTTGGTTCTCTCATCCTTTGCTATCTCTACCCCTGCTTCCCCCCCTTCCCATTTCCTGGCTAGCCACCCTTCTATTTTGATGCTTTTTTTTTTTTTTTTAATGAGCCATTTGGATGCATTAGGTGTGTTTATAGGAGCTTGCGCGTGAGCATGCGCGGGAGTTTGTTTACAGGAGCACGGCACCTTGCTAGCAGTAACGCTGGTGAAGAAACTGTCTCTCCCTGCCCCGTCAGCTGTGAAGCACCAATAGCTCTTTGGAGGGCTGGGGCCCCCGCAAGTCCCTCCCTGTTCTGTGACAGGGTGTTTCAGGTCCAATCTTGTTGAGCATCTTGTTCAGATGGTTACAGCTGTTGTGAGTTCCAGGAGCCACATTTCACACTAAGTCCTACCCTTCCTCTGACTCTTACATTTCTTCTGTCCTCCCTTCTGTGACAGTCCCTGAGCTGTGGAGGGGGTGATACGGATGTCTCATTCAGTAGTCATGTAGTCTCAGTACTTAGATCTGTCCTGAGCCTTGCGTGAGCAAGGCTGACAGGCACTGAAATAAACTTTTTTTTTTTCTCTCTTCTTCATCAGGTCAAATAAGAATCTTCTAGTCTACTATCTTTACCTGGAAGTCTCCATGTACCATTTACTTATTTATTTTCCCACATACCTTTTAAATATTACGTATATGATACAAACTGGGCACAGTGGCTTAAGAATATAATCCTGGCATACAGGAGACCGAAGTAGGACGCTCACAGAAGCTAGCCTGGACTGTGTAGTGAGACCTTGTTTTAGTTTTTCTTCTTTAGCATAAATAAATGATTTGTTTGTTTGTGTTTGTTCCTTGAAACAGGGTCTCACTGTGTCTCACTGTGCAGTCCAAGCAGGCTTGAGATTTGTTATAGAGACCAGGCTGGCCCCGAACTCAAAGAGATCTGCCTGCCTCTGCCTCCTGAGTGCTAAGACCTGAGTAGCATGTTTATGGAATACCTTAGAGGCCAGAAGTGGGTGTTGGATCCTCTAGAACTGGGATAGTGGGTTTACAGACAGTTGTTACAGCAGCCATATGGGCGCTGGAATTCAGGTGCTCTGTGCTCTTAACTGCTGAGCCATTTCTGTAGTCCAAGAATCTTTATTTTATTTATTCCTTCTTTTCTTCCTTCCTTCTTTCCTTCCTTTCTTCCTTCCTTCCATCCTCCCTCCTTCCTTCCTTCCTCTCTCCCTCCATTCTTTCTTTCTTTCTTTCTTTCTTTCTTTCTTTCTTTCTTTCTTTCTTTCTTTCTTTCTTTCTTTCTTTCTTCTTAAAGGAAAACAACAAGTAAACAAACAAACAAAACAAATAGCGACACCATTACTTTAGATAATTCTTTACCTTTGTAAAGGTATATGCCTGTATGTGGTGCATGTGTGCATACGTGTTCATATGTTTGCACACACACACACACTGTGTGTGTGTGTGTGTGTGTGTGTGTGTGTGTATGCAGGCATACATGTCTGGAGGACAGAGGACAACTTTGAGGAATCCATTTTTTCTTTCCACCTTGTTGAGACTGTATTATTTCATGTTTCTATCATGGGTAATTCTTCTGTCTTTGCCCCCAGCTTGTGGTAGGAGTGCTGGGATTATAAAAGCTCACCTCTGAACCTGGTTTTACCTTACTTTATTAGATGAAGTCTCTTACTTAACCCGGAGCTTGCTGATTTAGCGGACCAGCAAGCCCCAGGGACCTTCCTTTCTCTACCCCTCCAGTACTAGTGTTGCGGTGTTTACAGCTGCTTTGAATGTAGGGCCTGGGATCTGATCTCAGGCTATCATGCTGGCACAGCAAATACTTTATTGACTGAGCCATTTCCTTATGTTCAATAAATATGTTTTTCATGTAAAAATAAAAATGGCTAGATGTGTCGCTCAATTTGTAGAGTATTTGCCTACCATGCACAAATTTCTGGGTTTGATCCTCCGAGCTGCATAAATTGGGCATGGTCTAAAATTACAAGGCTAATCTGAGCACTCAATAGGATGGAAAGGTGAAGGTCGGAGGATCAGAAGTTCAAGGTTCTTCTTGACTACATAGTGAGTTCAAGGTCAGCCTGGGAGACATGAGTCTCATGTAACAATAAATAAATAATAAACAAACAAACAAACAAACAAATAAATAAAACAACTAGAAAAAAAAGTAAATGAATAATAGAAGCAGGTGACTAGGGAGATGGCTCAGTGGGTAAGAGCAGTTGCTATGCTAGCTTGAGGACCTGAGTTCAAATCCCAAGCAATCATGTAAAGGCTGGGCATGGCCTCCTGGAAGCCTGTAGCCCCAACATTGGAAAGGGTGGAGGAGACAGGAGGATTTCTGGGTTTTTCTGGCTCAGTTCCAGGCTCCGTAAGAAATCCTGTCTCCATGGAAACAGGCAGAGAATGATAGAGTGGAATGCCTGATATTCTTCTCTAGCCTCCAAACACATACATAGGAGAGAGTGTATTCCACTTGCACACACAAGCATGTACACACACACACGCACACACACACACACACAAAACAACAACAACAACAAAACAAAAGCAACCAAACCTACATTTTAAAACCAAGATATTCACTTTTTTTTTTGGTTACTGATGTTGTCAGGAGCGGTCAGTTCACTTCATTATGCGTCTTCAGCTCTACTTGAGATTCTTGCATCCAGCACTATATTGTGGACACTGAACCCGCAGATGAGGGCACAACCCCAGACATACGACTGCACTCAAAAGGACAGTGCTTTACTTGGTTCCCAATGCTTGGGTAAAGTAAACAAGCAGTCGATGCTGTTTTACGTCGTATGACTCCAGCTTGTGCCAAAGTTACATGAAACCAACCAACACAGTGGTGTATGCTTGTGATCTCAGTACTTGGGAAGCAGAGCCAGGAAGCTCACAAGTTCAATACAAGATTCTAAGTTAGTGGCACCCTGTGGGTCGAGACCCTTTTGGATGTTGAACAACCCTTTCACAGGGGCCGCCTAAGACCATCTGTGTATCAGATAATTATATCAGACTTCATAACAGTAGCAAAATTGCAGTTATGAAGTAGCAGCAAAGATAATTTTAAGGTTGGGGGTCACCACAACATGAGGAACCGTATTAAGGGGTCTCAGCATTAGGAAAGTTGAGGACCACTGTCTTAAGCTATCCAAAGACTACACAGCAGGACCCTGTCTTGAAAAAGTGTGTGTGTGTGTGTGTGTGTGTGTGTGTAGACAGGGAGAAAGAGAAAAAATATTTTTAAAAACTTACCTTGAGAAACATATTTTAATCCAAATTCCAAGTAAATAGTTAACACGGACTGTGTAAGGATCTGTAGCAGAAATTTAGAAACTTAGCACAAAGGACTTGGGTTGTTACTAAGGCACTGAAGAACATCCGGTCTGTTCTTTATCTTCCCAGTTTCCCCGTCATTAACATTTCAGCAGCAGAAGTTTCTTTCACATTTCTATCTCTCTCTGTATTTTTCAAGTACTCTCTTACTTATGATTTATTCACATTGGCTCTGTATTTTCCCAGCGCCCTGAGGCCAATATCGATGCATTGAAACCTTCCGGGACTCCACCACGCCATCATTATCATTGCGTTCACTGTCTGTTGTCTCCTTCGCCAGTTTCTAGGAGACATTCCACAGTGCTCTTGAGTCAGCACACTTTCCTGTAATTTTATCTTGGAATGATGCAGGACTTGAAAGTAGTTTTTTTTTTTTTTAAGTAATAGAAGGGCTGGGAAGATGGCTCAGTGGGTAAGAGTAATCGCCATGAGAGCAAGAGAACTGTAAGTCCCCCAGCATTCACCCCTAGCAAAGTTGGGTGTGGCCTTGTGTGCCGGTAACCACCTTGCCTCCATGGAGATAGTGGGACTTACACCCAGGTCCTCTGCAAGAGCAGCAAGTACTGTTAACCACTGAACCATCTCTCAAACACCAGTATCAGATGTCTTAGTTCAAACTCCTTGCAGTAATGGCTGGGTTATCTGTCTTTGAGACTTCTACCTAGACATAGTATGCAAGCTCTTACAGCTTTTAACATGGTAGGTTTGATTTCAATTTACAACTTCCTTTCTTTAACATTTCATTAAAAAATACTTTTCTTAAAGTTTAGGTGGGGATGAATTAAACCACGTAAAAGTCTGTATATGTGGCCCTTTCCTAAACTTGAAATTCCACGATTGATCACAGCAAAAAAAACCAAAATGATATTTCACTAATCTGTTAAAAGGTCAAACTTACGTATTTTGGCTTTCTGTAGATAGGGGGAAATCACAGAAAACAAAAGAGCCTGGTCGAATTTTAGGGAGACCCATGGGAGTTGGGGTGTTTTAGAAGGAAAGTACACAATTTCCACCTCCCAGTGAACTTTGACTGATCAGCTAAATACTGCAAGGTGATCAAACCGGGGAGCAAAGGAGCCTGATGGTGTCTGTCACTTCAAAGGCTACCTTTGCGTTACTGAGTCTTTGTATTTGCTTTGATTCTTATGTGCATTGGTGTGAGGGTGTCAGATCCCCTGGATTTAGAGTTATAGACAGTTGTCAGCTAATCTGTGGGTGCTGGGATTTGAACCCAGGTCCTCTGGAAGAGCAGCCAGTCCTCTTAACTGCTGATCCATCGCTGCAGTCCCTGAGTTACTGAGTCTTAATGGTAGGGTTCTGTTTAGGTCTGACTTTCATCATTGCTTTGCACAGTTCCATGTTTATAGGTTCTATGTATGCAGGTTTCCTTACCTGATAGCATTTACTCATAAGCTCCTAATGAACACTCACGGTGCTTCTGAAGTCATTTGCAAACATACATATGGTGTAAAATATGTGACTCTAACGCTTGTGCTGCCTAGCAGAATGAGCAAAGAGTCCTTTCCTTCTTCTTCGGTCTGTATGCTAGAAACAAACACCCCATTCCAGATCTATTTGCATTTTTTTATAGATTTTTTTTTTTCTTTTTGTTGGTAGTTTTGCTCTGTAGGATGTTCCTAGGAGGTTGGGAGTGATGACTCAGCAGTGAAGAGTGCTTGGTGCTCTTCTAGAGCACAGGACTCAGTTCTCAGCACCCTTGTTGGATGGTTCATAACCACAATTTCAACTCCAGGGGATCTGATGCCCTCTTCTGGCTTCTGAAAGCCATGCACTCATGTACGCATATCCATAAAGTACACACACACACACACACACACACACACACACACACACAATTAAAAATAAATCTTTTGCTGGCCTGTGGTGGCTCATGCCTTTAATTCCAGTACTTGGGAGGCAGAAGTAGGCCGATCTCTATGTTGGAGACCAGATTAGTCTACAGAATGAGTTTCAGGACAATCAGGGGCCAGGGCTACACAGAAAAACCCTGTCTTGAAGCCACCATCCCCCCAAAAAACTTTTTAGCTGGGTATTATACTGCACACATTTAGTTTCAGCACTCAGGAGGCAGAGGCAGGTGGATCTCTGTGAGTTTGAGGCCAGCCTGGTCTGTATATTGAGTTATAGGCCAGTCAGGGCTGTGCAGTGGGACCTTGTCTCATAAACAAATTAATTATTTATTTAAAAAGATGTTTTAAACATATAGAAGTTGGCATATGAATTTGAGAAAATATGTGTTAATTATTTTTATCCTTTTTGTGAGGAAAATAAGAGAAAAGTTAGAAGTACTGGAAACAGCAGAAAAAATTCATGTAGCTACTGCATGCAATCTCAATGAGCAAGATTTTGTTTTATTTTATTTTTTTAAACTCTCATTCATTTACTAACTTGAAACTATTCGTTTACCTCTCATTTAAAACACAATATAAAACATGGCAGGTAAAGTGGAAAAATCTTTCTTCTTAAGAGACAATGGCCATTACAAATTTCTTTGTGCAGCCTTTGTTCTAGACTTAGTGTATCTTGTACCTGTAAACTAGACCTGATGGGATTATCCCGACACTTGTCATTTCATATTTTGCTTTGGGCATGTAAATAAGCAGGCTCACCAAGTATGGTGGCACACAGCGTTTATGCCCGCACTTAGAAAGCAGAGGCACAGAGAACATGAAAGGTCAAGCCCACCTAGTCTACACAGTGAGTGCTAGGCTAGCCAGGGCAACAAGAGGAGCTTCTGTCTCAAAATCAGTCAGTCAACCAAACAAGCAAGCAAAGAAAGTTGGTTCCATTCCTTTGAGTAACTCTATAATATCACAATTACTTTCTAACTATTTTAACCCGAGTTGGAATGAGCATCTTTGAATTTCTTCTCCCTGTGTACACATGCAAAATTTTTTTCTTTAAGCACATACGCCTAAAACTGGAATTGCTAGATCAGGGAATGAACATATTTAGTTGCATGAAATCATTTCCAACTGGCTTTCAAATGCTTGGAGTTTATATTCTTGCACTCAGACTGTGAGAACTCAGAAAAAGCCCGAAAAAAACGTCGGTTAGACTTTTGGAGATGCCTATTTGAGCAGCTCGAGGCTTGAAACTCCCAGTCTTTCCGGAGGTGAAGAATGAAAATTTTGGTTTGTCAGTGACTTTTTGTTTTTGCCACGTGAGTTAAGAGCTCAGATGTCACTAAACCTGTGTCCCTCACCGTGTGTGTGCGTGTGTGTGCGTGCGTGTGTGTGTGTGTGTCTGTGTGTGTGTGTGTGTGTGTGTGTGCGTGTGTGTGTGCGTGTGTGTGCGGTGGTGATGGACACAGAACTAGCACATGCCAGGCAAGTACTCTTCTGCTGAATCATCTCCAGGATTTAAATTTAATTAATTGATTTTTGAGACAATCTTACTCTGGTGGCAAAGGCTTGTTACATAGCCCAGGCTGGCCCTGAATCCACACTGAGCCCCCTTCTTCGGCTTCCTGCGTGTGGAAATCATAGGGATGTGTCATCACAGCTGGCTTAAGATTGTTTCAACACTACTTCAGATGTGGACATGTCACGGTATAAAACCGAATGTACAAGGATGAAGAGATCCCGCTTTGACAGTGCGTCTGTACAAGGATGAAGACCACCCCCCACTCCTTTGATCATGCATCTGTAGCCGAGAAAAGGTGAAAGGGAGAGTAACAGTAACAAACGCCGCAGTGCTTCCCTACGGTTTACCTTTTCTTTCTCCATTCTTACGTTTCCTAAACCTTTTAGAATATGGTGTTTCCATAATCAGAGAAAAGCTGATTTTTTTTTTTCTCAAACAATGATAAATAAATGACAAAGTCCTAGTCGTTTGTTGTTGTTTTGAGTCAGGGTCTCACTGTAGCCCTGGGCGGGGGGCCTGGAACTCACCATGCAGACCAGGCTGGCCGTGAACTTGCAGAGATCCACCTACGTCTGCTCCCTGAGTGCTGGCGTATAAAGGTGTGCACCACTGCATCTGCCTACTCCTAGTCTTTGTCAAAACCTCCAAGTCTTAAGGTACAAATCAAAGATTTTTTTTTTTTTAAAGTAGGCATGGTGGCACATGCCTTTAATCCCAGCACTCAGCAGGTAGGATTGCTGCCCAGAGAAACCCTGTCTCAGAAAACGAACAAATAACAAGCCAAGCCCCCAATTTTTTTCTTAAATTAATTTTTTAGTCAAAAATTTAAGTGTATATGTGTGTACCTGTGCACAGTATGTTCGTATCTGAATGCAGATGTCTTTGGAGGCCAGAAGATGTCCTGGAGCTGGAGTTACAGGCTGTTGTCAGCCATCTGATGTAGGTGCTGGAACTAAGGTCCTTTGGAAGAGCAGCGAATCCTAACTGCTAAGCCATCTCTCCACTTAGTTCCAGGGAACACGCTCTCTAGAGATGTTTCATCCGCCTGCACTTTCTTGCTATTTAATGTAGCAGGTCGCTACTGTGCTTTTTTACCCTCTAGCTCAGGAAAGAGAAAGGTTAATTGGAAATAAAAATGTTATAATATAATTGGTTTTGTCAATATGGTTTTGTAGATGCCTTTCAAAATTTAATTTTTTAAAACAAAGGGTGTGGGTTTAGCTGTTTCACCGTTTGGATCAGGGCTCAGAACATATTTAAAATGTATCTAAAATGTAACAGTTTTTCTCTCACTTGGCTACTTGACTCCACCCCTCTGTTCCCAGCTGCTAAGTTTCTATCTTGTAACTTTTAACTTCAGTTAGCTCATAGGGTTAGGGAGGAAAGGAAAGGATAGGAAGGAAAGAGAAACCTTTACAGCCTTTTTCTCTTGGCTGTCTGAATCTGTCTATGTCTGGGGAACTGAACTAACTCTGAACTAACTCCTGCTCTGCTTTAGCTTCTCCCAGCATGGCAGTTACTGAGAAGATCTAAATTGTAACTTTACTAAAAACCCCAGTTAGTTCATTTTATCTGTCCTTATTTCTGCCTGCTTTCTTTCCCTGTCATGCAGCAACTCTTAGCTCTGATTCTTAGTTTCTAACTTCTGTAACTGCTGTAACTTTTGTTACAAACTGCCTTCCATAATCCTCTTTTATGCCCTCTAACTGTTCCCAGAAGTCGAAGCGGCATACAACCACATGGGGGAGGGACTTTTCCCTGGCAAAGCTTCACTCTACAGAAAGGAAGGTTAGAAAGAGAAACCTCCATCACCTTGTGGCTCCACCATGTTTGTGGCATTGAAAGAGAGAAAGAAGGAAAGGAAGAAACATTCACAGTGCTTTTGTGCTGTCTGAAGCTTGGAGAGCAGGAGCTGTTAGTGAGCTGGACTCATGTCTCAGCACAATATCCCTGAATGTAATTTCTCCTACTGAAGTTCCTCTAAACAATAACCAACCAACCAACCCACCAACATCCACCCCGGCTCTCTGGGCTTCAACCCTTATACTCTAAGCAAAGTTCCCAGAAGTCCAAGCAGCACACAATCGTAAGGACAAGCTACACATGGCAAAACAGCTGCACGTAATCAAATCATAGCCACTGGCAACGAACATTCCAGATCAGCTCATCATCATCCACCACACCTGGGATGGGAACAGAAATAAAGTCCAAGCACCATTTTGTGGGTGTTTTGTTTGTTTTTTTTTGTTTTGTTTTGTTTTTTCTGTTGTAACTCTGGCTGTCCTGAAACTCACTGTGTAGAATGAGCTGACCTCCAATTTACAGAGATCTGCCTGCCTCTGCCTCCCAAGTGCTGGGATTAAAGGCGTGCACCGCTACTGCCCGGCACCGTTTTGCGTTTTTAAAGAAACCAAAATCACAAACTCCTTCAAAGCTTCCCACTACAGTTTAGTATTTCATCCTTCTGTTCTTTTCCTCCTATCACTGAAATGCACAGGAGCCCCAAGGCACTGCCTTAACCCTACATTACTCAATTTCAAGGTTTTGCCCCCTTCTGGTAACCTTAGACCTACCGTTTCAGTCTAGCATGAGGAGGTAGAAGAGAACAAACCGATGGGAGGTATCAGGATTAAGGAGTGGACCATGAAATGTCACTGAATGGCATTTGTGTGGAAATATAGGCATTCTGCAACCCAGCAGTATAGACAGGTGCATTCTGCAACCCAGCAGTATAGACAGGTGCATTCTGCAACCCAGCAGTATAGACAGGTGCATGGTGGTAGAGAGAATTCACTTGCAATATCTGCAAAAATACCGGGCAATGCTTGCCTATGCACGCGAATTTAAGATTCAGAGCAATCCGTGTGGATGATTACTTGACAGCAAGTGTGAGAAAATCTCGACATCTCACTTTTATTTTATGAGCTATCTTGCCAAGTTTTACTTGGATGGTGGTGTTCTAAAAATCTGTGTCACGTGGTGAACTTGAACTTGACTTTGGAGGATAAGCTCGCTACAGCAGCAAGTGCATCTGTTGACCTGTGAAGCAAGCTGCTGGGACCGATCTTGTCAGGAGAATGAGGCAGTATTTACAGGATGAATGATGGACCAGTGGGTTTAAATGGGATACGGTAAAGAAAGCACGTGGTGTGGCTGTCACTTCAGATTCCACACTGCCGCTAGTCTTTAGATGCCACCAGTGAACTGTTTGCTTTTGGGAAAGGGTTTCATGTAATCTAACCTGGCCTCCACTGTCTATGGAGTCAAGGATAACCCTGAACTCTTGATCTTCTTGCCTCCATCTCTTGAGTCACAGGGATATAGACATCCACCATCATGACTGATTAAGGACAAATGAAAGTGTGTGTGTATGTGTGTGTGTGTGTTGTATGTGTTCTATGTGTTGTACACATGTGTATATACAAGTTTGAATTTGTGTAGGCTCGTGTGAATGTGCTCACATGGGAAGGTGTGAGTGTAGAATTCTGAGGTTGACATAATAGGGATTCTTCCTCAGTAACTCTCTTAGTCATCGAGGCAGGGTCTCTTAGTTGCATCCAGATATTGGAGATACGGGTAATTTAGGTAGCCTCCTTTACCTTACCATTATGTTACCATGGACATTACAGGTGGCAGGCATGCCCATCTGGCATTTACATGGGTTTAGGGGATCCAGATAGGTGTTCTTACACTTGTGGGACAAGGGCTTTATCCACTGACCTGTCTCCCCAGTCCAAGACCAATTAACTGTTGACAGCTTGTGAGAAGTTTTTCAAGTAATCATTCTGCCATGGAATTTACCAGGAAGGAAGATAAGCCATTATATTTCTTGTTGTTCTATTGAAAGATCTTGTTACGGTTAGCATTTTTGTTTTTAGAGACAGGATTTCTCTGTTGCAACTCTGGCTGTCTCGGAACTCACTCTGGAGACCAGGCTGGCCTTGAACTCACAGAGATCCACCTGTCTGCCTCCCAAGTGCTGGGATTAAAGGTGTGCACCACTACTGCTCAGTTTTTGTTGTTGTTGTTGTTTATGGTTAGCCTTTTAATGTCTGTCATGTAAACAAAACCAAGAAGCGACTGAGAGGGAGACATGGGAGAAGAGGCACAGCATCTCAGTAAATCTGCTAGCCAAGGATAGCCCAAGCTCTGCTTTCTTCCCACCTGGAAGCAACCATCAGTTGACAGGAGGAAGGTGGACATAGGCACACACCGGAGCTGTGGGAATAGCAGCAGTGGCAGGGATGGGCAGTGCTGCCAGCAATCTGTGCTCCCTGGGTCTCCCTGCTCCACCTGGTGGCATGCAAGGCCAGACAGGGTTACATCATAGTCAGGATTCACACTTGCTGTGATGGCCTCAACTACCCATTTCCTTGAGGTACAACTCATGACAAGCCCAGACACTGGGGTGTTAACCACCTAAAGTTTGGTGTAGTTAGTCGCTAACTGTAGTTAGTTAGTAGCTCAGTTACTGAGGAGGGAGGTGGACACTACTTCTCAATTCTTACTGTGTTGGTAAAGATTCCATGAATGAATTCTTTGATGTTATACTCATCGATCCATCCCATAAATCTATCAGAAGAGACTCGACACCGAGTAGATTACCTTCCTGAAGTCCACAGCACAGGGAAGTTTGTGGGCTGACATCTGTGGGTCATAAGGTTTACTATGTTATTGGTGTTTCTCACCACGTTTGGAGAAGGACCATACTCTCCAGCTCTGCAGTTATTGCTGGCATCAGCAATGTGTGTAAAATTGCTACCCAACGTGCAATTTAGGAGTCATGTTTGCTTAAGAGTGTCAGCTGCCTGTGGAAATTCGGCCGGAGGGTCTGTGGAGATGGCCCCATGATTAAGAGCACCGACTCTTAACTGGTTCCTCCAGAGGACCTCGGTTCAGTTCTCACGACCCACATTGCCATTGCTGTAACTCTAGTTCCAGAGGATCCAGTGCCCTCTTCTGACTTCCTAGAGCACTGCGCAAACGTGATGCCCAGACACACGGGCAGGCAAAGCGCACACAAAATAAGTAAATCTTAAAAAACAAAAGAAAAACTAGCCTGCCGTTTACTTCACGCATGCTTCGTGTAATGATGGTAGTCAAAGTGCAAGAATGTTTGAAGACTCTGATAGTGAATCTTATTTCTTTGCGTTGTCTCATTGGAAAGTTGGGGGAATAGAGTGTGTGGCGCGCTGTTTAGTATCAAGGGTGTCGAAGAAAATATTTAAACGAGTTTTTATTTTTTTTTTTAAGAAGAAAAGTCTTGCTTTTATCCAGTGTTGGGTCTATAGACAAAAACAAGTGAAAAGAACCCAAAACCCGGCTCTTCAGTGCTGAACCAGGAACAACCAAGAGCCTGAGAGCTGAAGCCAGTGAGAACAGGGTTGGTGTTTCTCTTTGTAATTTAAGGAAACAGAGTAGCAGGGTAAGACACTTCAGGTTAAGAATTTCCGGCAGTGATGGTGCACACCTTTAATCCCAGCACAAAACAAAACAAACAAACGAACAAAAAAGAATTTCAGGAGAATGAATGAGGAAAAGAGCATTTTTTTTTTTCCTTTTGCTTCTATTCTTAAGCCCAGACCCAGTAGAGAGTAGTAATACTGGTTGGTTACGTACCCGACTACGCTGGTTCTGTTTTTATTTCCCAGCTGAAGCAAAGCACATCCGTAGCAAAAGATTCCTGTTTCTGCAGGAGCTGAACCAAGCAGTAACTGTTTTCCCGGTATCCAGGGATCTTCGGTGTATGCAGTGTAGCTTCGGGGGAGTGGCCTTCCTGGCATCCAGTGTCCTAAAAGTATGGCAATGATGGTGTGCCATCCTCCTGCTGCCAAATATCCTTGCTTTTTTCTTGTTTTGCTCACAGCTCAATTTTGTCTTTTCTTTATTGTTTATTTTTTTAAAAGTATGTTTAATTTACTCTCCTTTTGACAATTTTCTATATGTGTATAGCATTTTGGCCATTTTCCTCCTCCATTATCCCTCCCATTCCCACTGAACCTCTTTTGTTCCCCCAAAGCCCGTTCCTTTCATGTCTTTGTTTCTGTGTGTGTGTGTGACCCAATACTTTTTATTAGCGTTGCTGGTATTAGCATGGGTTGGGGGTTATATCCCAGAGCATGGGCAACTGTACAGTGGCCACAGCACTGACGAATGTCACCTCTCCTACCCTAGCAACCACATACTGTCAGTAGCTTTTCAGGGAGGGTGGGACTTCATGAGCCCCTCCCCCAGCCATGATGGAATGTTGAGTGGCTTGAGCTTATCTAGATACTGTAATAAGTTCAGGAGCGTAACGGCCATGTCATGTCCAGATGACAGCATTACCTCCCCATCTTCTGGGCCTTACATTATTTTTGTTCCTTCTTCCAATATGTACTGAGCCTTGATATAGATATCCCATTGAAGACTGAGAACTCCGTAGTCACTTGTTTCAGCACTCAGGCCAGTTATGAGTCTCTGTGTTAACTGCTGCCCGCTGCAAAGAGAGCCTTCTCTGAGCAAAATGGCGGACAGCGTGTGTCTAAAACATAAACGGTCAGAAGGTAGTTTGATGGCATCCATTTAGCAGCACAACGGTAGCAGGTTTACCCTAGAGCACAGCTTTCTCAGTCATGAGTTCTTGACTCGGTTTATAGCATCAGGCATGAATTCCTTATTGTGGAGCAGCCCTCACACTCTGTTATCAGAACTGCACTCAGCGCTCAGCCATTTCATTTAGTGTTAGTTTGCTGGTGTCTGTTTTTATATTCACCATGTGGCAATTTATTCTCTACATATCCCATTCCTTTGTTATTGCCTTTGCTTTGCTTCTCCTACTTTGCCTCAGAATGTCCATGTATGTGTATGCATGCATACATACACATATGTATTAATATTCTGTTTGAGGGGCTTTGGTGTAGCTCACTGGTACAGCACTTGGTCTAGCATCCCATGTTACTTCACTTTTGACTTTTAGCTCCATGCACTATATTGATTTAAGATTTACAACAAATATTTTTAAGTGAATACAACATTCCATTAATGTTACACCCCTTTAAGAGTAGTGTGAGAAACTTTGTGCTATGTTTTCATAAAATTTAACCTCAAAATGGGTTGAGGGGCTGACAAAATGCTCAGTGGACAAAGGGGCTTGCTGCCAAGCCTGGCAACCCCAGTTCAATCCCCAATACCCCACATGGTAAAAGGAGGAAATGAACTCTTCGAAGTTGCCCTCTGACCTCCATGTGTATACTATGGCACATGTGTTTAATATACAAATAAATAGAAGAAGGGGGTTGGGGAGACAGCTCAGTTGGTAACAAGCCTGCTACAAGAGCAGGAGGACCAGAGTTTGAGCCCCGGCGCCCCCTCTCATGATTATAGCACATGCCTGTGATCCCAGCACTTGGAAGACAGACATGAGAAGATCCCTGGAAGATTGCTGGCCTGCCGGTCAAGCCAAACCGGCTATCTCCAGGTAGGGGGTTGGGCACGGGAAAGACTGAGCCTGTCTCCAAGGTGGGAGATGATTGATGAAGGCACCCAGTGTTGACTCTTGCCCCCTGCAAGTGCATGCACAGCCACATGTGCGTGCTGTCCTGTTTAGCTTTGGCTGTCAACTTATTACAGAGTCATCTCTGAGGGAGTTTCAAGTGAGCAGTTTCCTGCTCCAGACTGACCTGTGGATATGTCTGTGAGATACTGTCTTAGTGATTGACATGGGAGAGCTCAGCCCATTGTGGAAGGCACCATTCTTACCTAGCAAGTGGCTGTGGGTTATGCAAGAAAGCTAGTTGAGCATGAGTCAGTCAATGTATTCCTCCATGGTTTCTGCTCCAGGTTCCTGCCTGGAGTCCATAACTTGACTTCCCTCCTTGATAAACTGTTACTTTTAAGCGTAAGCCAAATAAGCCTTTTCCTCCCCAGGTGGTTGGACTGTGGTTCATTTGTTTGAAACCCAGAACTGATCTTGGATGGAAGATGTTGGTGGAGTTTCTGGTTTAGTCAAGACAGCCCGGAAATGTGGTCTACACCATTTCTCAGAAGCTTCTAGTAGGCATGAGCTCCGGAGCCCACGCTGTGGACTCATTCTTTGACATCTCCCGTGTTTGCTTTCTTCTTTTCCTTATATTACTTGTCCATTTTTATCTCCAGAACTTCCTGGAATTAATTGCCTTTTACATAAACTCTTCACATTCCCAAGACTTCTTTCAGGATCCCTGTCTTAGAAAAACCACCCCAAGTCACTAACTGAGACTGAAATGGTAGCACACAAATGGGTGAAATTTGGGGAATACTGCAACAATAAAGGATGATTTAAAATGTTGATAATAGAAGATAAACAAAAGGGGGGTGGGAGGGACCAGCCGCCGTGGTAGCCAGAGGGTCAGCAGTGCGCAAGCGGGACCGGAAAACCAACATCCTTTGAGCATAGTATTTATAGTATTTAGAACCTTATTTCTCATATCTTATGATCCTCTTCATTCTTTTCCCTGAGTCTCCGGATCTGGAAAAGATACCTTAATTTTGTTCTTCTTCAGTGATGTTTCCAGCCAGCTGCCATCTTGCCTTCCTCCCCTGGAAACCCAGGGGATTATCATCATCCTTTTCTTATCCCGGTCATTGCCACTTCTGACCAATAGGTTCCCAAAGAGGTTGAATTTCAGCTGCTGACCACTGCTTCCATCTTCAAAACTCTTTCTGCCCTCAGAATCTGTGAACCCAATTTTACAAAAGGATTTATTTTTCTTTCTTTCTTTTTTTTTTTTTATGCATTTGGATGTTTTGTCTGCATTCCTATCTGTGCACCATGTGCATGCAGTGCACATGGCCGGAAGAGGGTGCCAGATCCCCTGGAGCTGGAGTTACAGATGGTTTTGAGACACTGTGTAGGTGCTGGGGATCCAACCTGGATCCTCCGGAAGAGCAGTCAGTGAGTGCTATTAACTCCCGAGCCATCTCTCCAGTATCACCTTTTCTTTTTTTAATCCCTTCATCTCAATTCTTTCTTAACACGTTTTGGCGATCTCTTTTTAATGGTAGATATATTTTCTTCTATTCTTCCCTCAGCTGCCCTACCTCATCTTGCAGGGAACAGGGCTGGGGATGGGAGTGGTAAAGGGTGGGAGACTACTATTCCACCTCATGCCTCAAGCCTGTTAACAAGGCAGTCTTCTACGGCCAGCCCAGCCCAGCCTTTCACTTTATCTATTTCCCTTCTCTTCCCGGCATCTTTCACCTTTTAAATGAATGCCATTTTCCTCACCAAGCTGAGGACAAATACGGGTGCTTGTAAGACATGCCTAAGCTGACCCCATTCTTATGGTGTTGTCAAACATTTCCCCAATACAACCTATAGAAAAATTCTCACCTGCGTTCTGTAGGTTACTTTACTGTTTTGTCAAACACGTATCGTGTTCAACTCCTGGACCCCATCGTACTCATTGTTTAATCACAAAAGCTTATTTACCTGTCTTAGAAAAAATGCCCTTCCTTCCTTCCTTCCTTCCTTCCTTCCTTCCTTCCTTCCTTCCTTCCTTCCTTCCTTTCTTCCTCCTCCCCTCCTTTATTTAATTCAACAAAACTTTGTCACGCACTTCTGCTTTCCAACTCAGTTCTAAGCGCTGGAAATGCATCAATAACCATAGCAGCTCTCATGTCCTGTCCTCACGAAACTGACATTAACGAGAGGTTAGCGCAGACACACAACGGACAGCGGGGATAGTGAATGAGCAAATTAGTACATTAAAAAGTAATGAAGGCTATACACAAATAAGATATGCAGGAGAACAAAGGACTACGGTTTGCAGTATTGGTGTGTGTGTGTAAGAGCGGGTCATAAAAACCAGAAGTTGACCAGAGAATGTGGATGTGAGAGCCTCACAGAGGTGATCTACAATACGAAATTCCTGGTGATTGCTGTGTCAGAGAACAAACTGATGTCAGCATAGGTGTCCTTCTATGATCAACGAATTCTCCAGTCCTTCCAAGCACTGAGCACATCAGCCTGAAAGTTGATAATAAGGAACTTTTATGAAGAAAGCAGGAAATGGATGATGTATTTAAACATATACCTTTGGGCCAGCGAGACGGCTCAGTGGATAGGGATGCTTGTTGCCCAGCCTAGTGAACTGAGTTCAATCCCCAGGAGAATCAGTTCCTGAAATTTGTCCTCTGACCTACACATGAGCACTGTCATAAACACACACATTCAGACAGTGAATAAAGTAATTTTTAAAAAGAAAACAATGTCATTGGTTAACATACAATACATTTTTATTATTTTAGGTGGTTGGATCTCTTATACTCACCAACCCAGACAGTGTGAATACACTCAGTAACATACAATAGCAGAGTGTCTTACATCTAAACACATTAAACATTTAAATTATGAAAATATAAAATGCCGACATTTTTTCCAATACAGAAAAAAAAAAAAAAAAAGAAATGTATTATTTAGAGGTATGTTATACACAGGGGTGGAAATTGATATTCTCAGAAAGTCTCCAACACAAGTTAATTTATGTTATTTTTAAACTTTATATATCTACTTATTTTTTTAGATTTATTTATGAGTGTTTTGCCTGCTTGTGTCTGTGTACCACTTACATGCAGTGCCTGAGGAGACCAGAAGAGGGCGTCAGATCCCCTAGTTACCAAGAGTTGTGGGTGCTGGAAATCTGATCCAGGCCCTCTGGAAGATCAACCAGTACTCTTAACCTTGGAATCATCTCTCCAGACACACACACAGACACAGACACACACACACACACACACACACACACACACACACGTAAATATATCTATTTTTGAAGTAGAGATACATTGGGCTTTTCATTTTCATAGAGATGACTTTAAAAACAGTCTATTCTCTTTTTAAACAACTAAATGCTGTTTATCATATTACAGAATAAAGAAAGAAATTTAAACACTTTAAAATAATATATTCCCTTTGCTAAGACAAGTGCCTTTAAAAGGCTAGTGTTAGAAAAATTCAGTAGTGTGGATTTAAAACAAACATTTTATTAGGGCTATAGAAATGACTTATAGGTTAAAAGTGTGTACCCTGGAAGACAGACAGTAACAGTAGCAACAACAACCACCACAACAATAAACAATAAAAACCCCTCTTTCTTCCTTGTATCCCAATGCCAGTGCTGGGTGTTATTGAATAGACTACCAGTTGAAGATAATCTTGTCTCTTAAATTTCTATTTATTTTTCACATATACATGTGTATGCCTGCATGTGTATACGCACTTCATGCACACAGGTGCTTGTGCAGGAAGAAAGGTCACTGAATCCTCTAGAATTGGAGTTACAGGCAGTTGTGGGTGACCTAGCATGGGTGTTTCAAATTAAACTCCGGTCCTCTGGAAGAGCAGCCCAGGCTGAGCCATCTCTCTGGACCCCAAGAGCTTGTTTGTCTTGCTCAGCTCACTATCTCCAAGGGCTGAGAAAAGTGCTTAGCGAGTAGCCGGGGCTCAAAAGATGCTTTTAAATGAAGGTGGGGACGGGGCTCTGGGAAGTGATAGAGATGGCGTTTCTCAAGTGTGTCCTGGTTTCTCTTCCTTCTGTCATTTTTTGGATGCTTCTGGTGCTATCCCAGCACAGGGAGGAAAGAGCTTGAAGACAGACACCCATGCAGTTTATGGTCTGAGCCTCTTTCTTTTCTGGCTTCACTGGGTCCATTGCTCTAAAGCTCCAGTCAACCCGACTATGTTGAGCCAGCCTGGGCAGTTCACTACAAAGATGGAACTGAAACTCCGGGTGGAGGTACCATCCCTTCTTCCCAGTGTGTTTACTTGTCTCACTCGGGGTGCCTGGAGGGTGGCTGATAGGCGCCACTCACTGACCTCACCAGAGAGGTAGTCAGAGGGACAAAAACAGTTTGGATCCACAGCTAAGAGGCTAGCTCTGTGCCCTCCGCCTACGCCTGTTGGCTGTGCTCTGCCACTCCGAGCTGGCCTCTCTCTTGTCCTGTTGTTTACCTTTTTGATCTTGTTTACTTCTAGCCTGTCAATGAAGGGGATGCAAACTGAACTGAACGTCCCTACGTTTGCACACAGCACTCCATGCAGGAATCTGAAACCCGAGTCAAGTCTAGGCGGGCCACATTTTCTAGATTTGTGAGTCTAGATTTTTCTGGTGTCTTGTTTTTCTGTTTCTAGCCTGATGATGCTCACCTCTCCCCCAGATAGCTGGGGTGTGGTTGTTTGTAACACACTTGATGTTCTTGGGCTTGACTAATGTCTGTCTCTGCATTTGGACCAAAGAGTTCACAAAAAGGAAGGACTGTCCATCTGCTCATCTGCTTAGCGTAGGGCATGTGATACAATAAAAATCTGTCGACTCAGCCAATAAATGACACATGTATTGCCTCACACACGTATTTTTAAATGTGTATGGGTGTTTTGTCTGCTCGCGTCTGCAGCACTTGCATGCCCGGTACCTGAGAAGCCAGTAGAGGGTATCAGATCTCCTGGAACTGGAGATAATAGTGGGTTACCACATGGGTGTTGGGAACCCAGGGGGGATTTTCTGGAAGAGCAGTCTGTGCTCTTAATGCCACTTAGTGATTCATTGCTCCAGCCCCTACTCCATATTATGAAGGAGACTGAACTCCAAATGGTTCACCGTCATGACAGACAGGTGGAAATGTATCCCTCCTTAACCAAGAAGTTGGGGGGGCTGCCCTTGACATAAAGCCAAAGAGCAACTCATGCTGACTAGGCACCATATGTATATCTGTGTCATCATTCCATTTTCCAAATGCCGCTGTGCATCTGTCCCTCCAGATCCCTGGGTGTTTTGTGTATATGTGTTCTAATTGGAAAGGAGATCTTCTCCCACCTTTTGAAGTTCTGCAGTATTAGTATTTCTTTGCAAAGAGCACACATCAACATCCCCTTCAGGGTGAAGAATTCATTATTATTGGGCTGGCAAGATGGCACAGCAGTTTAAGGTGTTTGCTGCCAAGTCTGATGTCCTGAGTTCAATCTCCGGAACCCACGTTAGGTAGAAGAGGAAAACCTGTCTGACGCCAATTGTCTTCTTAACCTCTACACATGCAAGCAGATGTGCCTGTAGGTACCCACACACTAAAGAAACATAGTGTAAAAAAGTTTTAAAGAGAACACATTATTTACAATGTAAGAGAACACTGAAAGGGTCTCGAGATGTGTGTTATGGGAGAAAACACACCTAGCTCCTCAGACAATTTGCCCTTCTAGAAAAATACTGAAGTAACCCTTTCCGGTAAAGTGGTAGAACACCAGTATTACCTCAGAGGTGACTGAGGTGGGCAGGCACTTAACCGTCAGTGGGACAGACAGTGTTGGGCGTCTCTTCCTTGTTTTGAACCATTCTGATCGATAGTGCTCTGCTTGCCCAGCCGATCTGTGAAATGGGTGTGTGAGCGCCACACCTTCACACAGGTCTGTTACTGACGTCAGTGAGCTTCATTAGCTACTGTTTATCTAACCAAAGAGAACAGGGGGTGGAAAGTGTCTTAATTATCTGTCTTCCCACATGCCAGGTGCCACTTGCCCCATGTACACACTGAGGTTGCATCAGACTACTAGCCGAACAAGGAACAGTCTGAAAATGGAAGGCAGAAAGCGAGCCCAGGAAAGGCTGCTCCGTTCCAGGAGAGTGTATCAGAGACACTCGTGCGTGAAAGTGAGACCAACTCAGGTTCCCATCTGTACTTTGCTGCATTGTAGCCAGGGGTCTGGCTATTTCAGTGCCTTAGCCTGTTTCCAAGATTAAAACAGGGTAATGATGGAGCCTTAGGGAAGAGGAGAGATAGGCATGTAAAATCACATCCCTCGTTGTCTGGCAGGAGCGATGGTTTCTGATTCCACAGAGGAGAAAAGCAAAGTGTAATAACTGGTTCTGTGTGTGCAGGCGAAAGAGAGCCTTACATCTTGAAAGAAACTAGGCTAATGGTGAGTTTTAAAGACTGAACTCTGCTTCAAAAAAAAAAACAAACAAAAAACAACCATTGCCTTCTTTACTCACTGATTTTGCTTCATTTTTCTTTCCCCCTGACGGACTCCCCCTTGGCTATCACAGAGACTACTAGAAAGAAACTGAAAGGGAGGTCTAAATTGTATTGTGCGGAGGCTTCCCCCACTGCTGGGCATACTGTTTTATTGTCTTTTCTCACATCTTAACGCACCGTAAGCCCAGAAAGCAGAGGAATGCTCCAGAACCATAGCAACTGTGCAAACATAAATAGTTTCTCACCACAGAACCCAGCAGGCTTCTGCTCTCTGACATTGGAGGAATGCACAAAATTCCCAGGAGCAGGAAGTAAAGCGGTAGGAACCTTGGGTGGGGAGCCAAGCATGTGCGAGATTACATCTTTGGGGCAGCTTGTTGAGATAGCACGGAACCCCACTCCAGGTCAAAAATAAGACTCTTACCAAGGCCAGGCATGGGTAACCTAATACGGAACGAAAGAGCTGAGACGTGAAGGAGCAAAAGGAAGGGTTGGCCATTAATTCAGCCAAGGAATGATTCTACGTATTAACAAGTGATTTTAGTTATCCGCCCTCAGTTGTATTTTCCACAGCTGTAAATCGGTGAAAATACCTAAGCCATTTGTCATCATGATAAGAGAGTGTTGTTGAAACATTTTGAAAGTTACCTAGACTACCTATCAAATACCATCTGCTCTGGCAGATCTTCCACCATATACTAGTGTGCTGGAGCTGGCTCATGCCGGAGCTGCACTCCACTGAGCAAATCTCTTCTCCACTTCAGACTGGCAGCTTGGAATCTGAAGACATGGGAAAATTCAAACCATGGAAATTGGTAAATGAAACAAGTAGGGGCTTCCTCATTGTTGTACCCTCTACGCAGAAAAAAAATTTAAAAACATTAAACATTTACGTATATAGTATATGCTCTTACCTGATAAGCCATCTCTCCAGCCCCACACATATTTTTGAAAAACGTGAAAATGACTGAGAGTAGCAACAATTAATACAGCAGAAGATCCCAGTGACACACCCTTCTGGGAAGGACACTTAAAGGTTTTTTTTTTTTTTTTTCTTTTTCTTTTGAGCACCCTGGGCAGATAAGACGTCACAAAGCAAACATCTGAAAGTTGAAAATAAGGTCAGCATGCTTACCTTCTACCCAAACTTGCTCAATAAGCTGACAGTCTGAAATCCTGTGCGAGACGTTTGGAACACATCAGCGACAAAGACTCTATCCAGTGTCTACCTTGAGGAGGCTTATTGCTAAAGGGGGAGCAGGCTATCAAGCCAGAGTAACAGCCCCCGAGAAAAGCATATCGGGATATTGGTGTTCTTAGCCACATACGGATATTGCGTTCTCCAGTCCATGAGCCCGTGTGTGGATGCACACGTGGAGGTCAGAGGACATCTTTGGGAGTCAGTCTGTCCTTCCACCTTGTAGGTCCTGGAGATCAAACGCAGGCTCTCAGCATGACTGGAAGGGGCCTTTGGCCACTGAGCCACCTTGCCAGCACAGTTGGGTCTTGAGGCTTGAAATGTTGCTATGTGCAGGATAAATAAAAACGTACACCAGATTTTGAAAATTTAGTGCTTAAAAAAAAAAAAGGAGAAAATGTCACCAACGGGTTTGCTGTGCTAGTTATATGCTGAACTGTTTATGTTGTGTGAGTATTAAAATGTCAAAATCAATTTCAGAAGGTGGAAGAAAAACTGAGGACGACATCCAGATGTGAACCGCTGGCCTCCACGTTCATGTAAGTTAATTAATGAGTTAATTAAAATTAATTGCATTTCAACTTTTAAAATTGGACTTCTGAATAATTTAAGATGGAATATATACTTCTTTTGGACACTTGCTTATATTCTTTTGGAAAATGTGGATTTAAATCTTTTGCCTGTTCTTTAATTGAATTGCTTGCTTTTATTCGTGCTTTTTTTCCCCCCCCATCCCAAATAGTATAGTCTTAGCAGGAAAATGACTTGAAAAAGTTTTCCACAGTGTGTAGGGTCACTTTTATTATTTTTTTTCCTTTTTTTGAGACAAAGTCTCACGTGGCCTAGGCTGGCCTCAAACTTGCTAGGTAACAGAGAATAATCTTGGACATTTATGTTCTTTTCCTCAATGTTCTGGGATGTGCCATTTCACATTGCCTTCTTTTATTTTTTAGAGATTTATTTTTATTTTTCTATTTATGTGTACATGTTTGCATATGACATATGTGTGTAGGTTCCCTTGGAGGCCAGAAAAGGGCAGAAGACCCTCTGGAGTTGGTTGTGAGCTGCCATGTGGGTGCTGGGAACTGAAGTTGGGTCCTCTGGAAGAGGTTAGTGCTCTTAACTGCCAACCGTGTCTCCAGCTCCCACTAGATAATCCAGCTTGCCTTTCCTGGCATGGACTCTCAGTCCCATGAGTAATCAGGTCTAACAGCAGTAAGGGACTCATTATTTGAAGCTTGTCACAGCTGAGTGTCAAATATTGGCCCCTAAAAATGGGAGATGGATGAATGAAGATACCCTATACCTTTCTTCTACAGAATTAGCTAAGAATTCAGCCTCAGCAGCTTGGAGGTAGAGGGGAGGATAAATGTGACTGCACTGCCTCAGTTGGTGGGCCAGACTATTGCTCAACTGGAGGCTTAGAGGGAAGCGAACACGCTTTCTCAGCCACACTCTGGTTGTAGCCGTGACTCCATTGCTGAGCTGTAGACAAAGAGGACCCGGGGCGGCTCTGGCTGTTCTGCCTGAGACTTAGGAAGTTTCTCGAACAAGTGTTTATTCACTTGTATGTCCTGAGAACAATTTCCACAGACTTTAAATGGCTGTTGTCATGCAGTGTTCATGAATCATGGTTTGTTTCCTTGGAGTGAGTTCATACCAGTCCCAGATGCTGCCATTCTGGAAGTGGAAGTGGTCATGCGCTTGATAGACAAACTCTAAAACCATAAATAAGAATGTTTCCAGGGTAGCAGAAAAGCATTTGATCAGTAAAGAGACAAGAAGTTAACCAGAGCATACTCGGCAACAGGTTAAAGGAAGATGTTTACAAACACAGAATTAATAAAATATTTCCTGTTGTTAAAGGATCCCAATCTAGAATGTGTCCCAATTCCTGTAAATAGACGAGAAAACCGTGGCAAACCTAACAGGGAAATGGACAATAGGTGTGCATAGGCAATTGGCAGAAAGCGAAACTCTTCAAAGGGGCAAATTCATGACTAGAGGTTCAATGGGTCAAGGCTATTAAGTTCTTTAAAATGCATTTGGGGGATGGAGAGATGGCTCAGTGGTTAAGAGGACTGGTTGCTCTTCCAGAGGACTTGAGTTCAATTCGCAGCCACCACATAGTGGTTCACAACTGTCTATAATGGAATCTGATGCCCTCTTCTGGCATGCAGGTGTACATGAAGATAGAACACTCATATATTAAATAAATAAATAAATAAATAAATAAATAAATAAATAAATAAATAAAACATTTTTAAAAAATGTGTTTAAGTGCTGAGGATATGGCTCAGCAGTTAAAGAGCTGGCCAAGCAATCAGGAGGACTAGGGTTTGGATCCCTAGAATCCAGAGAAATGCCAGGTGAACATGGCAGTCTGCCTGTAATTCTAGCCTTGGGAAGTTGAGGCAGGGCATCCTCAGAGCAAGCTGGCTTGTGAGACTAGTCATATCGGTGATCTCTGGGTTCAATTGATAGAGCCTGAAGCAATGAGTATGATGCAGAGTAACTGGGAAATACTTCTGATGTCAACACACAAGTGTGTTCACACACTTAGAAACAGTCGTATACAGGCTTGCTCCCAGGCTCATGTTTAGTTGCTTATCTTATAGTTCTCAGGATCATATGTTCAGGGGTAGAACTGTCCCCAGTGGCCTTGGTCCTTTCACATCAATCAACCATCAAGAGAATGCCCTACAGATATACCAGCATTTCAGTCTGATGACAGCAACGAGATCTCATCCTCCCACATGACTCTAGTCTGTGTCAAGTTGGTGAACACGAGAGGACCAGAGTGACTCTATTTTGTTTACTAACTCCATCTTGTCTTTCCTAGGTGCTGACCTGGCTCTGCCCTTAGTTCTCAGAGAGTCCTGATGCTGGCTGCTGCCAAGAAGAACATTTGACGAGTCTCTCACTCTCCTCACTTCCCTGAGAGGTAATGAGCCAGTCTAGTAAGGACCCGTGTTCAGATCCTGACCAATCAGAGAGATCCCCCTAACAATCGCCTGTTTCGCTTCGAAGGCATGAGCCTGCATTTTGTGGTCTCCATTTTTTTTTGAATGGTAGACCCGGCATGCTGGTCTCTGAGTCGGTGGCAATAAACTGCTTTTGTATGGCCACACATATCTCTCAGTGTCTATTTGAGCCATTTCGGACCTACAGAGAACTAACCAGCATAGTTATCAAATGCTGGTGGAAAAAAATGGGGAAACTGAAAACGTCATGAACTGTTGTTAAGAATATATGCTCTGGGGAGTAACTTGGTGGCGTTAAGTGAAATTAGTGTGTTTAGCGTATGACTTATCAAATCGCATCCTTAATTCAGTATCTTAGAACATCCTTCGTAAACAACTAGAGGAAGGTGATTCACAGCATAAAAGTTAATAATACAATCTTGAAGTAACCTAAACAACAACGGGGAATCAATGATACGTCTACTACAAAATACAGTTATTAATCAGAAAGAAAGAACTGATCTACACGCACCAGCAAGGACAGGCTCCAAATGTGATATGGATCATAAAAAATTAAAAACAAAAACAAAATGAAATGATAACCTATTAAGATTAGTGTAAAATACGAAGTAATGCTTCTTGTGGTTCATGGTTACATAAATTTATTAATGAAGGCATGGCTGGTGGAATGGCATGCATTAGGCTCATGAGCATGTGTACACGGTGGGAGAAGAGATGCAAATGGGTGTATGAGGCAAAGATGAGGGAAGTGAGTACATTTAAATTCAGAAAGGATTCTAGAGCCTGGGGAGATGGCTCCATTGGTAAAGTGGCTGCCATGGAAGCATGAGGATCTGAGTTCAAATCCCCAGCACCCATGTAAAAAGCTGGGCACAGCAACACGTGTTTGTGATCCCAGAGAAAGGGAGGCAGAGACAGGCAGGTCCCTGTAGCTTGCTGGCCAGCTAACATAGCTGAATCCATGGGTTTGAGGTCCAGTGAGAGACTCGATCTCAAAATAAATAAATAAATAAATAAATAAATAAATAAACAAACAAACAAACAAACAAACAAACAAACAAAGTAGAGGGTGTGCTGGCTAGTTTATTTCAACTTAACACAAGCTAGAGTCATTTGAGAAGAAGGAACCCCAACTGTGAAATACCCACTGGATTGTCCTATGATGCATTTCTTAGTGATTGATAGGGGAGGGCTCAGCGTACTGTGGGGTGGCACCACCCTTGGGCTTTAAGAAAGCTGGCTGAGCAAGCCATGGGTAGCAAGTCAGTAAGCAGCACTCCTCAGTGGCCTCTGCTTCAGTCTCTGCCTCAGGGTTTTGACCCTGATTTCCCTCAGTGAAGGAGTGTGACCCAAGAGTCACCTAGTACCCTAGTGCACATTGGGCTAGAGAGATATCTCTGTGGGTCAGTGCACTTGTACAGAGAGGAAGGCCTGCATTCACATCCCAATATCTGCCTAAAACCCTGGGCATAGCCACATGCCCTGTGATCCTGCTTTGGGGAGGGTGATGGTTGGGCATGCTGGCCTGGCCATCAGCCTAATTCCAGGTTCAGTAAGAGACTCTGCCTTAAGGAAATTAGATGAAGAGTGCTACAGTGTGTAACTCCTCCTCCAGCATTTGCACGCAGGTGTGGATACCTTCTCAACATGCTTATAGAGTACATACACACAACCCCCTTGCATGCATACATACACATGCACAGCAACAGTGACAAAATAAGGTAGAGACAAACCAAAGAAGACACTCCATGTTGACTTCTGGCCTTCACATGCATACACACACGTGCATGTATACCTGCACATGTTTACACATATGTACAACACACACACACACACACACACAGAGGAAAGGATTGTGTAGGTGGTTTTGTCAGTAACATGCCACAGGCTAAAGGCTATGATTGGCCTTAGTGACGATGAGATATGCTCATCCATGCTGGACTGTGCAGCCGGCTGGTTCTAGGTCTCCTTTCATTTTGGATTATCTTATTGGGTGGCACCAGAACCAGGGAGATAAACTATTCAAGATGAACTTTGAAAATTCACACAAATCTCTACGGTTTGCGTTACTTTTGTAAAAACCAGGTCTGAGTTGCTCTTATGAAAGGTACTATTCACTTGTTTAGAATGTCCAGTCACGCCATCAGGTAAAAAGACACCAAATGGGAGGGCAGAGTTTAAAAAGAAACCGTTTCAACAAGGCAAAGCTGTCACAGCTTGTGTGAATTATACATTGAAAGTGAAAGTAACATAAAATGTGCAGGACTAGAATCTGTAAGTTCTGATTTGTGGTCCAAGCGGGACCATCTGCTCATGAAAGCACGAAGAGGCTTCTGGCACGTTCCAGTACTGGGTTGGATTGTCTCCACAAAGCTGCCTGGGAACAATGTCATTGTGCTGGATCATCAGTAGAGTCTGCAAGGGACGAAGGCATTAGCACACTGCCTCTTTACCTCAGGGTTTCTCTACAACAATGCCCAGAGCACTGGACAGGAAGGCTTCCCTCCAAACTCTGTTGTCTATCCAACTGCAATCTGGGACACCCCTAACTTTATTACTACAGTGAACCCAGCTCACAACCATTCTCTGGATCCCATTTCAAGTCCAAGAGAGGGTGGACTGAGCAAGAATGCAAGAGAAAGACACATCTGGTAGGAAGCTAGACTCCGGTACCTAGCTGCGTAAGTCTGCGTGTGGTTTTAATCCCACTGTTCAGCGATTTCCTGAGGAACGCAAAGAGATTATATCTAGTTTCTGAGTCACTGTAAGGATTCAGTAAACTAAGCTCTCAATCAATATTTGCCCATTATTACTCCTTATGGTCCTTCCTTGACCATCTGTCCTCTCTTGAAACTTCCCATCCTCTGGGAGGTGCAGCCCCATAATTTACAGTCGAGATTGTAGTCTCGCTTCATGGTATGAATTAAGTCTTATCCTACCAGGAAGTACTTGGCATGCATGTCCTTCTTCTCCTGACTCCCCTTCCTCTGCTTCTTCTCTTTCTTCTCTACACCGTTCAGAGAAAAGGGTTCTTAGCAAATCCTAATTAGCACCCTGACTAGTGGGCTCCAGGAAGGGGTCTCAGTCAAGTGTGGGATGTCTGCACTGAAGATGTTTACTGCCACAAAGTGAAACAGAGTGTTCCGGCCAGACTGTCTGGCCGCAGAAGATGGTGGCAAGTATGTCTGCGTCTCCAGAGTTCCTCTTGCGTCCTGTTAGTACCTGCCTCACACAGGCAATGGGAAGCCTTTCTGATAGGGTCTCTCCTTAGCCTTCCCTCATGATTGCTTTTACCTGGAGAGTGGCTCCAGAGCTTCCCTGTATATAGCTGGGAATGGCTTTAACTCTTCCAAGTTTCTTCTTTTGTGTCAAACACAACATCTCCTTTGCCAACAGAGAATCCTGTACAGCTGACAGGACCTTTGCTCTGTGTCAAAGAGCAACAGCAACAGCCTCCCGTTTATTGACATCATCCCTAGACCTATGAGGCATATCATAGTTTATTACCCTACTTAGCAACTGAGAAAAAAAATGAGGCACAGAGAGTTTGATTGTGCTCAAGGTCTGTACCTACTGCGTAAGCAAAAGCTTCATTGCTACCAACCCGTACTCAAGGAATACCCACCCCCCATTCCGTGAGGCACATATGTGGAGATGCCTCCTCTGAATGTCTCCCAGATTCCCAAGTGACTAAGTGGTTGGCAGAGGGATCTTGTTTTTTGATCCCCTAACGAGGACAGCTTGGGACTAGGTCTCAACCAACAAGAACACGTCTCTTTATGTGGTCAGTGGAGAACCCAGAAATCTTTGGCTTTTCCATAAAGACATCTTCAGGAAGCTTCTTAACCAGGTGATCTTCTTATTATCAAGCTAAGAGAAAAAGATCTTGTGACAAGAAATAGGAAGAAAAGCCTTCTGTACCTGGGGAGATGGCTCAGCGGTAAAGCGGCTGCTGAGCAAGGGTCTGAGGTCAGATCTGCAGAGCCCGCACAGCGCTGGGCACAGTGGCGTTTGCATCTGCAGTCCTGGTGCTCCTGTGGGAAGAGAGAGGGTAGAGAGAGGAGAGTCTCCAGAAACTGCCAGGCAAGTTCACTGGCATTTGAAGTAGAGAAACAAGTGAAACTGCCTCAAAGAAGGTGTAAGCTTCAGGCACGGAAGGCTGTCTGTATGGCATACATATCAGGGATGACGTGTGAACATATGCCGTGACATGAGTGTACCTGAGTTCACATACACAAGTGCGAAGTGTATACATAGCGAGATTCAGAGACAGAAGCAGAGACAGAGACAGAGACAGACACAGAGAGGGAGGGAGACAGGGAGAGGAAGACAGAGAGAGACAGAGAGAGAGACAGAGAGAGAGGTTTTAAAAAGAAAAACCTTTCAGGGATGAAGAGATGGCTCAGTTGGTAAAGTTTTCGTCTTGCGAGCATGAAACCCTGTGTTTGGAACCCCCAGAGCCCATATAACAGCCAGGTACGGAGCGTGCTTGTAATCTCTGCAGGGGAAACAACAGCCTGGCCATCATCTGTTGCTAAGGTGCCACCAGCAGGTAAGGACTGGAGGAGCCCTGCTTTTCACAATAAAATATTTCCTCCCAAATAGCATAGCTGCCCTCCTTTTCAGGAGGGACCCTCGTTCCATGTGACTGCAACGCGTAATTTTACAAAATGGGTTGTTTCCGTTCTAGTGCTCTCCATCTGAAAATAGCTTAGTTTAATGACGGAGGGGTGGTAACTGCAGTTACCATCTTACCCTCCAGCCGTGTGGATGAGCTGATGACCACATCACCTGACCGCTCCTCCCAAAGCGGACTAGGAAAAGAGAAGCTTCCTGCTTTTCCAAGGCAAGGAGCTCTGCTGGGGTTGGGGCTGGGGGAACCCACATGGGGTGTCTTTTGGTTTCTTTCTGCACCATTCCCAAGAGCGTTATTGAGCAGCTCTAGGATGCCCAAATGGAGACACATTTATCTGTGGGCCCAACGCTCTTCAAAGGAACGTAAAGCCAGCATACTCTGGCTACTATGTAGAGGGCACTTTTTTGAATCTAGTTGCAATTCGATCTGTGCAGCTAGCATTGGCTGAGCATCTGCTGTGACAAACACACCCTGGAAAGCTCTGAGGTCAGTTGTTCTTGCAGTCTGAGAGGTAGAGGACCAGAAAGCGTAGGAGGCTTTCCTTTCTCTCTTTAACAGCTGTGTTGAAGATTCATATACATACTACTTATGCAAGGTGTGTTTCTGGTCACATCACCTGATAGTTTCCCTAAAATGCGCTAGGAAATTTCAGTAAATAATTCCAACAATTTTCAGTAAATTTGCAAACTGTGCAAAATACTCAGAATCCAATTTTAGAACATTTCCACGACCACAAAAAGCTGGAGAAGAAGGGGAAAGAGGAGGAGAAAGGAAGGGAAACAAACAAACAAACAAATCCACCCTCACGTTAGACTGATTATGTCAGAGGTATTTTTTTGTTTTGAGAGAGAGGCTTCAGGCTTGCCTCAAAGGAGGTTGGCCTTTAACTCTTGGTTCTGCTGCCACCTCATGAATGCTGGGATTACAAATGAGTGTCACCATACTTGGTTAAGTCAGGGTTTTTTGTTTTTTAATTTGGTGGTAGGCGGTGGTAGTGTGTGTGTGTGTGTGTGTGTGTGTGTGACTGCAGCCTCCAGGAGCTTTCCAAGAGGTTTGATCTTGCACACTGTACCAGGAAGAATGGCTATAGAGCAGTGGTTCTCAACCTTCCTAACTATGTGACCCCCTTTAATACAGTTCCTCATGTGGTGGTGACCCTCACCCATAAAATTATTTTTGTTGCTACTTCATAACTGTGATTTTGCTACTGTTATGAATCATAATGTAAATATCTGATATGAAGGTGGTCTTAGGTGACCCTGCGAAAGAGTTGTTTGACCCCCGAGGAGGTCACGACCCACATGTTGAGAACCACTGCCACAGAGGATACAGCATGAAGAGTGTCTAGCTCCTGCTTTTAGGAACCTGTTATCAATAAGTAAGATTTTGAAGCTTTGGTAACATTAGCTAATTCATTGTCATGGAGAGCTGCCTGTACACTGTGGGATATTTACAGGCACCCTTGGCCTCTTCCCTCTGGTTGCCAGAAACGTTTATGGACACGGACAACTGTCCTCTGGGACTGTCTTGAGCTGAGAATCATTGACCTGCCTTTTCTCTATTGCAAACAAATTGAAAACTGACAAACATCAACACTACAAGAAGTTCAGAAAATAATGCAATAATATTTTCTTTGAGACAGAGTCTCATGAATCCCAGGCTGACCTTGAACTTGTTATGTAGCCAAGAATAATGTTGAGCATCTGATTTCTCCTCCCTCCACCTTCTGAGTATTGGGATTGCGGATATGGGTCACTACATTCAGTTTATGTGATGCTGGGTCAAAGAAAAGGCTTCCTGTATGAGAGGCAAGCACTCTATCAACTGAGTGACATTCTCAGTTTTAGAAATTTTAAGATGAGGAAAAGGAAGAGGAGGGAAGATATTGTGTAGAGGACTAGCTCTGTGTGAAAGCCAAGGTCTACATTCTAGGGGCTACATTCAGAGGCCTGTGTGGTCTGGATGGAATACAGACATACCTTTGATCCAGTGTTCAGAAAGTGGTGGTAGCAAGCACCTTTAATCCCAGTATTTAGAAATCAGTGGTAGTCCACTCCTTTAATCCCTAGAAAAAACAGTAGAAGTAGACACACGAAGTAGAATTCAGAAGGAGTCAGAGTCATACCGGAAGTGATGTCTTAGATGAGTCAGAGTGAATGGCAGACAAAGTGACTAATGAGAAGAAGTGTTAGCAGAGTAAGAGCATGCCCAACTCTCATGAGAAAAGGCAGACTCTCAGCTCAGTTAAGGAGACTTACAGATAAGTCAGTCAGTAAGAGATATCAGTGGAGGAGCAGCTACAGAGTAAATTGAAGAGTGAGTTTCAGAGGAGTGACAGAAGCAGAGGCTGGAGTGAATTACAGTCAGTCAGCTGAAGCAGTCAGTTACAAAAGCAGGATGGATCAGTGAGAGCTCAGGGAGAGACACAGCAGAGCTCAGCAGAAGAAGCCCAGAACAGAGAGTGAGTTGAACCAGAAGAGTCAGAGTTCAGAAGGAGACAGTCATAGAGACTCAGTCAGCAGTAGGTCTTGAAAGGCTAAGGCTGAAGCCTTCCAGTTCAAGGATTAAGACTAGATTGTAAAGAGGGCACAATGCTCTAGGGCTCCGGGGATCCAGGATAGAACAATAATTTAATTAGACAAAGGAATAAACTGTCCTCTGCCCTGAATCAATGTCTACATCAGGTGAATCTACATCAACATCCACATCTACAACTACATCATTGTGTGTATTTTAAAGTGCTATGGTGGTGAAATATTGGGCAGACTGCTGATCTGCTTCTTTGGCTAATTTTATGATCTTGAACACCATGGTCAGATTTGGTGAGTCTGTTTGCTCAGTAATTGTTGACTGTCTTAGTCCAGTGCTATCTACAGAATGAAGATAGTATCTCCCTCAGTGCACCCTTGACAAAGAAAAATACCGTCTGTCCAATATTGTCACTTGTACTGATTGGGCTTTTACTCTGTGCCACGTGCTGTGGTAAATGCATTATTTCTTACTGCATCCTCATGGCAGTCCTACCAAATGGTAAAAATTATTATCCTCAACTTGGAGATAAAAAACCACGACTTTGATATATTAGAGATTTACTCGGGCCAGAGCTTGGTAAAATATAGGATTCACAAAGTAGACTTGAAAACTGGCATATTTGACAGTTCTACCCAGTGATAATGCCTGTGAAGCTTGGTCATCGTTAAGAAGCTCTCGGTATTGAGAAATTCTCTAATAGCTTCCCTGATCGGCATTGTCTCCAAACCCCACGGGTGGCCCTTAGGATTAGCCAAGTTTGGAGATGGTTGTTACAGTGCTTCTTATCAGTGTTGAATAAATATTAAAAATATGTTAGTTAAAATTTCTGGTTTGGAAGTATATTAGTTACTTTTCTGTAGCTGTGATAAACTACATGATCAAGGCAGCAACATCTGGGAGATTTCTTTGGGCTTATAACTCCAGAGGGATAAGAGCCTAGCATTACAGGGAGACACGGCAGCAGACAGGCATGGGGCTGGTACAGGAAGCGGAAGGAGCAAACCGGAAGTGGGACCAACCTATGAACCCTCAAATCCTGTCCTTAATGATGCAGTAACTCCACCAAAGCCACATATCCCCAACTGGTACTGCCATTGGGGATGACCAAGTATTCAAACAGATAAACCTCTGGGGGCCATTCTTATTCAAACCACAACACCTCCCTCGCTGACTCCCACAGGCTTGAAGCCATAGCATAATGCAAAATGTGTTTAGTCCAACTTCAAATGTTCCCATAGTCTATGACAGTCTCAACGCTGATTAAAAGTTCAACGTTTCTTTTGAGTCTCAAAGTAATTTCTTAACTCTAAGCCCCTGTAAAATAGGAAAGGAAATGACATACTTCTGACATACAATGGCATAGAATATACGTTCCCGTGCTGAAAGTGGGGATGGGGACATAGAGAGGAAATACTGAGGCAAAGCAAGACCAGATCCCAGCAGGGCAAATGTCAATCATATAGCTACATGCCTGGCATCAAAAGGCTTGTGTGATTCTGTCCTTCCAGCTTCGGTGACTGCAGCATAAATCTCTCTCTTTAGCTGATTCCACTCCCTGTGTGCATCTCTCTTAGGCTCTGCAAATCCAACGTCTTAGATTCTCCACTGCAACCCAGCCTTCACTTTAACAGCTTCAGACGGTGGATTCCCTTGTAACAGGGCCTTGATGGCCTCAGCTGCCCTCTGAAACAGAGGAGGAAGAATTCTGGGCACCCTTCATGGCCCTAAAACCAACTCTTTATGGATAGCACTGCCAAATTCAGCTGCTGGCTTGGGATGAACCCTCAGCCCCTTCACCACAATAGCATCATCTCGGGCGTCTTTTCCATTGTCCCACTGTGGAGCAGGGGTCCTCGGCTTAAATGTGCTATCTCCTTAACAATTATTGTGTTTCTCTTAGCACAAACATTGACTGCAACGTTCAGTTTCCTAGTGCTCTTTTTTCTTTCCAAAATGTACATTTTGTATTTTTTTCTGTTCTAGTTGCTAGTTTTTATTGTAGACCTGCGTAAGAAAAATCAGTAACAAAATCAGACTCAATGTTATGTTGTCTTGAAATTTCTTCTACTAAAAATTAGTCTATTACTACCCCCCCCCTCCTTTCATGACAGGATTTCTCTTTGTAACTCTGGCTGTCCTGGAACTCACTCCGTAGACCAGGCTGACCTCAAAGTCACAGATATCCACCTGTCTTGTCCCAAGTGCTGGGATTAAAGGCATGAGCCATTACTGCCCAGCTATTACTATTTAATTTAACTCTAGGCAAGTTCTCAGGACATTGGCTGAAAATAGCCAGATTTTTGCCAAAATGCAAGGGAACAGCCCATGGACCCATTGCTAATATTGGTCCCCTCTGAAATCTCTTGGGCCAGATCTGAAAAGTGTGCATTTCTCTGAGTGCCACTGCCTTCCAGGATTCTTTCAGAACGGCTCTTTATGTTCTGCTTGCAGCATTCAACTGCTCTTCTAGAACAAAGTTCTGAGGTCTTCCACATTCTTCCAAAAATAAAGAACAAAAGCAACACAATCAGCTTTTTTGTAGCAACAGCCAGTCTTTGGCATCAGCTTCTATATTCCTTCCTTTCCTGTGGCTGTGATAAAATACTACAACTAAGGCAATTTAAAGAAGGAAGAGTTCATCTGGGCTTACAGTTAAAGAGAAATAAGAGTCCTTCATGGCGGAAAGACGTGATAACAGTTGGGCACGGCGGCCATATCAGGAATCAAAGAGATCCCATACTTAACTACGAGCAGGAAGCAGAGACTCCAAATGGAAGAGAACTCTCAAATCCCACCACCAGTGATGTGCTTCCTTCAGCAAGTCTGCGCAAGCTCTCCAAGCAGCATCACCACCTGGGGACCAAGCGTTCAAATACATGAGTATGGTCATTCCAGCCACCACAGCAAAGTTAGGGAAATGTATAGAACCCTATACGTAACTGGAAGGGGGCAAGGATTGACGGGTCATGCAATGTCTCTGCTTTCCTTTAAAAAGTTCCCTAAGAACTATATTATATATGAAAAATTCTTTCCCCAGGTGTTACAATGATACCTTTTTCTTTAGTCACATTGTTTTTGTTTATTTGTTTTAGATTTTATTTTTAATTACATGTATGTCTGTGTGTGGCTTTGTGCACATGAGCGCAGTGCCTGTGGGGGCCAGAAGAGGGCATCAGATCCAGCTACTAAGTGCTGAGAACCAAACTCTGCTCCTCTGTAAAAGCAACAAGCTCTTAATGGATGAGCCATCTCTCCAGCTCTTTTTTGTTTCTTTGTTTGTTTTTCTTTTGAGTTTTTTTTGAGACTTCATTTGTTGTAACTCCAGGCTGTCCTGGAATTCACTCTGTAGACCAGGTTGGCCTCAAACTCACAGAGATCTACCTGCCTCTGCCTCCCAAGGGCTGGGATTAAAGATGTGGGCCACTTCCCAGCTTCCTTTTTTTTTTTTTTTTTATTTTAGATAGAGTCTCATGTAGCTCAGGTTGGTCTCAATCTTGCCACATATCTGCAGATGATCTGAAACTTTGGGTCCTCCTGTTCTATTTCCCCAGTGCTGACATTACAGGCATACACCGGCACACCTAGTTTTATTTGCTGCTAGGGATTAAACCTAGGGCTTAATACAAGCTAGGAAGGCACTTAACCTACTGTTTTAACTTTCTAGCCCCTACAACTGGGCTGTTAAAGAATTTAACTGTTAATTGGCATAATTACGGCACATATTGATGGGGTGCATTGAGATCACCCGATACACAAATACGTCAGCATTCAAAGATCAAGTAAGGGCAGTAGGCATTTCCAGCTATTTTATCACTTGTTTGTGTTGGGAGTCTTTGAGTCTCTCTGTTTTACCTCTTTACAAATACACAATGAATTGTTCTGGTCATTCTTTAATCCCAGGACTCAAGAGGCAGAAGCAGGCAGATCTTGTGAGCTTCAGCCAGCCAGGGCTACCCGTGAAATTCTTTCTTAAAAAAAAAAAAAAAGAGAGAAGACAACAGTTACAGTCTTAGTATATTTGCTTATTCCTTCCTCTCTGCCTTCCCTTTCTGCAGCTGTGACCGCTCAGCTGGTCAGCACGCAGCACGCAAGTCCACGGAGATGGGATCATTAATTTATTCGAGCAGACATGTGTCAACATTACTTGGAGAAAAGGCCGGAGACTCCTAGCATACTCACAACTAACATGATTAGGACCCGTTTGAAAGCAGCAATCCCCAGGCTTCCTAATTAAGTTCTGACAGTCCTCAGGACTCTTGTCTTCTTAGCTGATTCTTGCTTTGCTGTTTCTCCACCTTCAGCCGCACCCCCCAACACACACACACACACACACACACACACACACGGTTGGGGGAACACTGTGTGTGTGTGTGTGTGTGTGTGTGTGTGTGTTTTGACCATCTGTCTCTCCTTTGTTGTTCTGTATCTTGTTAGGGCAATGCAGTATCTGTGGGATTTTCATGCAGAAGGGGTAAATTCCTAGACTCTAATATCCTTGATGTGGGGGATGTTCCTATAATGCGAAATTGGATCCAATCCTAATCCCTTTCTGTCATTAGATTCATGAGATTCTAAAGGCCAGAGACCCTAGATCCCGACTTATGAAATTCCAGTCTCATTTTAGAAAAATATCAGTCTCAGAGAAATTTAAAGGCTTTGGAGTTGGAAGCAATTGAAGTTTCTTCTGGTTCTTTTCCTTGGTGTGGGTTGTGTGTGTGTGTGTGTGTGTGTGTGTGTGTGTTCAAAGTTCTGAGTTCTGGAGACTAGAAATTCCATGCATAGTATGCCAGGTACAAAGTGTCGATTATTCCCACTGGGGTTTCTCAGGGAGGAATGTTACTAGAGCCACAGGCCAAGGACCAAGGCTATAACTTCAAACTGAAGCATCTGTACCATGCTCCAAGTCTCCAAGACAGAGAAAGCAGAGGAAGATGTCAGAAAGGTTGACACCCTGATTTTAGATCCATTACTCTGCCTGTCTCTGGCTCTGACCTTCAAAACTGTCTTTAGCAAATCCATCAAATGACAGACTGGGAAAAACTTCTATATCCATAATTGTAGAAA